>OZ023273.1:134613938-135049748 GCA_964007475.1 Hybos culiciformis | reverse complement strand
AGACAAATAGGAATTTTATAATTTTCATTCTGGTTTTTTTTTTTTTTTTTGGTGATTGAATTTTAAAAAATAATGCATATTCGCATATTTTTAATGTATTTAAATGTCCGAATTGTATACATTTATATAGTTTCTTTTTGTACAAAAATGAAAAAAAAAAAAACTGATTTTTCATTTGGAATATTATTGTAATTGCATTCTGACAGCAATTTGAAAAATCGATGTTACACAAAAATAAAAAAAAAACAAAAAATTAAAACTGAGAAAATTTTAAATAATTTTTGTTAAAAAACAATTATGAAAAAAGATACATACAAAATATATAAAAATTAAATATTGAATTGAAATCGAAAAAAGGGTTATTAAATTTAACATACAGTTTTGTAATTTGACTTTAAGTTTATTTTGGACAACATATTTAGTAATAGTGTTAGTGAGTCGTAGTTAGCATTATCGTCATTTGACATCTGTTTATATATTTACTAGCTTAAACTAAAACAACCATTCAGAATTATCTGAAGCGGTATTTATGATTTTAAACCAAGAATACACTTGATAATAGAGTTTGGAAACTATTATTTCAAAATTTAATTAGTTGTAAGAAATTCACAATTTCCTACTTAAAATCTAATGGTTATAATTCATAAACTATCTTCACAGAAATTAAAACTAATATTTTATCTACATTTTTTATATTTTTATTCATTTATCAGAAATCTTGTTATGATATCTTGAAAGAAAAAAAATAACATATATAAATAATATGTGAAAAAATGTATGAAAAAAAAATTATTTTGAGAAATGACTTGTGATCAACTTTAAAGACTAGTAGTGGATATGTAAGAAAAAAAAAGATACTTACAGAAAAAAGAGAGAACAAAAGAAAACTTGACCAAAAAGAAGCTCAGCTTTTTTTTTTACTACTTCAGCTTATGCGGCTTCAGATCAAACAAAAATTTATCTTAATTGGATGGTCATTTTTTGTGTTTGTGATATAACAATAAAAATTTAACTGAAACATATTTAATTTCAAAAGAAGGTTAGATATATACATAGTAAACTATATGTGTGTACTGAACACACACTGTACACATTTGTATACGTACTTTTTTTTTTTTAAATAAAAAGAAAAGCATAATTTAAAGTATTTTGAATTGTGGATGGAGAAAAAAAAACTACATTCCGATTCTAAGATGAATTGCGCAATAAATGAGCATGCTAATTCCATATCTTTTAATTCCTTTTTAATTTATATTATTATGTTGCGCAAAGGCAAATTCCTTAGTTTATATTTAAATATATATAACAACAAATATTTTTTTTTTATTTTTTTTGTCTTGCGTCTTTGGACTCTAATTATTCTCATTAAGGAAAAATTTCATTGATTAAATAAAAAATAGCTGAGGATTACAATGTGTGTAGCTGAGCTAAATTACAAACAGACTTAAATTCTAAATTAATTTGTCAGTGGAAATTGTTGATTTAGTAAGAAATTTGTGCTCACTAAACTTTTTTATTTATTTTTTTAATTTATTGAAGGAGGAAATCATTGGCCGAGATTTGTAGATAGCCGTGTTATGATATTGTGGAACTTTAACCGCAGCGAACCTTACTGGAATTAAAACTAGTTAAAACTGACTAACTATTTTAGTATAATATCTATATATATATATATAATAAAATACATACATTTTCGTAGAATTTAGTCTAATTTTATCTTCGTGAGTTATTATAGTTGATTATGATTACGAATTTTGGGAAGCAGAATAATTCTAATCAAAATGTAAAATGCAAAAAAGTAAATAATGATATTTATATCGTCGCTTATTATATACATCGTCGTTAATAATGCAAACAGGTGCATTTGATTTATTATGTTTGAAACATCAAGCTTTAAGTTTTATATTAATGCAACAAATTAAAGGGTCTTACATGTATATAAAAACATATATGTACTCATTTGTAATGACAATATTTCGTGATAAACGTCTATTTTTAAATAATTATAATTTTAATTTCTGTGTCATAAACCAATTGCAGAAAATGTCAGATATTCCAGCTTGAACAGTTAGCGACGATATTTTCTTGTTAATAACTCTTTTAATATTATCTCTTAATTTTAGTTTACGATTTATATCGGAAAAAAAAATTAATTATTAAATGGTCTATTAGTTTCCAATTTTTTTAGGGGTTCCAAAGTTCCAATTGATCAATTCATAATTTTCTTTCCGATTTCGTTTACAAGCAATAATATTATTTTCTCTTACTCAACAAAAAAAAAAAAAAGAACAACATTAATTTCTTACAGAAATTTGTACATTATCAAAAAACAATTTTATATTTATAAAAATCTTATTCTGATGAGAAAATACATTCTTTTTTCTATTTCTTTATGAATTACAAAATTTAGTGGGAGGAATCATCCGATTATATTATTTTTCGCAAAGAAATGTCATTAATTATTCTGTAATTTTTCTTATATTAACTTAAAAACAATTGAAATTACTTTTAAATGAAATAAAAGATGTGGGAAATCCTTAGAAAAAAAAAATTAGCCTTATACTAATTGGAAATGAATTTATCAGAAGTTTTTATTCATAAATTATATATTATGTTGTTGTTGAGTATACGGAAAAAATAAGATAAAAGGATGGTGTCACTATGTAAGCGTATTATTTTCTCCTTTACAAATAACTCAATTTTGACAGAAATAAACTTAATAAAATGCCTAAGAAGTACGGATCGAATTTTTTTTATTGCTTAACAAATCTTGAAAGTTTCATTGAAACTTTTGGGGTTGGATTCAAGGACTGATCAATACAACAAGTATAAATTTTTCCAATATACATATTTACGTTCAAATTAGTACGGAAACGGTGAAAATTGTTCGAGTGAATGAAGTTAAGGAAAAAGGACCAATAAGTTCAAGAACTCTTATATGTATTACAAAATAACAGTAATTTATAAATGATAATGATTTCTAAAGCGTTTTTTACTTAGTTTTGTTGAGATATAAAATACGTCATTCTAGATTTTTGATCGCCATATCATACTGTTTAATTAAATGAGCCGTTTATTTTGAAAGTGGTTTAAGTCCATTTAAAAAAAAAAAAAGTTAATGATAACAATAAGCACAATAGTATATATTCTTTTCATTTATAAACAATTTTAGTCTAGTATCATTAAAACCGCTTTGATTTTGACACTTGAAAATTAGCTTATGGAAATATTAATGTATATTTTTAAATCAATTCAAACACAAAAACTTATATATCTCAATACAAGAACAAATGGACTTAAACCACTTTCAAAATAAACGGCTCAAATGCATATAATTAAATATTATGGTTACGATTGAACATCATATATTTCATTCAAGCAAATCAAGGTTTGAGTTAAATTATTTAAACAATTTTGCTTTTATAAAGTAGTATGCGTTCCGTAAAAAGGGTGGCGATGTTGTATTAACAGTTTATAATAATCAATCAAACTTCATTTCTAGAAAATATAATGAATGAACTATTAATTAAATATTATAAAATTAATTTTGTAAATTGCAATAAATTATTCATATTCTTAAAGAAATTTTATATTATTTGAACTTACATATATATCAGTTTTAACTAAACAACTTCAATTACGGTCGTAGTGTTTATGAAGTTTTTCAAAGATTATCTATAAAAATTCAAATTTAAAGAAACAGTCCTTAAATCTGAAATAGTGAAATTTAAATTTTATTCTGTAACGTATCACATTATTTAATCTGAATAATAAGCATACCATTATTCAATATAATACATATATGTATATAATCATTTTTTATATGCTTCAAAATTCAATTGGATAAAAATGTGGAGAGCATAACAGAGAGCAATAAAATATGACTCCACCTTCTTTAAAATATAACATTGTTTTAAAATGAATTTTAATATGGATTATGATAATGTAAATCTATGAATCAGGTTACAATATAAATTATCATATTTTTTTATTTTTTTTTTTTAAATTATATTTGTATGCGGATGGAATTTTTTTTTCATAAATTTAATGAAGCTCCACAAGTTTGTACTCTATTTTTATATACATATATATATTTTTTTTATATTTTTCTCTCAAATTATAAGCGTATATGATATCATGTTATGTTTTATAGGGAAAATTTGCATTTTATTAATGTGTGGGAGCATTATTTTACATACTGATCTTGAATAATTTTTACTTGTTTGATATTTAAAAGCCTCCTACTTTTGGTTGAATTTATTTTTATTAAATTTTTTATTGGTTTTCAACATTTTTCACAATAATGCATATACTTAATGTTATAATATATAGTTAAAGATTTCCAGATATGAATTTCATGAAATTGTTATAAAAATTTGAGTATTGAAAAAAAAGATAGGCTGATTTTTTGGTAGATTAAATTTAAATAAAATTTGAGTTGTGGAACACATTCAAAGCAAATAATCTATATATTTACTTTAGCGAACAAAAATATCTGTATCTTTATTACTTTGTGTCTATAATAAGATGCAGCAAAAAACAAAATTAAACACAAAACTTATTGGCAAAAATAATAATTATTATTAGATATTGATCGAAATAACAATATTTCACTTTTTTTCTTTTATTCGTTAAATTTTTACTTTTATTCGTTGATTATGCAAAAAGTTTTAAATTATTTAATGCACGTTCTGCTTTCACTCTCAATGGTTCGTTAAAGTAAATAATTAATGGGTTGAAGTTAATTTACTGAAATAATATTTAAATTGATATAAAGAGTAAAATATAATATACTTTAGAATTGATTATATAGACAAATATGTTAAGAACATGGACAGAAACATTCTAAATCTTTTCAGAATTAAGAAACATAATTTTTTGAGAAAACCATGGATAATTATTTCCTAAAATCTTTGCCATTGCATTATATATTTTAGAGTTTAATAGTTTTCGAAGCGTTACTGAAATTTTATTTATTTAATTATGAACGAGGACTAAATAATCTGAATAAAATTGAACATAATATGATTCCAGAATTTAATTGTACTAAACTAATATTAACATTCTAATGAAACCGCATAAAATTATACCTAGTTACTTACAAAATATCGTTAGCAAATAAATTATGAACTTTTGAAGACGGAATGATATACATAATTTTGTGTATACTACTAAACACTCAGCGGTCGGCAAACTATGACCCGTGGATCACGGGGTGACCCAAAGCATCATTTCATGTTACCCGCTTCGAAATTTTGAAGTAGTTCCCAAATCAATGAATATAGTTTTTGCTTACAACAATTGCATATACAATTTTTTTATTTACAACAATTGCATATAAAATAGAAAGTTTTCCCAGCAATTGTTTTTGTAAGCCTTAGATAATAAATAAATTAACTTTGGATTTTACTATTTTTTTTAAATTGCTTTCATATAAAATTGCCACTGACCCACTATAAGTTTAAAAAAATGTCATCTTAGGCGAATTTTACCCACGACCAAAAAAGTTTACCGACCGCTGCACTATAGTATCGTTTTAGAGGTGATAATATCATTAAAGGCACACGAGTAGCATGAAAATGAACAGGATTGCTATTCAGTGCTCTTCCAATTACACTTTATGTATTCTAGACTAGATAAATTTAATATAATAAACTGTATTTAATAAATTTCAAACTGTTTTATTGTAAACGTCTAATGAATTAAAATTAATGTGTATCCTGGATGTATTTACTGACAGCATCTCCATGTTTCATTCATAAATACATATTATAATAATAATTATTTTTTTTTTAAATTCCATCATTAAAAGCTTTCCATAATAAAAAAAAATAATATTTTTCAAATTACCAATTATTTATTTTAAATTTGTACTAAAAGAAAGCTATATTCATATAGTCATTGTTTTTATGCCACTAATACAAACAACAACAGTGGAGACTTTTTGATTAAAAATTATATTTTCGTGAGATACATTTCTCATATAAAACAAAAATTAAATGAAACAATAAAGAAAAATTAAATAAAATTCTCTCATTTTTGGATGATTGTATCTGTATATAGTAGTATCTCACATGATCATGATCATGGTAAAAAGCTTCATTATTATTATTATTATAAAGTGTGAGTATATTGTGACTATTTTCTTTTAAAAATTTTGTCGACTTTTTATTTTTCTTTATAAATTATTCATATCTTCGTTTTGCACTCTTTTTTTAAAACTGAAAAAAACTAAAAAAAAGAAAATACATATTCTTATGATAATTTTTACATACTTTTTAATATAAATAAATATATATATTTTTTTTTAAGTGTATACTCGCGTTATATTTCTAAGCCGGCATGAAAGAGTTAGTTTTACGGTGACTTTTATCTGAGTAAGTTATACTTTGAAAATTATTCGCAAAATTTAAGCGGGTAAAAATTTTATTTATTTATTTATTAATATTTTTTTTTTTTAAAAAACATTTTTAAAAAAGTAAACTAAAAATTAAATAGAAATAATTTTAAATATATTTATATATACTTATATAAATAAATAAAAATATAAACAAACAATATTCAGAGATTGAGAAAAAAAAATAAATTTGATAAGAAATTAATTAAGTTTGGAGCGCGAAAAACCGTCGGATAAAATTTCGCACTTAATGATATAAATGAAATTTTTTGTCAAAATTATTCTGGATTATATTATCAAAATTAAAAATTTAATATATTATTATTATTAATGTTAATAAGTGAAAAAATACCGAAAATAATATAAGATTAAAAAAAAATATATACCTACTTATGCCTAGAAGAAAATTTAAACTTAAAAAATAATGAAAAATAAAACATAATAAAAATTAAAAACTAAACAAACTAAAATTACAAAAAAGAATAAAACAAATTTAATAAAAAAAATTCAAAATTAAAAAATAAAAAAAATAATAATTAAATTTTTATTGAAACTGTAACTACGATTAGAAAAAATCATTATTGATAAAAAATAGTTCATAATATTTTATCCAAAAATTAAAATTAAAATTAATATTTTACCAAATCCGGAATTTAAAAATAAATAAATTCTCCAAAAATTAAAACAAAATTTAAGGTAAATATTTTTGTATAATTTTTTTAATAAATAAAAATTGAAAACTAAAATTCTTAATTTCTATAAAAGTTTGAAAATTAGTTTCCCTGTCCTGAAACAGACTTAACCTAAAGGGTTTGTGACCATTTGACCAGTTCAGAGTTGTCTAATTAGATAAAAATCATGTTCTTATATGTCCTTTTCTTAGACGAATAATGTAATTAAGATTAAAATTGAATATTTGTATAAAACAATCTAGAAATGGGATTTTTTAAAAACGCCGTGATGAAGTATTTTAATTGTTGATGAAAAGTTATCTTAAAACATGCCTCAATCTGTGAGTTTGGTTCCACGGCCGCCATAAATTGCACTGAAAAAATGTTCAACAGGTGTTTATTTACGTTGAGTTCAAAAGAAGAAATTGAATTTAGTACTAGGGATGATTTATGAAGTTTAGTCAATAAAAATTCCGTAGAGATTTAGCTATGAGTATGTAATATAGTTTTAAATCCAATCTGTATACCAAGTTTTTTGCTCGAGGTATGTTAAAAAACATAAAATGTAGCATTTTATGTAAAATTCTTATAGCTTCAAATATTTAATAAAGAAATTTTTAATTTCTGAATGTTCTTTTTATCACACACTAAGTGTTTTTTTTTTTTTTTTTAATATTTTGCGCTTAATTAATTCTTTTTATGAATATGGAATGGTATACAATCTTAAAAGTTGCGTTACTATTGAAATTATTCTTAAATGGCGATGCATTATATTGTTTAAAAAACAAAACAGAATTAAGTAGGAATAGTTGTAAAAGTAATAATATGCAAATCAAATCATCAATATAAAAATTATTATAGTTTACCTCTTCAATTATTTTATATAAAATTAGATAATTTAATTTTGAATAATATAAGAATTATGTTATTTTGTGCCGAAGGGCTTTAATTTTCTTTTTTATGAATAAACATTAATAATTTGAATAATCAACAATAATATATTAAATTTTATTATTTTATTGTTTTAATATTGCTACTCTGTTGTTCATGCGTTTATTCTTCTAACATTTCTTTCTTTTTTTGTTTGAACAAACTACGTAATCCTATTTTTGTTCGCTATTGATGATGGTTCGCTATTTTATGATTAAGTTTGAGAGAAAACTAACTAATTAAGAATGTCTGAAAATTAAATGTATTAATTTTTATAATTTGAAAATTTTATCCGTGCTCTTTGTCGCCAAGTTGAGCTTATTCTCTGTAATAAGTTGTATATATTGAGCCACATAACAATATTAAACTATATTTTTAAATCATAAGTACAAAATTCAAAAGAATTGTATAAGCTAACTTTAAGTGTATTATTAATCAGTTAATTGAGTTATTTCAACCACTTTGAATGTTTTAATATATGCAAAAAATTTAATATGTACTTACATTTAATATTTCAATCAAATTTGGTTTCAACTTACTTGGGAAAAGTAAGTACAAATATCCCACAGGCCCGCCGGCAATTCATCTATACATCTTTCATTTTAGCATAAAGACGTAGATTAAAACTTTCTTTTTAAATTTAATAAAACAATGTGTGATCGGAATAAATATTAAAATAAGTTTATAAAATTCAAATTTTGATATACATATTTTAGATAAGTTACCTACTTTTAATTAATTCCAGATAGGTTATCTATTATAATACGTCGTTGTTATACAAAATGCATAATTCGAGAGGATTCTTATATAAATATTCTGTTAATAAAATAAATAAAACTATTATACAGTTGTTTAATCTTTGTCGAGTTGTTGGTTTGTAATTATGCTAGATCTAAATCTGTACAGCTAGTTCATTTAACTATTTCAAATTATTTTTAAAATTATTTTTAAATTAACTATAATTGACATGTGAAGGAATTTTAAAGCTTGCAATATAATTGACACCAACTTGTTGTGTAATAAAGGTGTTTTATGGGATGGTTATTCATTTATATAATAATAATAAATATATATAGGTACTTATGAATAATAATGATTATGAATGTTAGTATTTATATAACGCTGCTAACCTGTCGTCAGTATTTATTTCTTTGAAATTTGATAACCCAAATTCGTAAAAATGTAAATAAATTGAAATTGTAAATTAACCATTTAATATTTACATTTTGTCGTCGTTTCATATCTAAAATAAAATAAAAACAATTTTTTTTTTTATTTTTTTATTAAAATTTGTTTAATTTAAACATTTTATTGATTGATTTAAAATATTTTTTTTCGATAAGAAAATTATATTGAAATTAGTATAATATTTATTTTTCACCTCTTTTCTTTAAAGCTGATAACTGATAAGCAATGTGCGCTCATTTCAATTAACTTGATTCATAAATGAAATTACCTGTTTATCTTATATAGTAATAAATTAATTTACCTGCCAATATAACCAATACTTTATAATATTATATATAAATTTCTAATAAATGGATTTTTGAAATAAATATAGAACTAAAATACTTGTTAGTGAAAATTTTGAGTACATATAAATAGAATAATATAGACAACCAATTTATAGTACATATATCTAAAATATTGAAATATTCCTACACTATCTATTTCATTTTAATTCAACGGAAATTGAAATGTTATTATAGCTTGATAAAATATTGTGAAGATCAGCCATACAAAACAAATATATAAGTTTTATAAAAATATATAATGACGGCTTTGCAGTTTAGAATACCTTCCGAATGCAGGTTTAATTAGTGAATATTGTACTTACAGTAGTTTTTTCACCAAATATAGTATGGTTTAGAATCATTAGAATTATTATAAAATATTCTATTTGTTCGAATTCTATTTAAAAATAAAAATCAATCCAGTTTATGAAAGCGTTTTCGTAAGGTGTAAATAATAAACGGTTTGTTTGATTTCTTTAAGTACATATTTAAAAAAAACATATATATAGCTGATATCATCGTTTCTAGTTCAAACAGATAAGTTTGTGAATTTTAAAATTTGGAACGAATTATTATAATTTTTAATATATCTAAGTGTTCTATATTTAATTTTTCATAATTTTAATTTCTTTCTAAAAATACATATTAGTTTAATGTAAGTTTTTGTAAAAGTAATTTGGTTATTAAGATAGTCGGAGATTGATGAAAAATTCATATAAGATACTACTTATACATAAAAAGCTTAATATGTAAATTATTTAGAGTCGAATTTTATAGTTTCTGTGAGTAAATTATAAAATTCAATTGTTAAGCACAGAATATCTGTTTTTTTTCTCCTTATTTGGTTATCGCGCAATATTTAATCGTTTTAAGATATTCACATGGTTTCAGACGACCATTGAAAAATTAACTCGTAGACATATTTAAAACGTAAATTTTTAATCTTCTCAACAATCAAGCTCTTATCATTTTATGAATAATTTAAATAAAAATATAAATGACTTGCTAAGCTTTGCTTATATGTTTATACAGAAAACTTTTATTTATACAAAAATACTTGAAATTTCAGTGCCTTGAAACTTTAGTGGGGGCAAATTAGAAATATTATTTTTTAATTAACTTCCAATCGAAATCATTTTTGTTTTCATAATTTTTAATTTATTATTCAGTCAAAGAATCCTTCATATTTCTCTATTAATTTATACTTTGTCTTCCACCTTTAAAGTACGTTTTAATTTTTTTTAGTTCACAAAATCGTTAGAATAAATAAAAAGGACCTCTCATCTCTCATGACAGTTAATTTAAAAAATAGTCGTCTAATGAATGGACCAAAATTCATAAACAAGAACTTTTGAAAATAATTATATGACTTTCTATTAATAAATTCATTATTAAGTATGTGTCTGCTATGTAGAAATTATTATTTGATTGATTCGAACAATTATTTCCAATAGTTATGATTTCCGTATCACTCTATTATCACTTTTTTGTTTTTTCATATATTTTGATAAGTTCTCATGAAATCATTTGGCATAAATTTTAATATAAAATTTATATTAGTAAATGATTCATTTATATAATTGTAATTGATTCGAATATTATTGATAATAAATTTGAAACGTAATTTAAAGTTTATTTCAGGCAAATTAAAGATAGATAATTAATAATATTATGTCGCAATTTTTCTTGAAATCCTCATTCATTATAGCACACACATGAATATACTTATATAAGTAAAAATTAAAAATTTTATCAAATTATCAATATTTTTTATAAATATAGTGATTGCACAAAAAAATGACTAAGAATTTACGGCAAAACATTTTTCAGTTTATCGATTTCCGGCAAATCTAAATTTCACAGCCGATTTATTTATAAAAATAGAAGGATTTATATATTTTGTGCGTAATATAAACACAGGTGGATTATTCGTTCATTCGTTAAGTTATACATTTCATTTTCAATTAAACATTTATTTATATATTTAATTTAGTTTTGAACAGAGTCAAAAAGAGAATTTACTAAATAAAAAAATACAAAGTGTAATTTGAAAAATATATCTACTTTGCAGAACAGATACTTGAAGCTAATGCAAATAGTTTCGAATTCAAGTGAGTAATGTAGTGATTTTTTTTACGCTTCGATGGACACGTCAACAAGCTAAAAAAACTGAGCTTATATACTAATCCAAGATTTGAATTATGATTTTATCTATGATACTTCGGAAATTTTTTTATGGAGAAATTATCGGCAAAAATTATTGTTAACAAGAACCGCTGTTCAAATTTGTATTAAATTGGATTCCTTACGAATAACATTCATCCCTGATAAATTTTATTAATTACACAATTTTAATACCACTCTTAACGAGAGTTCAAGGAAGAACTGCAATGCCACCGTTGAGTACTTGACGTTCAGAGATGAATTTTTAACTTGTAAGGTACAGCTACAGATAAATTCTAACTTTTAACACAACTAATTTTCTTTTTCTAATTGCTAAATATGCATAGCATATACATATTGTTTTTATGTTATACATTTCACGGCATGACATAAATGGAGCAGCAGCGAAATAAAAATTACCACTTATACCACGGCCCAAAACTATTATTAAATTTTTTTTTTTTTTTTCTTAATGTTTCATTAATAATAAAATTTTTATTATTATTCAATATTTAAGAAGAAGAAGAAAATAAAAAAAAAATTTCTCCCAAAAACCGAAAATGAATTCAATAAAATTAAAATTAAGGAAAAAAAAAAAAAAGAAAGAAGTTATACAATTATTTCCATTAACATAATATCGTATAAATGTAAGTCTCAAATGTGTATTTCATACATTTATATGAAAATTTGTACATATAAATCATAATTACTCACTTTTTTTTTTATTATTTTTTTTTTTAACATAAAAAACACCTCGTGTTAGTATTTAAAATATGAAATACCTTTTTCCTGAAATATCAAAAAAAAAAAAAGTCTTAAAAATTACCAAAGTTTAATGGCTTTTCAACAATTACCATTCTTATTTGAGACTTATTTTTTTTTTTTTGTGAAATGTTTTTTTTTTTCTTTATTATTTTTGTTAATGTTAAAAAAAAAAAAAAGTGGTATTGACTACCAAACATCAGCACCAATTCAAAATATTTATTGTGCGGTTTTAATTCAAATGCGCGAAGGTGTTGAACTATTCATCTACACAGCTTCACTATACTTTGTTGATGAACTCTTTCAATTCATTTTTCCGTTTAATGTATGTACATATGTACATAAAATATATATAAATGTATATATATATATTTTTTTTTTAACTTGTAAGAATATTATGACTTATGATCAGCAAAAAAAAATAAAAAAAAATTAAAACTGATGAATGAATGGAAAATATGTAAAGATAATTGTCTAATAATATTATAATTTCTAGCGTGCTAAACCTAAAAAAAAAAAAACGTAATGAAAGCTATTTTGAATGCATTTTATACAATAGTTTATCATAATTAAAATTTAATAATTAATCAAAATTTTAATATACTTACGCTTTAATGGTTTTCGGTTGCAATTTACATATTAATGAAAATCAACTTCGCATGATTTTTTTTAACAAAGATAGCCGCCACAGTTCAGTTTATATATTCCTTTCCTACTTTCTATAAACTGGAACTTGTATTCAAGATATCTTTTGGTCACTTGTCGTTTGCTTGAAAAAATATATATCAAAAACTCAAATCAATCAAAGAAATAAAGCTGTTGGTAAGACAGAGATTTTATTAAGGACAAGCTTTTGAAAGTAAAAATATTTAATAATTTTTATAATGTTCCGGTCAGTTTTATTCAGTTTTTGTCAGCATTTTTCATCAGTCGGTTTTAAAAGTTAATTAAAAACATAAACAAGAACTTATTGATCAAGAATACATTAAATATAAAATTTGTTAATAACTCAAAACTAATTGCAAAACCCTTTATCTAAAATATAGTGAAAATTATACAAAATTTCATAATTTAGTTGGAAATAAAAAGGTAATTTAAATAGTTTACTTTTAAAATATTTTAAATAATCAGAACCACCTACTACTTACTCTATTTCTGGTGATGCTCTTTTTCCAATATAATAAAAATTTTAATAGTTTTGCCTTTTTTACATATATGAAAAATATTCGGTTGAATTTTTGTTAAGTAATTTTAATTTAAATGTGAATGCGTATCTAATGGCATAGAAAACCGAAGAAAAAAAAAAAAGATACAAATTTGTAATTTAAAAATTTATTTTTGATTTTACCATTTTTGTTGTAATATTAAAATCACGAAATTTTATCATTAAGTTTTTTTTTTTTTTTTCTAATTTTACATTTTACTATTCAAATGTAATTTTAATATTTAAAGCAATTTGAGTTATATACATATGTACAAATATTTCAAATAAAGTAAAAGAAATCTAATGTTAATTAAAGATCTTATACAAAAAAAAATTACATATTTCATCATGAGTGTATTAACCGGACGTACATACATTTTATATTATTACATTTATGTAGATGGTTGTTCAAATTGATTCACTTCGAATTGAGGAAAATTGTTGCTATATTTGAAAATAAAAAATCAGGTTATAACCTAGAATTAAAATGAATTTAATTTCTTTCTCGATAATATCTGTTCGAGAACCATATATTTGTTATAAGCATTTTAATTTGAATTGTAATGTTTTTAACTTTCTTTGAAACTTTGTAGTCTATCTAAGATTTCCAGAGAATATAATAAAATGATTGTGGGTGTACTCATAGTTTAAACGAAAACTTTAGCATAATTTATAATTAACTTACTCTATAAACTATATTAATTGAAATTTGGTAAATATAAAGTTTAATAAAAAGATATTGAAGCTAAATACCTTCAAATCAAGCTTTATTAAAGTTCGCCTGCATTTCCCATTTTGGAGGATGGATAAAAATTATTTCTTAAAATTATAACACCTAAACTATTAACTTTCGACAATCTTATTGAACAATATAAAATCTTATGCCCAAATTTTCATTCGCTTTTGATTAATTCTTAAGCTCCTTTGCATTCCAAACAAAAAACGCAAAAAAAAAAAATATTCATAATTTTTCAATACATAATTAATGATTAATAATCTTTTTATTTGAATACTCATTCTTAAAAATTTTTTTTTTATCTTTGCGATTTGTTATATTTAATTATCCCGTAAAAAAAACAGATATTTTTCCCCTTTCTATCCAAATAATAATATTTTATTATTTATATGTTAATATAAAATAATTTTATCTTTTCTTACTATATTGAAGAAACATTATATTGTAATACTGGAAATATATTTTGTTTTCTATATACATTGAAAAATGATTTAACAAATTTTTTAATCTTTTTGACCAAAAAGAATCTTTAGCTTTGTAATTTTATTTTGTTGTTTTTTTTTTTTTTTTTTCTACAAATTTCCTCAAAGCAAAGTCAAATTATGTATGACTTGACAAAATTTTACGTAAATTTAGATCTAATATCAAAATCAGAAGAAAAAAACTGACATCATTTGTAACATCATATTGACGATGTTAAATTTAAATAAATCTGGAAAAAAGAATTACTAATTTTAACATTAAAAAAAAAAAAAATATTTTCTTTAATAAAACAAAATTTGTTATCCCTGTGATCGATTAAACTCAGTTAGTGAAGGGAAATTAATATAAATTAAAATTAAGTATCGCTAATTTATCAATTTCTTGACAATAATATTTGTCAGATATTTTTTTTTTTTGATAAATATTTTGATGTTTGACTTATTTCTATTTATTTTCGTTATTTTCCAAGCTAGCTTTTAGGGTTCAATTTGTTGGAATATAATTATTATTCTTATTACATAATTCCTTCTCCTTCTATTAATATTTGCTTGATAGAACGCACTCTCAAAACTTATAAAAGCTGCGACTAAGCCTGTTGTAATTCATATGAAAAATTTTTGTTATTTATATAAATAGAGTAATTGTAGAAGTTCAATGAACAAACCTAAATTCAAGACTATTTTGACCTAATAATAAGTATACCGAAAAAAACAAAAGCAACGAAAGGAATATTTTATTTCCTATTCCATTCAGGGACGGCTGGTAGAACTAAGCAACAAAAAAATTGCTTAACAAGGGAATATTGAAATTTTTTTGTTATTGTTTTAAAAAGGAGAGGAAATTGCTATTTCCTAAAAAATTATCTTTTTGATTTGCATTCTTTTGGTTTTTGATCAAACTTAAATTCTAATATCTAATTTGTAGTCATTTTAATCAAACCTATATATTAGAACTCAATGTTTGTTTGTTTGTCTGTCGAATAGGCTCCTAAACCAATAAGTGCCTGGGCACTTACTGTTGTTACGGGCCGTCCCTGATTCCATTGTGATGTGATAAATAAGTATAAGTTTTTTAAATTACATAAAAATGCATTATCTTGCTTCAAAACCAAGAAAATTTAGAATTATTTAGAAAATGTCATCATAGAAAATATTTTTAAGAAAAACGTATTTGGGTATATTCATGTTACATTAACTTTCGGACTTTAGGAATTTTCCGAATACATATAAATGTACTAGAATTTGACCAAAATAAATGAGTAAGTGAAATTGCACAGACCAAGCAACGATGCCAAATGACCACTAATCTCATTATATTCTATTTTATTATTTTTGTATTGTAAATAAAATATTATAAAATCTAATTTTAATTAGACATACTAATATCGTGTATGTTAATTCAAAGTACCGGATCAACTTATAAAAATAATATTTTGATAGATTTATGTGAATGAAAAATATTGTTCAAATTTGCAAAATGCAATAAGACTTTCTTACATTTTCATACCTAATTTGTATATACATAATGTATGTATTATACGGAATTCGGAGGTAAAAATAAATTACATAAAAATAAATATAAATAAGAGAAAATTAAAATATTTTTTATCCACTTATCTAATTAAAATGACATGCAAAAAAAATATATATATTTTTTTATTTTGAGACTTGTTACATGAGGAAAAAACAGTAAATGAAATTATTTTGTTATTAAAATAAAATTTATAATAGTAAAAAGTTAATTAAAAAAAAAAAAAATTGATTCAGAAGTACAAAAAAAAAAAAATTCACACGAACATTCTTTAAAAAGTAAAATATGCTTGCAATAAAATGCTAAAGCTATGCAAATTTAACTATATTTAACTCTTTAAATAACCATAGATTAATTTATTAACGAATATTTTTGCTTAGATGATTTGCAACCATATAATTAGCGCAAATCCAAATAAAATAAATATATTTTAATGCATAGGGGATCGTTATGTTGTATTTAGTGCTATAGAATTTAGATCACTAAATAGAGTATTATATGCGTCAATACACATGCAATCATTTAGATGCATCTGCGTAAATAATGAAAAAATTTAGATGCATCAGCGTATATAATGAAAAAATTTAGATGCATCAGCGTAAATAATGAAATCATTTAGATGTTTCGTATTGAATATTACGTAATACCTAAACAAACATAATATCTCTCACAATATTTCAATACAGCCAAATACAAAAAACAAAATGAGAAAAAATGAGAAGAAAAAATATTCTCTCTTTGCAACTACCTCTCCCCTACGCATTAAAACAGTATATTGGATATGTAAACAAAATTTGTTATACAACTCGTTCTGTATTTACACAAAAATACATTGACACTTGTCAATTTATATCACTAGACCTTCGGTCTCGTGATATAAGTATTGACTCGTGTCAATGTATTTTTGTGTATACAGAACTCTTAATTAATAACAAATTTAGTTTACATATTCAATAATCTACTATTATTGCTGCCATCACATACTTATATTCGTATATGTTTGTTTTGTAAGAAAAAACATAATATTGTTAGTCTTGGAGAGTTTATCATAAAGAAACATTTTCAGGGCCATGTAAAACGACATCTAGGTTAGTGTTTTTTAAGTTCGAACTAAAAAAAAAACAAACCACAAATTTTATTAAATTTAATATTTTTTAAGTAAAAAAAACTAACGACGGAAAACACTGAAAGTTAATTATATGTTTAAAATTTATTTTTTTGCCATCATCATTATTGATTTGGTTTACATTTTTAATTTTTTTTTAATTTAAATTTTGATGGTTGTAGGTGACCATCAATAAAAATTAAAAATTTAATTACTTTCCAAAAAAAAAAAAATATTACTCTATTTTTTTTTTGTTTAGTAAAATGTTCAATTTTAAGTTATAAACGCAATGGGCAGTCTGGTTAAGTAAATTTATCGTTACCAAAAAAAAAAAAAAAAATTGAACTTTGATTATAAATAAAATTTAATAACCAATCTATTGTCCAAATAACAAATTTTTCCCGTTAAAAGCTTATTACAAGTTTTAGCAATATAATAATAATAAAGTTTTGTGGGCGTAAATTAAAACAAAAAAATAATAATAAATTCAGCTTTTCATTAAACATTAATTTAATCATCAAAGAAATTGATTTAGTTTTTATTTTCTTCATTAGATATCTTGCTGATTTTATTATTTTTCTATTTTTTTTTTTTTTTAGAATGTACATCTAGTTTAAATTTCTTTTTAATTTCCTGTTTAATTGCTATCGATTTATATATGTAATTTTTTTTTTAAATGTAAACATAACTTGTAACTATTATTTAGAATTAATGATTTTTTTGGACAGCTTAAAGAGAAAATTAGTTTTTTTTTTTGACGTTTGAATGTTATACATACATTTTAAAATCTATTATTAAAAAAGAAATAAAATAGTAACTGTCAGCTAATTTCGAGTTCTGATAAGTGGAACTGAAACTCCTTCTGAGGCATATGAGTGGGTCTTGTAAAAAGGGAGTTTCTATTCCACTTTTCAGAACACTACAAACTAGCCAACAGTTGTTATTTTTTTCACTTTAAAATTTTTTCTCTGAAAAAAAAAGGCCTTGGCTACTTAGCCAACAACAGTTTTTGTGTAACAAAAAAATGTACATTCTCTTAGAAAAAGGATCTTTGTATGCAATTATTTCAAAAAATGGGTATGGCAGTTACGACAGTATTATTTTCGGGATGCGATATGCTTTCAAAAAAAAAATTACCGCATGATGCTACGATAGATAGTTCAGGAGATATTTTGACTAAAAAATGTATGTATGTGTTGTTTCAGAACAATATAAAAAATTTGAAGCCAACCTCTAAAAAAGAAAAGCAACTTTTAAGTAACCAAAGAGTTAGTGCAAACTCCAAAAATTTTTATGTCATATTTCATCACGGTATATATAAGTATATTGTGTTTATATGCTATAAAAAGAAAATTTCCCATTCTATTAAAAACTATTTATTATCCAAGTCTATATAATAATAAAAATAATGATAAAAAGCTTATTGAACCTATTTCTTACATACTGATCTCAAATAATAATAATCAATATTTTATTATAATGCAATGATTTTCGAAACAATTCATTACAATTTCACGGTCAACTTCAATTGGAAAATAGCTATACTATATCCAAATGCTTGTTAACTAATGGCATTTTTCTAACGACTGCGCGAGAAAAATTACAAATTTTCCTTTTTCATCATTTTTCTCACCATTAATAATAATAATAATAATAATTTTTTTATTTTTCTTGCAGATTCTTTGCAGACACTTTAAAACTTATGACGCTAAAATCTATTTAAAAAAAAAATTATTGATAAATGCGAATTACACTTAATTATATCTGGCTCTATGAAATTGATGTGTTTTTCTTTTATTTCTTATTTTGTTATACATATAAATTTATCTTAGAGGATTTTTATTATGCCATTATTGTTAGCTAATAATCATATTGCTTCTACTTACGGAATGTTACTTGACCATAATAATTATAAAATTAGACAAAGTTTCAATATTAATTTGGAACATCATCAGCCAATTGATTTTACTATGTCCAAATATAAAACTAATAATCAAGCAACTAATAATTCAACGAGTGATATAAGCAATCAACATCACCTTTTTGTGCCACATTCAACTGGTATTCCATTTCAAAATCATTTACCAACGACATTACATCAATTGCAGCATTTGCATCATACACTTCAGCTGGAACAACAACAGCAAATACATCAACAACAGTACAATGCAAATTTTCATTTACAGCAGCAGCAATTACAACAAATGTATAATGAATTATATGGTAGTTTGAATGCCGAAACGACAATAAGAGATGTCGCTTCATTGATTCAACAACCGATCGTATGTCCTAATATAAATAATAATGGGAATAGTAATATTGGCGATAAAATTATTAAAGACGAAGGTAAGTTTTTTTTTTAATTATCTATTTGGTGAATTCTTATTTTAAGTTTTCAAAAAAAACTTATGAAAAACTCACATTCATATTTGTGATCAACTAACTAGTATTAAGGTAAACGTTATTGAATCTCTTTCAGCTATTGTACAGGTCGAATGAAATAAGCAAAAATAATATTCTCCCGCTGTGCCAAGTAGACGAGGCCCACGAAAGGTCATTTTGAGAACTATTTGGACACGTTATGAATAGAATGAGAAATCATTAATTCGGGATGGGATGAGAATCATTTTACTTATTTTATCATTGTTACAATTTTATTTTTTGATCTCAACAAGGTTTTGTTCAATCCTCAGACCACTTTGCATCTTACATAATATCCATTGATGTAACTATTATATTCAACTGGTCGAAAATAAAAAAAAATTATTTATATTTTTGATGCCTGGCAAGTCTAATGAAAGAAAGAACATTAAAAAATAAAATTAAAAAACAGCTGAAGGTCACTTTTCTTTTTTATAATCTTGATATAAAAAACAATAGGATTTTGGCGCACGTTTTCATTAAGCTTGTGCATTATATTGTGTATCTTGTTGATACATAAAAGTTATATATTTTTTTTTGTTGTGATATTAATCAAAACACCAAGATTAAAATCACACACATAAAAATCCAAGAGATAATTATTTTTACTATAAAACGCTGAAAAAATTAAATCACCTGTGTTGTGATGATGGCATGATTTAAATTTATATACATTTTCTTTACTTTATAAATATGTTATTAAAAAAAAAATTATTTCAATGATAATCATCTAAATATATATAAAGCTTCTGTTTACCTTTTCTTTTCTAAAATATGGTTCTTATTCTTATTAAACTTATTGAGTATATATATTATATTAATTTTCAAATTCTCTAAATATAAAGAATAATATTAAAATCTACAAACTATGAACGATTACAATCAGTTCTCCTATATATACAAATACTTAAAAATATATAATACTGTATAATAAAAATCTATAATAAAAGTAAGGAGTAATAAAGGAATTTAATTTTATGCCATAGTATCGAAATCGTGTTTTTAGACCTGAAACATATATATATGAACTGTGATGAGAGAGTATTACGTTATTCATTATAACTATTAATGTACATATTATATATTTGTTATCGATATTATAACGGTTTGAACAATAATTTTTTCGGTACGAATTGGTCTAAAAATACGGAGCTTCACCTTTCACGGTGATTTATCTTCAAATAAATGAGATTATCGTCCACAGGAAACTTATTACTTGTTCCGTTTTTTATTCGAATTCTTCTTCTGATATCAAAAAGAATTAACTTGATACACATAATTCACTGACAGTGTTGAGATGGATATTACACTATTTCTATTTCATATTTTAATAAGAGAAAACTTATAATATTATTTAATTTGATGGATAGCAGCAGTTCAGTCTAAGGTCTTAAGCAATTTAAAATATTATTAGATATTATATTAGATACTCTATTCGAAGGAATTTTCTTAAACAAGATTGTTGTTTGAGTAAATTGAATGTAGCTTCTGAATTTAGATTTGTTTAAATGTTATGTCAAACAGTTTAATTATTAAGAATCCTATTTGGAAATTAAGTTTTTATGGGCAATTATTGCAATTCGTGGAATTCTAATTTTTTTTTGTAATTTTAACTTAATTTATGTATTTTTTCGAGCAGTTCTAATTAACAATAGGTTTGATATCTATTTTTGGTATTTAATTCCATATAATTTTGTAAATTTTTCGCTCTTACAGATACAGGGAAGATCTAATATTCACGTAATACAAAATTTATCAAATAAAAATCAAATCGCTTTTTATTTTACAAATTTTTTTAAAATTAATATTAAAATTAAAAAAAAAAACTATTTAATAGGCTTATTCTAAAGGTATTTATAAAGAAAATTAGGTCACCATAATTATCTAATTTCTAATTCAAATATTTGGTTAACACAAAATTTAAAAATGAAATTCAAATTATTATCTTTCAAAATATCGTTAATTTACCAAAATAACTTTGAGGTATATTTAAAAAAAAAATTAAAAACTAAATAAATAAAGAAATATTGCGTGATGACAATAATATTTTTTTTTATTTAGATATTTTATATTTTCCGGTAAATTAATAAAAAAACAATAATAACGATAAAATAAATTATATGAAATTTGTTTTTTTTATGAATTTTATTTTTTTGCTTTAAGTTTTGATATCTTCAAGCACGGGTCAACTTAATAAAATGCCGCAAAATATAGTCTTATACTACTTCCATCGAAATGATATACTTTTTTGTTGATTTAAATTTTATTTCAAATTAAGTAAAAATAAGCATTAATTTTTATCTTCTTCAATAATTATTTATATGAAAAAAAAACTAACTGTGGGGTTCGTGTAATGTAAGTTTTAATGTTGAAAAACTTCTGTAGTTGCTAACAAAGGTGTAGAATTCATATTGTCATCGTTTCAGTCAAAATTATTAAAAATAAAAAAGGGTTCGCGGGCAATTCGTCTAAAACAGTTCGTCTAGCCTCAATTCGTCGAAAACAATTTGTCTAAAACAATTCGTCTAAAACAATTCATCTAAAACAATTCGTCTAAAAAAATTCGTCTAAAAACAATTAGCCTAAAATCAATTTGTCTAAAACAATTCGACGAATTGTCCGCCTTACTCCGTCTTACTCAAATTTAATATTAAATTAAATATTAAAAATATAATAAATGAAAATTTGTTTTCTTTTTAAATTTAAATTGAATAATGTAGTTGAATTTGATAGTTTTAATATTTAATTAATTTTAAACGATTTCCCTTCTAAAACGAACTCCTTTAGAAGAACTGTTGTTAGATGAAAAGTTTTTAAAGGAATTTCCATTTTAGACGAAATTTTATTAGATGATTAATTTTTAGACTAATAGTTTTTAGACGAATTGCACTTTTAGACGAAATCTTATTAGATAAATAGTTTTAAGACTAATTATTTATAATTTGTATGAATACGTATAATAGAAAATTTTCTGTTTCAAACGTTTCAATACTTATACCTACATATGAATGCGTACTACTATTAAAATAAGTTTTATATTCGTGTTAAATTGAACGACATTGCAACTTTGCAAATAAATATTCGATCAACTGAAATTAGTTGATTTCAACTTGCTATTGTTGTGTTGTAAACAAAAACTCTCTGTGTAAGCATTTCGAATTTTCCATTTAAAGCCGCCTTGTTTGGTCGCTTCAATTATACTTTTATCGCTTTTGGTCGAAAATGAAAGACGAGTTGAGTTCTGCTATAATAAACTTTTTGTGTAGAGTTAGGTTTGCAAATATTTCCTGTATTAATTTAGCAATGCAATATTTCTGTCATATTTATGAGGAAGTAAACATAATATATACAATTTTTTATTTATTAAAAAATTTTCAAAGTAATCAATCTTCTTATGTTCTGGTTTCTTTCGTGCAAAAAAATTTACTATGTATTGTATATATGCAAATCATTATTCAATTTTTCATAACAAAAAGAACTTAATATATATGTATATATATTTTTTGTAAACGAAAATATCTTTTAATTGACTTGTTGATAATTACTACCATCGCAGAAGTTATTAAAATTTCGTTTTTTTTTGTGGTGTGAAAAATAAAAATCAGGAATTAAAAAATAAAATTCAAAGCAACATAACTACGGATTTCATTGCACAATATTTCTCGATAAGATATAGGTAATGTTATTTTATGATTAAACAGAAGTAGAAGAAAGAGAGTAATACAATCTATCTAGATTTACAAGTAATAATTATAGTTTAAAAAAATATCTTTTTGCAGCAGCTAACATTGATTAAAGATTATTTAAAAGTACATTCCAATACTGATATTTTTACTTTGTAAGGGAACTTCTTCTGGAGAAATTTTGAAGTTCCATTCGATAATCTGAATACGAGTATGAGCTATAAGTTGAAGAAACGAAACCATCCAAAAGTGGAATTAATAATGTTGACATTATAATATCAAAGGATTCTTAAAATTAGATATAAATTAAGAACATATATTTAATTTGATCTGTGTAGTTTACTATTATATACAAAAAAGATACAATCTCTTCTGGAATTAGGAATTCAAAACAGAAAATTAATTTAATTTTGTTTTTTATTCCATGACTAGGCATCCATCTGATTGGAAACTTTTATATATACATATGTATACATCAGATGTGAGTTCAGGGCGTATATCAGGTTAATGAAAATGAACTTCGCCACACAGAACAAAAAAAAAAAAATAAAAAAAATGTATTTTACACTATAATTATAAATTTGAATATGGAAAGATGAATTTACAAAAAAAAATAAAAAATTAAAAATTTTTGTATATTATGGCAAAAGAATAATACTCCAAGGTCATTATTAAAACCAAATATGAGTTATGGGTTAAAAAAGAAATCAAACAAAACCACCGAAGATTTTTATAACTTTTTTTTTTTTTTTTTTCGTAATTCTTGTATTCAAATTATATTCAATTTAATTCTCATTAATAGTTTTTTTTTTTGTGTTTCGGAAGAAAAAGTAATTATTTTGCATTTAGGTTGAAAAAAAAAATTTAAATAACAAAGAAACAGGATTTATTATTATGATGATTTAATTGGATTTTGTGATTAATTACAATATTATCAAAAGGAAAATTTAAACTAAGATGTATTTGATTATTACTTTATTTTATTTTTTTTTTGTTAAAGACTATTATAGAGATTTCGAATTATATTTTATTTAATCATATAGAATATTATAGTACTATATAGTTTCAAGTAATTACACATAATATTCGCTCATCTAAATATTTATACATGTACGATCGATTATGACAACATAAAATAAAGTAAATGATTTAATTGTTGCTTGATTATAAATTTAATTTAAAAGTGACATAAGTTACATATATTATAAACATTGCAATCAGCACGGATAAAAATGATATATTTAAAACTATAACTCATAATATTATGATAAGTTTCTGAATCGATGATGACACCTTTTATACAGAATTAGACTTTTTATGAAATTTCTGTTTAAGAGCTAGAAAACAAAAACTAGTAAAAATTTAAATAAATTTGCAATTTAAAACTTAATATATATATATATATATTAAAATAAAATTACAAATAGGTAAAAAGTATGACACTTTTGTAATACACGAATGCTCTTAAAATTAACTTCATAACATAATTGAATTTCACATTGCATAGTTAATTTGATATATATAAATATACATACATAAAATAAGGAAACAGATGATATTTATTTTATTTTTTATTTCCAATTATTTTAATTTTTGTAATTTTTATTAAAATAAAAAAAAAAAAATCATAATTTCGAACCCCTTAATATTTAAATTACGTGCTATTAAAATATGATTTTAATATTTACATATGTGCATGATATTTACAAATATATATATATATATATATATATATATATATATATAAGTAGTTTTATGTCCAAAAGTTTTTCTTGTGAAAATAAATTAAATTATCCAATTCGTAATAAATAATAATTCCACGAAATTCATTCAACTTACAACCTGTTATTAGCATTTCCTTCTTTATTTTTATATATATAGGTAGGTACATGATATATGTATATATATATTTTTTTAAAGATTAAACTTTTATATTTTGCAAATTATGTTTCTTTTTTTAAATGTTTTTAATGAGAATTATCTTTTTATTTTGCAAAAAAAAAAAATAAAAAAAAAATAAAAATTCTAGATATTCTTCTAAAATATATTTAATATGTTTTGGTTCCGTTTTTGGATTCATTCTGAAAAGGAAACCATAAAACGACAAAAAATGTTATTTTTTATTTCAAATTTTTGCATATAATATACATATGTATATATGCAAAATGATTATTATAATTTTGTATAGTCCTTTTTTTTTCAGCCGAAGGTATAATTTACAGTTATTAAAAAAAAAATAAATTATATGAAGAAATATTTTTTAAGGAAGATACTCATATAAATTTGTGTATACAGTACGTGGTATATATATATACCTAATTTTTTGTCTGGAACATAATATTCATTAAAAAAAGGGAAAAACCTTTAAAATTTATTAGTGAACGTAACACACGTAATATACATAATGTATTTTCATCCATAATGAATAGTATCAAATTCGTACAAAGGGTCTGCATCTCTGGAGCACTTTAAATAGATTTTTGAATATTTAGTTCAACTATACTTTATTTAAGTATACAGATCTTATTATTGGATTTTTCATTTCTTAGGTCTTTAATTGCTTGCTAATTTTGTTTGGAATGTAAATGAGTTGCGGTTTCAAATTTAAAATTATCGGTACTTGCCAAACGAATATTTCGAAATTACTTAAAAAGTATCAATAAATTAAATGTTAAATAAAAATTATTTTACACTAAAAATCATAAATAAATATTAGGTATGATGGCGCCAAAAATAAGTAATCTCACAAAGTCATATAATTTTGTTTTTTAAATTTTATTCTTGAACGAATTATGAAGTTAATAAAATTTGTGTTTCAAAAGGATTAAATTTTATTTCCGCCTCTAATATATTCAGTGATGCCCTTTTTAACCTTTTTTTTTTTTTTTTGAAGAAATATATAGGTTATTTTGCATGTATAAAGATCAAAAACTGGAGTTATTATTTTCTTTAAAAATTTTATTCTATACTATAGTGATTAAATGAATTTAATATGCAACATATCTTCTGTTCAATCCTGTGGGAAAATATGCAAGAGAATAATTTTCCTTTTACTCAAAATAACAAATTTAATTTTTTTTTATGAAGGTTAAATTAAAATCATTTTAGATATTAATCTAAAGCAAACCCCCCTTTTAATAATAATATAATGTAAATGTAAATATACATAAAATTATATTGAAAAGTTAGTTAGAAGATTTTTCGCATGATCACAACAATAATAACGTAAAAATTTGTTTTCAAGTAAAGTTTTTCTATTGATTTGGATTTGAACAGAATTTAAATTTGTGATTTAAATATTGTAAATTTGTAATAGACGAGTTTCTCATTGTCGAAAATGAACTTAAAGTACACCTAATTAAATCAACTGATTTAAGCTTAAAATAAATCTTAATCAACAGAGCGGCATTCTAAAAAGTCAATCCCAATTTTATAAACATTTTGTAGTTTGTGAGAAACTCAAAATTCTCAAAATGGTCTTAATCGATATTAAATATTCTATATGTCCAAACAAATATGTGACTCACTTGTAGAATATACTTTTCACTTGAATTCGTTTTTAATTTATTAATACTATATATCTATAATATGTTTGTTAAACTTTGGACAGCATAATTCTCATTTCATTTTACATGATACATAAATTGCAAGCCAACCGACATTTTTTAGATCATTTTTAGGTTACAGAATCTAATTGGGATTTGTTTTTGAAGTATTCTTTTATTGGAAACATTTTTTGAGAGGCTCTTATACTCGATTTATCTGATATATGAATATTCAAACTAATTGTAATTTTCTGGTTTTTTATGTATTTTCTAAAAATGTCTGAACCCTATATTCAATAAGCTTCAAGTATTGCGTTAAAAGAAATCAGGTTTAAAACATAGTCTGAGAAAATTGACACATATCTCGCAGTAAGCATCTTCGTTCGCATTTATCTTTCATGAATAAAATATAATAAAATTATAATGTTTTATTCTCATGCAATAGTTTTGCGAAAAGACAAATATGAATTTGATTCCTTTATTCAATTTTTTTTCGACTAAGATGAGTTTCGATAATTTGTCTGAAATATTTTCAAATTTCTATTATTCTATCAATCCAACAAAACAAAAAAGACTGAGAATCAAAAATTAGTTGTAATCTATACATTGTACAATGCACAAAGTTGTGTAAATTACATTTATGCTAATTTTTTGTTTCAGTCCAATTAAAAAGGTTTGAAGTTGAAATTAAATTGATTTATTAGTTAAAGTTTCAAATCGACGGACGCGATGACGGAATGTAGTTTGGTATTCGATAATATTTACATACGTGGTTATCATAAGTTTATTTCATGTTATAATACTACAAACAAAAAAAGCAACAATCATCAAAAGTAATCGAATTAGGAAAATTTCGTTAAGAATCGTGCATGAAAAAAAGAAACAAGAAAAAATACGAAGAGATAAACATTAAACATATAAATGAAATTGCTGTCATAAATTCACTGTAATTATATGCACTTGAATACAATTTATATTACATTATTGGAACTAAAAAAAAAAAAGTGTTTATAAAATATAATTTTAATTATTAAATACGGAGACACTAAATAAAAATATTTCTCAACATAGTATAAAAGTTAAAATGCATAAATGTGAATATGTGATATGTATGAAATATCTTATTTTGTTTGAGTGCATAAATACAACAATAACTTTTCAAACAATGTTGATAATTTTTTCTTAACAGTTTTTCTTATAGGTAAAATAATTCTATTTCCCATGTTTTAGTTTTGGGTTGAATTTGGTCAACCTTTTGTTCAACTATGGATTCAGTAAGCAATTCGTTTTACAGGTTCGTACTTAACGTGAATATAAAAAACAGAACGTAATTATTTTCCAAAGTTCTGATGATTGCAATAAAAAAATTTCTTTTGCGAAGTAGATTACTAAAATATATTTTCAATCGATGTGCAAATTGATTGCATTTGTGAAGAAATGGTGAAAGATCTTTAAGCATAGTCCTTATGTAAAAATGTCAATTTGACAGTCTCTGTCCACACTCTAATACAAGCTTATGCAAAAATAATATAAAAAACTCTGTGTTATGTCCGAATTCGAACCATAGCTATATAATTTCTCATATTCTTTAGTCTTCTAGTTCTATATACCAAAAAAAATTTATACCTATGTTTATTATTGTAAAAAAAATATTATAAAAATTTAATATTACACTAAGTTAAGTCGCCAATACCAGTTTGTTTTTTTTTTAAATGAAAATTTTCGATTTGTACACTGAAAAAAAAATCAACAACGTAGAACAATAGTGGTTGTATTTCTAGGAAAACTAATTTAAGCACTTGATTCAACTTTTTTAAAAAGTGTTGTATATGTATCATGTGTGTAATGATCGGCTAGCAAAATAATCATAATTGCTCAAAAAAGCTTGTACATTTCTTACAAAACGTTGTTCTTCTTACAAAAAACACTATTTTTGTTTATAAAGAATTTTCAGAAGGTATATTTTTTTGGATAAATATTAGAGAAATATTTAAATTTATAATCACTAGCGTTTTGAACAAGATTTTTAATGGAAACCCTTCCGGTAAACGTCAAGTAGGAAGACTTAAAGCGAGGTGGTTTGATAATTTATTTATTTATTTATTTCATATCTGCTTAATACAAACAGTTTACAAAAAAGCTTAAATCTACAGTTTACAAAAAATTAACAATATCTAAGCAAAAATTTACTTACATACATGAAAGAATTAATTATTTATTATTCTAAAAAACCAAAAATGATCATCTTAGCAAGAATTAATTTACATAACATAATTCTATTCATAAGAAACAAAATATGATTAGCGAAAGTCAATATGGTTAAATAATCGAGTTTTTTGAATATGTTTTGATAAGGAAAGGTCAATCAAATCTTTGTATCTACTACCCAAAATCAACATTCGATTGACAGGTTCAAATTTACAATAATTCATTCTATGGGGAAAAGTAACAAAGAGATTTGGGGAGCGCAATCTAAAATTAGTAGTAAAATGAATGTTATTGGAAATATATTTGGATACTATATAATTATTGTTAATAATTTCAATTTTGAAAATGAGATCAGCCACCTCTCGCCTTTTTTCAATGAAGTCAAATTAATCAAATTAAGTCTGTTGTGATAAGCTGAAAGTACAAGTGGGTCAGACCAAAGTAAGTTGCGTAAAACAAATCTCAGAAATTTTTATCTGAATGGATTCAAATCTATTCAATTAATGCTATGAGTTACATAAGAAAGCCCAGAACTAGAAATTGGAGAACCACTTTCACTCCACACTGAAAATTGTTGTAACTTTTTATCTACACTATAATAATAGCAAATAATTTAATCATTTGAAATCAACTTAATCTCTAATGACCGAAACTTTTCGTCCAATTCATGTTTTTTTTTTCCAGTGCAGATATCAACAGTAAACTACATTTTAGAAGTACCATCATTGATCAATTACTGTTATAGCATTTTTTATAAAAAAAAAAAATTATATTTTTAAACGCATAATGGAAACAATATATACAGTCGAGCAAAAGAAAATTTAAATTAGTTAATAATTTTGAAATTCGCATAAATATTTCAATTGTGTAAAAAGAAAAAATTATTATTGTTATTATTATTTTTATATTTTTTGAAAGGTGGACTGGAAATCGATTCTGATATACGTATATGCGGATGAGAAATTTTCATAATTTTTTTTTTATAAATTTTCTTTATTTTTAATTTTTTTTTTTTTATTTTAAAATCGGCTTCTTCTCATCTCTTCATCATCTTCTTATAATGTGTGCGATTTAAATTTTCTGCTTTTGAAATGTTTTTTTTTTATTTTTTATTTTCTTTAAATATATTGCGCTATTTTGATCTCCAATTCGGAAGCTCCGCCCTTAGGGTTTTTGCTTTGAGAAAATAAAAAAAAAAATTCTCAACATAAAAAAAAATCTACCTATATGTATATAAAAATGTAAACAAAAAACTGATCCATGCAGTTAAAAGGATTTGCTTTTAAATAAAAACAAAAACAAAAAAAGCTTGTGAAAAAGAGTTGCCTTGGTTTAGAAAAATGATTATGATGAAATATATATTACGTGAATTATTTTTTTTTTATATTCCTCTTTTTTTTGATTTTATACTAAACAAGTTTTTTTTTTTATTTAAATCTCTGATGGAAATGTAATTTTTTTTTTTGTTCTTTTCACATGATTTACCTAAACGTTATTAATATTTATTTCTTTTTTTGAGATGAAAATTTATTTAGGTGGAGTAAGTAATTTTTTTTTAATATTTTTTTTTAGTTTATTTTTATAAAATAAGGATTATGCAAATATGCATTATTTTTCATGCAAATTGAGTTTAAAACAGATAATATTGTTTTTGATCTTGTTGATGGGTTTAACAGTGAGTTTTTTTTTTGTTTCGTTGCATTTTGTTTTGTGGGAAAATTTTGAAATTTTTTTTTTTGCAATAAATTTGATGTGTTGGTTTTTTTTTTGTATGAAAAAATAATAAATCTTATAAAAATATCAATTATTTTTGGTTCTTTTTTTTTAAAAACTTAAGAAAAACAATAATTATATGCGTGAGAGTAATATTTACATAAATATATTTTGATCGCATTGGTTGAAAAATTTAGATCGGCCGACAAAGGTGAATTTATGTTTTTCGATGTATTAATTTTATTTTTTATTTTCATACCAAACAATTTACAAAAAGCTTAAAATCTACAGTTAATAAAATGATATAACTTATATTTTACATATAACAAAAATATTCTTAAAATAAGTTAAGCTGTTTAGAATATAAAATCGAGATTTTTGAAAAATTTTAGATAAAGAAAAATCAATAAGACACATCTTTTATACTTATTACCCAAGATAAAATTGATTGTTCATGCATTCCATATAATTTGTTCTGTGAAAAAAGTAGTCTAGTATCGAATTGGAAAATAATTTGGATGTTATCAGAAATAAATTTAAAAAAGTGAGATCGGTTGCCTCAGAAACAAATCAACTTAAGACTATCTTGACAAGGGAGTCATAAAGTAAATGTTTGAAAATTATTAGATAACAGAGATACATATTCTAAAAATATTCTAAATATTGTATTTTGAAGGCTTTAATTATTTTGAATTCTTGTTAATTCCACCGATACAATAAATAATGTATTAAAAATTATAAACGAAGTTCTTGACTAATAGAGAGACAATTTATTGAGATTCGACGCTATTTCACCGTTGAGGCATAGATTCACCTGAGGGCTAATTTTTGAAGTAAATCGACTCTTATGAAGGAATACGTTATTCAAAGATTCAATATTATTATTATAGTAATATAATAGAAGTACAAAAACGTAATAAATACGAAAAGTATATGTCCATGTAAGTGAATACGATACGATATACCTATGTTATGTACATATAGTAAATAAATTAATAAGGAAACAAATAACTAAGTAAAAATATAAAATGTAACAAAAAAGCTTAATACATTTCTTTTTTATTTTTTTTTCTGTTTGTATTAAAGAAATAATTTTTTGATTTTGATCATACCGCCCCTAAATCATACTCAAGAAAATGCATATTTTTTGTTTCATTTATTATGCACATTTTTGTTTTTGATCAATAAAATATCAAAAACAAACAAGTAAATATACATTATCCTAAATGTTCGAATAAACTCATCATTTTCTCTTTTGATTTCATTTTAAGAACATTGGAATTTCATTGATCTTTCTTTAGTGGAATTGTGACAAACAATGCAACGAAAGTCTTAAGAAATATTATATCCAAAATCTAACAAATATCTACTTTTGTTATATCACAAATAAGTAAACTGTTGCCTTCTTCTGCAGACTTGTGGAAATTTACCAAAAATATCTAACATGCATTTTTAATATGGATTTAAAGAGGTTTCTGCGCATAGTTTACCTTAGTTCCATCAATTGGTTTTTCCTATATAAAACAATTAACTGGATTCCGGACCGAACTCTTAGAAATTGCAGTCTTACTAACATTAAAACGACTTCCAGCCGCTTCGTTTTCATCAAAATCCTAAGACCTAAAAAAATCCTACATATTTCAATTATCCGTATTTACTATCGATCGAACAATTCCGAACCCATTTCAAAAATTTATAAGTTTTATTTTAGTGCATATATACATAATTTTTGAATGTATATAGTATATTCTACACTCTAATAATGCAGTAATATTGGGTACAATTAGCAATTGATAAAAAGATTCAAATAGCTTTCAGAATTTTATTAATAACATTATTATTCCACTTATTTTGCTTGGAAGATTTTTTTTTTTAAGTTTGAAGAGAAGCAAAAACAAAAATGCCATCAATCTCAAGTTAGAATGGTGGAATAAGTAAAATAATATAATTTTTTTTATGTAAAACATTTATTGCACGCGCTTCATATAACGTTGTTTTGAATTAATTTAAAATTCAAGTTGATTGTACAGTTTTGCTGTTCTGGTTGAGTGGAACTCGACTTATTAATTGATAATAAAACTTTTATAAAACAGGATATAATAATTGGAGTAAGACTTAAGTATGTACATAGTAGTTTGCTATAAAAGACTATGCAAATAGTAAAACGATGAGAGCTAAAGTGCAATCTTAATTGAATGTTCGTATAACGTTGCACAACAAAAAAATACTTTAAAATATTATAAGTCAGAAACCGCAACATTGCTTCTTAGAGCACGCTGCTAAAAGAATTCAAAACCTTAGATTTATATAATTATTTTAAGATCTGTATGTATGGGTACACATCTGAGTTTTAGTGGAGATTTTTTTTGATTAATTCAAATAATTTAATTACCAATTATTATAATATTAATGAAAGTGATAATAAATGCATTATTATGTACATAATGTAAGTAATAATAGTTCTATACTAAAAATTTCCACCAATTTTTGAAGCCCAATAAAAATATTTAGTAGGTACTTAAATACATTTTTTTTTGTTTTATTTAAATAGATAAAAATTATATGAATTTTAAACTATAAATCTCATTAAAAATTCCTCCTTTCTTTTAATTTAGCTTTCATGCAATGCACTTGTGTGCAGATTTATTTTCATCTAACATTGTTGGGAATAATTTTTTTTTTTTTTCAAGTTATTTAATAGTCAAGTATATATAATTTAAAAGTATTTCTTGTCTGAAACTTTTTTTGTGTTTATAATTCAACTTTTCAATATCTTATATTTATTCTATCAAAAGTAATGTCTTACAATATTTATTTTTTGCATCGATAAAGTATTAATTTCTTCTTTCAATCATTCGATATTTATTTGAAACTTATGGATACTAAACCTTAAATATGGCACAATGAATTCTAATAAACTTTATTTTTGTGTCTATAGTTCGCAATTTATCTTATTGATAATGGACTTTTTTATCTTTAATAATGGACTTTATCTTTAATAAATTTTATTTAGAACTCAGTAAGTGCGTTCTATTCGATATCGTCGAGTGATAATTATGAGGAATTTCTCATATGCTTATTTTAATATTATGTTAAAAGTAAAATCGTTTCAAATTTTTTTCATGTTGATTTTCTTGTCAATTCGAAAAAGATTGATTTTTTTTTTCTTTTTTAAATAAAAATTATAAATGGTAAAGGTTTTTTTTAGTTTTTATTTTTATTTTTTTTTTTTAACTATAATGTGAAACAATAAGTTTTTTATCGTAAAAAAAATAATATGTTTACGGCAGTTTTGTTTCTTGAATTAAAAAAAAAAAAATATATATCTTCAAATTTACTGAACACGAAAAGTAAATTTATTCAGTATAGTTTTTTTTTTAGTATTAAAATATGATTTCATTAAGTTTTTTTTTTCCTTCAAAATTTCAATTACCATTCAATTTTAGGTTGCTTACTTTTTGTTTACAGAAAAAGTAAAAAGTTCAAGCTCTATATGAGTTTTAAAAAAATATTTCATATCGCGATGGGGTTCCATTAAAATGATAATGATAATAAATCCGCTGAAATGACATAGTTAGTTGCTCGCAATTTGTATAGGTATGTAGTAAGTACGAATTGTGATTTAAATATACTACTCTTAATGTCTTATTGGAAGTTTTTGGCTTAATTTTGCATTGGATTCACTAAGATCAACTAAAGATAAATAAAATATACCTATTTCTATTTAAGATAACGATAACTCTATAATAAACTACGACAAATGACAAATAATGTCAATTGTATAATATAATCTTAAATACTCTTTAATGTTTTTATTCAATGCTCTGATTGACAGTTCTTAGATATTTTATTTGTTTTTTTTTTTAATTTCCAATCTGTAGAATGCTGCATTTTCAGTTGAGAATGAAATGAATTATATTATTTCGAATATTAATATAAAATTCTTTTTTTTTTATATTAAAATTTTATTGACTTTAAAAAACGTTGCATATACCAGAAATGGTGATATTCTAGTTTATGAAAATTGTTAATATGCAAAAAAAAAAAAAAAAAATGCAATAAAAAAAAATTTCGTATTTTGCATAAGAAAAGAGCAAAAGTTGATTTTGATAGGAATACTATTTTTGTCAGACAAGTCTTCAGAAGCTGTGTATTTTGTTTTTTATTGATTACAGAATAATATTTAATTCAAGAATTTTAGTCAGTTTAATAAATGTTTCAATTTTAAAAATCACTTTATAAAATAATTGAAAAAGATTCAATTTATTTTTTAGACAAACTATCAATAAATTAAGTATAAAGATGATAAAAAAAAATTATGAGGAGAAAAAATATTTTATAAATTCGTGATTTAGAAGCTAATAAAGTAGACAAAAATGTAAAGAAAGAAGAATTTGAAAAATTCAGATTTGTATAAAATAATTTTCTGATAGTTTTGAATGAGAATATAATATTCATTTATTAAGTTATATAAATTGACGCTTAGATGATAGATGTACAGGCTTCTTGTTGTTTGTCTTGCTGAAATTTCGATGTCTTCCGAACGTTGAATTTTCAAACAAGAAAACTTTGCCTCAAATAAAGCTGATAGGGCACATATAATTTTCTCTACTCTCTATACTAGAGAATCAAAAATTCAATCATTTCCGTTTCAATTATTTAATTGGTAAGTATATATAATATATTTTCTATGGTAAACATTTTCATTGATCTCAAACTTTAACGGCGGGAAAAGAAAAACGATTTATTTATTTTTTTTTTAAAAAGAGGAGATCTTATTAAATTAATTTTCAACTAATTAATAACGATGTTTAACAAAAAAAACTTTTATTTTTTGACATCATCTTCCAACCTGGTATACATATACTTTTAATCAGAATCATATATTTCATATTTTTTAAAAAGCCTTCAAAAAATTATCGCTATAACAACACAAGACTGTAATTATATTGCCTGTAACTACTAATAACTTATGACTTAATTTATATTTTTCTTAGATAATAATCTGTTTTTCATTTCAATTTTCTTGTACGACTGTACATTTTATTATTACTTTAGTTTTCATTTTTATTTTTTTTAATTTATAATTTTTTATTTCATGCACATCCACTGGCCTTGCTCAATGCCAATAATTCCAGTGCATTTGTATTATTTTGTTTTTTACTATTATATTGCTTTTCATCATCAATAAATAAATAATATATGTATATTTGATGAACCATCAATAGTGTTTAGTATATATATAATAGTTTTATTTGTATTGTTTCTAAAAATTGACAAATTTAATATGAGAAATCTTTGTACATGATTAGTTTTATTTAATAATATTTGCATACAGTTTTATCTTTTATTTTAGTTTTGACCTTAAAACTATACTCAATGAATATTTGTATCTTTGCTGAAAATAACAATTCAAAATTAAGTAAGAGCCAGACATTATTTTGGCAAGTAGTAAATTATTTCATAGCATAGTTCATTATCTATCTCATCCATCTGAAATTCTCTTAAAATAAAATTTAACTTCAAAATTGTTGTATGTCATATTTTTGAAGAAGCTGCACAACAGTTTTGATGACAAAAAATTATTTATAGTAAACTTCTTAGCAGCGACTGCGACATCGATCAAAATTTCATTGCAGAATAATTTTAATTCAAATTTCAAATTGGTTATTAGGGGGAGGTTATTGTTAATTTTCTCTCCAAACGCTCCATGAAAACAACAAAAAAAAAAACAGCTACTGTTAATTACATTTATTTTAAGTGCTTTTTTCCGCAAAAAAGGATAATTATTAGTTGTTGATGAGATTATTGCATCATAGTTATTGCAATCTTTGTTTTTTTTTTCTTACGAAAATAAAATTAAAACGAAAAAAAAAAAAAAAAATTATAATTTTATAAATTTATTTGGTTTTCTTTTATTTTTCTGTGCTTTGTGGTTTTTAATGATTTTTAGATTAAATAATGATGCATCAATAAATCTTTAAAAAGTATATTAATAAATTTAACTAATAATATTAATTTGTTATAATCACCATTATTCAGTTTTTAAATGAGATTTGAGATTTTGTTTTCTGATTTTTTATAAGATCTTACTTAAGACTTAGTTTCCTAATTTATTTTTAAGGGTCGTAAAAGAGTTGATGTCTTATGATATTTTAAAAATGGTCTCCAATGACAAGATGATTTATATCTTAATCGATTCTGAAAGTTAATACTAAATTAACAGAAAATTCTAATTTGAAGTTGTTACTAAAATTAGCTGAATTTTTAAATTCAAATTGTTTGCAAAAATAAAGATAAATGTAGAAATACAAATTTAAGTTTGTCAATCGAATTCGAATACTTTTGTACTAAAATTTATTGTATTAAAATTTTATTGTAAAGTTGTTTTTACGAATATTCTTTACAACAAGGTATACGTTGAAACAACTTTAAATTAAAATAGTCTAATTTATAAAACTTTAATGATTGAACAATATATTTAACTGATGGTAAACTTTCTTAATGGATTTGGTTATGCTTGGGAAAAAATTTTTGTTCACTTAGTTATTTTTTTATTTTTATTTTTATTTTTTTGTTCAGATAATTATGGTTATTGGGATTGTTTTTACTTTTGCATACATATATTTTTTTTTTAATTTTTTGCAAACATTTTGTTATTGAAGATTTATGAAAAGAATTAAAAATTATTATTACAGTGAAAATTAAATTATCTTTTTACTTTCAAGATAATTTAATTTATTTTCAAATATATAAGGTAAAATTTTAATAAAACATTGAATAATAGAATTAATTATTGTATAAAGGAAAATTTTTTCTATTATTATGTTATATTTATACTAAATTTTCATGAAGATATATACACTTTTATTAAGATATTTTATGTAGACAAAGATGTGAAAATTTTTGTATTTAGCTCTAAGTGACATTAACTCTTTATGTGTATTAATGAATGTAGCTTAACGATGAGATTAGTCAGTTTTCATTCATCGTATATATATTTTTCTTTACAACAAAATACCAAAAGGAATCTATGCTTTTCATTATGCTAAAATTGAAAACATAATAAAAATAAAAATTTAAATTTCCATTTAATATTCGTTTGAATTTTTATTAAATATCGATTACTTTGTTCTTTTTATTGAAATCAGGATGTTAGTAAAAACATAAAAAAGGAAGAAGCATGGAAAATTATTTTATATTTAATAATTTTTTTTTTATTAGGATATATCCATTTTCTAAAATAAAATTGGATCCTTTTGACCAGTCAATCAATTTATTATTTACAAAAAAAAAAAAAAAATTATTATTCTTCATAAAATTTCTTTTCATAAATTTAATTTTTATACATATGGATGCATTTTGTATTTTTTAAAAGGAAATTCATATTTAATAATAGATTTATTATTCGATATTTTTCATTTTATATTTTATTATTTGATTATTATCCTTTTTCCATTATAAAAAAAAAAAAATAATAATAATTTTTCTTTTATATAAATTTTATAAATTAAATTATTATTATTTATACAAGTGAATTTTGTAATTTGTTTTTGCTGTTTGTTCTAGTATTTTTTTGTAAGATGCATAATAGATTATTCAAATTATCATGCCAAAAGTATTTTAATTCCATTAAAAATTCATTTTGATTAAATCAAAACTTTAAGTTCTTTTTGTGGTACCAATTCTTTCACTAAGTTTTGTAGCGGCTGAAAATGTTTGAAACTTCTTCAAAAAGTTGGAATACCCAGAAATTCAATTCAAAGTAAAAGAAAAGGTTTTCACTTTTAACTATGGCTGAATTCAAAAGATTTGTTCATTTGAATTTCCACTGTTTTGGTTCCCGTCTTGCAATAATATTATGCCAAAATGGGTCTACAATATATAATGTTTTCCACCTTTCATTACTTACATTATTGTGCCTTGATATTATTAATTACTATTACTTTAATATTCATTTTGACATTTCCATTTTAACCGATTGAAGAAAAGAATATACATTTAAGAAATTAAAATCCTCAATTTTTTGCATTGGGAATTAATTTTATTTGCCTTCTTTAAAGAAAACTATAAACAAAAATTCAATGATCGAATATTGCACCTGACCAAAATATTCAGAGAGTTTCAAACAAATTGAAAAGAATTTCTTTCCCACGCTGTTGAAATGTAACTTTAGGTACTTTTTTTTGTGTAATATACATAAAAGATTCAATACAGTGAAAGTAAAATAATGTGCATGCAAAAGAAATATAAATAAGAAAAAATGCAAAATAGTGCATATTTAAAGGGATGCAATGTTTTTGCAAAATCTCATAACTTATTCTTCACATATGTATGTATAAACATTAAATTTTTACCTGTTACCATTTTTTTTTTAGTTTTTAACAATGATGTAATGAAGGTTAAGGTGCATTTCCTTTTTCTAAGAGGATTTAATTTTTTATTTATTTTTAATTCTTGCGTAGAATTATTAAATTTAAGTATATTATACCTTCGTATTAAAGAGGGCTCTAATGTTTTAAAAGGGTTTTTGCTAAGATTTAGTTCAAATAAATATAAAATTAATTTAATGTAATGCATAGTTCTATAGAAAACTTTAATGCATTGAATATTTTTTCGAACCTAGGACCTTGTTGAGTAAATGTTTGATTAAATTTGGGTTATTAAACTAATTGGCATATCAAATGTCTTTTGGTTTTTTCCTTATGTTTTTACCTTTTCGAATATATTAGAAATAATTAAGTAATAAAAATGTAAAATGTAAAAGCCATAAGTGCGCAATATAAAGAATATGACAATTAATTAGACAATTTTAATTATTATTTCATTTTAACATTCATAAAAAAATTATTAATAAATAACAATTTAAAATTTAAGTTAAAAACTAACAAATAAATTTGAAACAAAATTATGATACATAGTTAAAAAAAATATTAAGTAGTGCAATTAAAACTTAAAATGCATAATTTTTAAAATATTAGTATGTGTATATATATATATAATTTTAATAAATAATAAGAAGAAAAAGTTTGCGTGCAATAAAATAATAAGTCATTTATATCTGCAAAAAACTGCAAAGTTGAAGAAAAAAAAAACTTGAATGAATGAACAAATGGAAAAACAAACGTCGTGTTCATAGTGTGAAATTATATACTTTTCGATAATATATGTTATTAATTTTCTTTTGCATACATACTTTTAATGTTATTAAGCGTCTTCCTCTTTCATTGTCTTATTATGTTTTTTTTTTTGCTATTTTTTTATATTATGCTCACAGTGATATTAGCAAAACATAATATTTTTTTGCTTAACATATTTTGCATAAACTTCAAATTTAATTTCCATGCTGAAAGGTTGCCAAAATCATTGGCTTGTAAGTTAAAAATATAAAATCAAAAGAAATTAGAAAAATTATGCAGCGATTTTTCTGAACAGATTAAATATTCCCACCTTTTTAAATAATTTTTTTTTGTTTTTTAATGTGAATTTATTTTTGCATATAAAGTAGATCGGTTTTATTAGATAAATTTTTTTTTAGCAAAATAATATAACTTTCAATGTTGTTGGTATTGCGAAAACAGTTAAAGAGGTGGAAGTTTAATATGGGATCAGAGGACAAACTTTTTTTGTTGTTTTCAGAAGAAAATAATAAATTAAATTTTTCAATTGAAGTTTATGAAATTTTGAAAAATATAATTTCATCAATAATAAAAATATGTGATAACTTCTTCTCTTATGGTAGACATCAAATAGTTTGAATAGTTCTGAGAAAAAATTTTCATTCTTGCAGGTGATAATTAAATCATTAAATTTAGTAATTTGGCTTATGGTTAACTATATACCTTAATTATGAGAATAATATGAAGAAGGATGAAAAAATAATAATATACAATTTTTTTTATCGGTTTATTTCATTTGTTACGAATAAAGTTATACCTCCTTTAAACTTTATTTTATTTTTCTTCTTTTTTTTTATATTTACATAAAAATTAAAACACTTTACCATTATTTTATATCTAAATCGTGCAATTTTGAAATTAAAATTTTCTCATTAAGCTTTTAAGGTTAAAATCAACATAAATATGTGTGTACTTTTACATTTACATACATATGTATGTAAATTGTTGAATATATATATACAATGCATTCTTCTGTTGCAACACTTACAACTGAATGCAAAATGAAATACAAAAATAAAGATATTTTCATTAAAAAAAAAGGGCTAAAATTAATAAAAATATTATTATTAAAAAAAAATATTGTATGAACTAAAAAAAAATTTGTTTTTTTTTTTCAATATATATAGACAAAATTAGGTATGAGTACCTACTTTTTTTTTTTGAAATATTAACATGTAATTAAAAGAACATGTAAGAAAAAAAAAAAAGTATTTTTTCTTCTTTCCTCTTTTAATAATGTTGTTGGTAGAAGATATTATGAAATTTTTTCCTTTAAAATTTTACTCTTGTTTTTAGTACATTTTTGTATTAAAATTGATTTCTCATAATTTTGATCATTTTGAGAATTATACATATGTTCCATAAAACCATGTTTTGATATTATGGCTATACAGAAGGCAGAACGAAAAACTAAATGGTAAAAAAATTGACAGCTATGTATAACGAGAATAAAATTCTCCAAAAATACATTATTTTTAAATTGGAGCTTGTAACATTTGGGAACTCTAAAATACACAAAAAAAAACCATTAGTTAAATTTACACAAAAAAAAATCCATATTAAGTTAATAAAATCTAGTTTGCATGCGTTAATTAGTTATCGTTCATCAGAAAAAGCTTGTAATTACTTTTAATAAGCGGTTGGTGCATTATTATATGAGTTTTATTAGTTTTTAAAGTATATAGTTAGTGAAGCAATAATTAAAATTTATTATTATTATTATTATTATTATTAAAAAAAATATATATATTTATTAGATGATAAAAATAAAATAACGACACTATTCATATTAAAAATGTTTGCAGTAAGAAATATAATTTTTATTTAAAATGTGGTAATCATTTTTTTTTTTTTTCTTAACTTTATATAATAAAAATTAAAATACAGACATAAATTGTAAGAATTGGCATATACGGGAATATTTTTATTATAATATAAAAATATTTAAATTCAAGCTTTGTATATAATCACGACAATATTGTCAGCTTGAACATAGTTTTGGAAGTAAACGAATTAAATTTAAGTAAACAAATCCCAGCTTTGAGCGTATCAATGTACAATAAAACAGAATTTTTTGATTTAAATTTGATAGTCTCTTCAACATCAATAAAAGTTCTCTATATTGTTTTAATATTTGGTAATAAATTTACAATAAACTTCTTATAATTTTCCTTAAAAAAGGCAAAATTTTTTCCATAATTATGTTGTATTATAAAATTTTGTTTATTCTTTTGGTTTAAGAATTAAAAATTAAAGTAAAATTTTTATTAATTCGTTAAGGTGAAATTATGTTAACACAAATATACGATAAAAATTTCATTCAATATTCTCATTAATCATTATCAAAGACCGGAAGTTCATATTTTTGTAGAAACCGTGAAATATATTTATTGCCCTTGAAAGTTGAAAAATATGCACTACTTGTTAATTGTAAAATTTATTTACGTGGAAAAAAATTTGAAAAATTTATATTTTTACCATTTTTAATTAATTTTTTTTTCCGATAATTAGGAATTGATAACAATAAAATGATTAAAAACTAGTTTGTATATATTTTAATATATGATATGAAATCAATTTTTCAATTTCTGAATTTTTGTTCACCATTGACTTTAATAACTTTTTTTTTATCTGGTATAATAATTAAAAATTGCCAAAGTTTATTGTTAACGATTGTTTTGGATATCCAAAACCAAAACATTACCAAAATCCATGCAGTTTTTTTTTTTTAATTTCATTATTCGCATAGCTATTAATTTTAATTTACTGCTAAATTATATCAGAAAGAAATTAAAAAACATGCAATTTCATGAACTTCCGGTTTTTTGATATAATTATGTTGCAAATTTTGTATGCAATTTTTAATATTGCTAATATATTAATCATGCTAATAAGATTTAGAATAAGACGTTTTGTTTTTTTTTTTTTCTCTTTTAATTCTATCCAGCCATTGAGAAAATAATTTTAATAAAGAAAAATGAAAAAATTTTGCATAATACAATATTATGTTGCTTTTTTTACTATACTTTGTATTATGTAAATCAAAATAATATCCAAGTAGGGTATATATACATATGTTATGTTTCCGGCTTTTTACTTACTTAAAAAAAAAAATACATGTTTGTTCTGACAAAGGTTGTGATTTATTGCGAAATGGCGAGAAGATGATTTCCATAATAAATTAATTTTCTTGTTTCTTTGCATGAAAAATTTAATATCTCTTCTTCTTGGTACAACAATACTACCTAGTTAATTAAAATCAAAAAATATAATAATTCTATATTTTCTGTTAAATATGATTTTTTCTTTTTAATAGATTTATTATGCATATAATATAAAAAGATTAAAAATTGATGCAAAAAAAATTGATGTCTTACATTAAATGCGTTAAAAACTTCGAATTAAAATTTTTTTTTATGCATCTATTTTTTTCAAACAAATCTAAAGGTAATTTTCACAAAATATTACTTTTTTACATGATTCTTGAGATAAAACTTATATTGTTGTTATTAAGTACTATAATAATATTTTCTTTTATTGTATTTTTTTTTTTTTTTAATTAAGTTTTGAAAAAAAAAATTATATTAATTATTATTACTTTTTTTCTTTGAATTGCTTAGTAGTACATATATATATAATACTAATAACTTATTAGCTTAACATAGATATAATATATGTGTAGTTATAAATCTAATGCATTGTTTTAGTAAATCGAGTGAAACAATTATAATTTCTTTGAGAATTTATATATATATTTTATGTATGTATATAAATAAATTTAATATGTATATATCATTAATTATATTCTTTACGGCTAATAAGTAATATAAAGAACAATAATATTTATGAATATTTAAATCTATTAGTTTTGTGAATAAATAAATTTTATTAATGTACCTGGTATTCATATTATTATAATTCATTAAATATTATAAATTTTTTTTTTACAATGCTGTTAGTTTAACTATAAGCAAATAAAATAAAACAAAACTTTTATTGCTAGGCATTTATTTTTTTTTAACATACCAATAGAAAAATTATAAATTTAATCAGTATTGTTAAGGTATAACTATTTATATTGTTATTATTATAAAATTTACTTAAAATAAAAAACACTAAGTATATGATATAATTATTATACTATGTTAATAATATACAAAGTATAAAATTTGGAGGGCATTAACATTAATGCGTTAACTATGGCTAAAAGAACAAGGAACTGCAAATTTTGATGTCAATTTAATCTAATGACTACCTAAACTTTTCATTACAAAGTAGGAGCGATACGTTTTTTAGAAAACTAATAATTTAGTATACAAGTAAAACAAGCTCTTAATTTCTTTTTTTTATAATATAATATTATTAAAAATTATTAGGACTAGCACTGGGCTCTATGAAAATATAATTGACCTATTATTTATAATACAGTGTGCCTCGTCGTTTTTCATGAAAATTTAATATCAGAAAATTGATTTTATTAATTTTATGCGGAAGTTTATTATTACCGTCCTATTGTGTATTATACATTTATATATTATTAATGTATGTACATAAAATAACATTCTACATTCATATCTGCTTCTATTATTATATTTTTAACAAAAATAAAAGGAAATTTATTAAATGTGAATCCTTTGATCAAAATCGAAAATGACACCTTTTAAAAGATTTTTTCGGTTGAAATATTTTATCCGTAACATATAAAAAGATAAAGGATTTTGATGCAACATTTTATTAAAAAAAAATATACAAAAATTATTTTCTAGTGATTATTTGTGGTAAGATCACTTTATTAGTTTGCTAGATAAATCTAAACGAAATATGCTTTCTTCACAAAATATTCTTGATTAGGTACATGCTTAGAAACAAAGCATAATCATAGAAACATCAATATAATAAAATAAAGTTTTCTGATTTTGATCTGTAGCATATTGGGAAAAAACGTCTCAATATTTCTTGTATTTGTTTAAAATAGGTTACTCTTGGCATATATCGAACATTGAACGTAAGTTTAAGTTTTCAAGGTAGCACGTTTATATATTATGTAATTTACGGGTGATTTTATTTAATTTTAAAATTTATTTTAATTAAAAACAAAAATTTAATGATATGATGTCAATTGAGTTTGGTACAAAATCAAACTGCATATGCAACAAAATAAAAATGATCAGATGCGCTAAAAACGCAGAATTATATTGATTAAAATGTTTTCGTTATAAAAAAAAAACGAAATACCGGTATACTATTAATATCTGATTGGTTAAAAAATTAAAAAAAATAATAATGATGCGTGTAAAATAAAAGATAAACGCGCATTTTTCAGCTTTATCCTTGAAAAAAAATAAAAACCCCGTGCGATGGAATTTTTCATAGCACACGTCAAATTCAGTGGTTTAAGGGTGAAAATGATTTTCATTTTTTATTTTTCCTTTCTCTAAAGTAATTTTTTGAAAAAAAAAAGGGTGCAAAATTTTTTTTTTTAAATATTTTCAGTTACATTGTTTTCTATAATGTTTACTTTTTTTGTTTATACAAATGTTCCAAAATACATAAATACCTACCAACTATAAGATTGTTATGTTGTTGTGTGTTTATAAACCGGAAGCCCATTTTAACTTAAAGATGATTAGTATAAAAGTTTCTTTGATTAAAAAGGAAATGAAATTAAGGGGGGAATTACGGAAAAAGAAATATTGTAGAAAAAAAAAGGATAAACAACATGTTCTCTGGGTGTTGAAAAAGTAGTATTATAATTTTTTATCACAATATAATATAAAAAGTGAAAGGGTTGAAAAGGGAAAAAGTGTGCTTAGCTCTTGTCTTTAACGACGACTATTATTGGCATAAAGATAGATTATAATCTCTAACGGCTTTTAAAATTCTTATTTCATATTGCTTTTGCAATTTTAATTTAATAATAAATACATTTTTAGTCCAAATAGCTCAAAGTGCAATGTTAATTTCAGGTAATTAGACTTTTGAGATTTTAAATATTCACAAAGTTTTCGATGCTAATTTCTTGAAATTAAAAAAAGTTTCAGTTCTATTTGGTAATAAAGTTGACTCTGCTTATCACAAAAATAAGTTATCAATCTCCAACTAAAAGTTGAACTCACGTGGAAAATCTATTTCTTTTAAATTTTTTGCTGCTTTTTTCAATATAACTACAATAGCAAATAAAAAAGGAAATATTTTCTCATTAAATTTCTTACAAAATTTCTAATGTTTACGTAAAAAAATTTAATTTTTTTATTTTATTTTTTTACAATAAAAAATATGCATTTTACAATATATATATAAAATTTTTCTATAAGAAAAAACATCTGTCTATATTTTCATTTTCTTGCATGAGATTCAAAATAATCTAAAAATTCAGATACAAATTTCATTGAATTGCGAAAAAAAAAATTACATACAATTTAAACATATACATATAAGTATACCTTGTAATCGCAAATGCACTATAAATTTAATAGTTATGATGCACAAAATTATATATAAGCGAAAAAAAAAATAAAAATAATAAATGATGAAAGGGGATGCATTAATAATCATTATCGATTGATTTTTTTTTTTATTTTTTGCAGCAAAAAATAAAACATATATATTTTATTTTAATAAAATCTTTTGGCAAACCTTTTTAATTTTTGTTGAAAAAAAAAAAAACAGACATATAATAATATTAGAAAAATATAATATAATTCTTATCTTTGGGTCACCTACAACACTTCGTGAACCTTTTTTTTGATGACCTGTAAAATGGTCAGGTAAAAATTATTCGTAAACATAAATCAAGACGCATAAAAAATTTATTATTTTTATAATTGCATTCTTTTTTTTTTTTTCTTTTTGTTGCTAAATATAAAATAGAATCAATCGAGTTTGTTGATATCTATTGAAAAAATTACTTAAATTCGTGTTAGAAACCTATTCTAAAACTAGATATGAATGTTAAATAGATTCGCCTTAATCTTATCCTCAATATCTTGTTTGAAAGCTTTTTACGCAGTTTGAAAACTTTCCCAATAAGTCTTCAAAGCACCAAACCTACTACGAATATTTCTGTAGAACAAGAAAATGTTCATTTCATTAGACCTGATTTCATATAAAGCCAGTTCTGATCAACTTCATGTGCAGCAAATTGTAAACTTTTTTATTAGCTTTCCAATTGTTCTCTTTTTGTGTATTTTACACTAGTTCTTAGTTTTTCCCTATCCGCGAAATTGTTTTAATTACATGAAAAGTAACTAAGTTGTCGACTGATTCTTTTTTCCCAACAGATATAAGATATAAGCTTGACAACGAATATTAAATTAAAACAAGTTATTTTTAATTGACTACGATGTTTAAAAACTAAATACATTTGAAATAAAAAAAAAAAACTATAGAAATTGTGCAGGTCCAAATTTTAAATTTCAAAGGAAGAAGAAATCAATTTTATTTTATTATTGGAACATTTAAATTATTGTTTATTATTATTATCGATTTCTTATTACATTCTCTTTTCTGACATTTTATATATGATATTGTGTCCTTTTAAAACGGTATAAGGATTTTTGATGATCGTTTTTATCTAGGTGGTAGCGCTGTAAATGAAACTAGGAAAATATTTGATACTACAAAATTTAATTTTTAAATTGTGTATTATGCTGTAAATTTTATTATGCTGTAAATAGTTTTTTGGGTGAGTTAAAAGATTGATAGTGATTTTGGCGCTCATTTTCTCACATATCTTTAACTTGTAAATTTTGTAATCTTCAACATTCCATTCTGGAATGTAAATAAAGTTTCTTATTTTTTATTTTGAGTTTTCAAATACATCCCCTTTTCAAAAAATACTTTAACTGTGAGAAACTATGATTTGCTTTCCAACTAAGCCATATTAGCTTCGCTTTTTTTTGTTTTTGGGGTAAAAGGATATATTTCAACGTATTAAAATTAATAACAAAAAAACAAAACAAAAAAAAACATAATAATAAAATTTTCATGATAAAAAATAAATCCAACCCCTCAGGGGAAATATCTATATGTAAATCTAAATCCTTTTGAATATATTTTTTTTTATGTAAATTTTAAAAGGGTTGATGTAATAATCGTAAAATTTCACTGTGTTTGAAGAGATTTTTTTTTTTTAACACTTTTTATGTTTAACCTTTGTAAAAAAAAAATCTCACTGTGAAGTAATTGGATGGAAAATATTTTTTTATTTTATTTTCAAAAATGGAGTATTGAAAAAAAAATAGTGTAAAATTTTTCATTTTTCTATTCAGTTATTTTTGATATTGGCATTGTGTAATAGTCCACTGATCAAATATATAGTTATATACCCATGCTATATGCTAAAATTAATTTTGGCTCTCTCTATTTATTTTTTCAGTTTCTGTTCGCAACACTTGGTCTGAATCATCAGCATCATCATTGAACCCGTCACTATCATTGGTTCCAACAGAATTAAAACAGGATTCAATTTCTTCTATTAAAGATGAATTTCCGAAATCAACAACGAAAAGATTACGAACAAATTCGTCATCATCTATTAGATCTACTGAATCTACAACAATTAATAAGAAATCTGACAACGATCATGATATCTCAAAGAAAATGAAAATGGAAGAAACAACTAAAATTGCAGACATTGATATAAAAAAACCAGTTGGAAAAATTCGTGTTGCAGGTACATTAATTAATTTTAATTATAGTTAAATTTACATAAATTTATCATAATTTTATAATGATGTTTGCAAAATTCTATTTTACATAATTATATGTTTCTTTTCATATTTATGTTGTGTTTATTTGAATACTAATTTATCGCAAAATAATGTTACATTTATAGAAAAATTAAGCATATAATTCGAAGGTTATTTGTTTTGTTATTTTCGTGAATTAAAGTGTTCTGTATATAGGCGAATAAATTATGTTAAAAGAGGAGGTTGTGAAAACGAACGTATGCTTATTTTATAGCTACGAGAAGTTAAGATATGTAGAAAATTAGTTTAAATTTGTCCGATTTATCGAAAGTAAAGATCGAAGAAAGATTCTAACTTTTTATTATCCATTTCCATTTCTTGTTTTTGTTAGCAAAACTTTTTATTTAATTTTTCATTTCATTAAAATATTTAAATAATATATGTAATTCGAATCCTGTTTAGAAGTTCCGTCGATCCCTTGAAATATGCAAATGAATTGTTATTATAAATATAATTAGAATAAAATATAAATATTATTCACCAAATTCCAAAAACAAATTATAAAATGAGTTAAATAATCCAGACAAAGAACTACTGTTCTAGCAGATTTTTTTTAAAACATATTTTATATTCTAAATATAAGATTTTTATAAAACCTTAGCAAGTTAAAATTCAAAATTTACGCAAATTAAAAATTATCATGTTAAACAAGAATATAATAATTATTACCAAATGACCAAAAGTAATTATCCTTCTTTGTATATTCATAAATAAGAAGACTGATTCTCTTGTCATATTTGGTGTAAACTGAGACCCTAATTATATTTAAATTTCCCTTTTTTTTTATTTTTTTTTATTTATAATCTTTTTCTTTCCATTATTTATTTTTATTTAAATGGATTTTGGTTTTTCTGCAAGAATTAGTCCATACAGTGGTCAGCCAAGCAAGGACCAATAATATTTTTATAGGGTGCATTTTTAACCAAAAGAGGGATAACGATGAAAATTAAAATTTATGAAAACAACCTGAAGTGTATATTATATTTTATTTTTTTCTGTATTATTGTAATTATTATTTTATGATAAAATATAAATTTGTGTTTCTGTTTTTTTGGGAATTTATCAATTTTAGCATATTGAAAATGTAGGTGAAGGTCATACTGGCAATTTATTGTTAAATTTTTTAGGGTCAATTGTTATGAATATATATGTATATTTATTTTTTTAGAGATTTTGGAAATAGGGTTACTTTACACACTATGCATTTATTTTTGGACGAAGACAAATCGAAATAAATAGAAATAAAAGTTAGTATATATTTATGAAAATATTTTTTTTTGCATTGTCTAAACATTTTTACGATTTTATTTTTATCGACAAATTTATAATTTTATCGTTAAGCTTGTCGTTTTTAAATAGATTTTTATTTTAGGTCTATATTTAATTAAGAAAACTTTTGTTATAATTGAAAATTCAGAATAACATAATAAATATAATTAATATAATAGTTTATATGTAATTTTATATTTGTCTAAAAATAGTTGGAAGAAACTATCTTTTCCGATAGAACAATTAGAAGTGGACCTCAATTTTTATCCATAAAATTCAGATATTGGTGTTTAAATACTTTAAATAACACATATTTGTTAACTTTTAATTTGAAAATATTTTTTATGTGTTTTTCATTCATGGAACTTTTAATATTGACAGCACCAGAAATTTTCATAATAAAACATTAAGAATAAGAACGTTTAACTAAATTAAATTAAATTGCAATCACAGCATAATTTGAACTACACTAGCTCGCAAGGACATTCAAGAAGCTTTCTTCAAAAAAAAAAAAAAAACCGTTATATTTTATCCTTAAATCAAATAAAGAAGAAACAATAATTTACACCAATTTAAACAAAAAAAAAAGAATATTACTTCAATATCGATATGGATTATTGATTCAATTTATAGTTCTATTGTCAGGCAAATTATTTTTTAAGTAAAAAAATCCTTTTTTACCCTAAAAATAATTTGATTTTTCTTTCAAATTTTCTACGTCTTAAAAAAATTGTTTTCGTGAGAAAGTCCGTTAGATTTCATTTTTTTTTCTATACTTCAAAAGAAATAAATAGAAAATATTACTGAAAAACCGCCAAAAATTTATACAATTTTTTAGCATTTTCTATAAAAATCTTCCCTTATATTTTAAAAAACAAAATATATAAAAAAAAAAAAAATCAATTTTTAAAAAAGTAGAAAATTAAACAATCATTGCACATAAAAACGTCAACCCCAAAAGATATAAATTCATAAAAAAATATAGTTTTTTTTTTTTTTATAATTTTTCTAAGAAATAAAAATTAACTAATTTTTCCCTAAAAAATGGGTAAAAAAAAAATCTGATAAAATTTTTTTTTTTACTATTTTTTACACAAATTTAGGAAAATTTTTTGTTAATCAATTCGAATAAACTAAGATCTTTGTATATTTTTTTTTGAATCAACATTAAACATAATCTATGTTATATTTATTTGAAATAGTCTTTATAATTTATAATTTGAACAAATCTGTCATGACTACAGATTTTTCCGAATAATAAACAAAGTTCGTAAACAGATCAAATATAGAAAATAGTACAGAAGTTTGCTGAATTTTCAGAAACATCAAAATTGCTATTATAAAAAATAAAAAAAAAATATGTATATATATTGAAAATATATAACACTCCTTTCAAAGAAGCAGATAACTTTTTCCAAAAAAAAAAAATAAAATAAACAATTTATGCTAAAAATCTAAGGGTAATTTGGATATAAATCTTTTAATAAATTAAAATAGAAGAGGTCCTTGAAGGACCTCATCAATATTGCATTTTATGTTAACTTTAGTTTTTTTTGTTCTTTTTTTTTAAGATATTCGTATTCGTTTCGTGAATTTTTTATTTTTTTTTACCTGGAATTTTTTAATAACGATAAAAAAAAATTTCGTTTGTTTTTTTTTTCAGCTTCGTTTTCTTCTTCTGTATATACCTATATAATAAAACTAGACTTATTTTTTTAAAGGAAAAAAACTCAATCTTGCGATTTTTATTATTTTTCTTAAAAAAATATTAAGAGGATGTCATTTCAGTTTTTTTTTTTTAAAGATAATTATAGCTGAAATTGTAAAAAAATTTAAATTTATTTGAAAATTATGTTTGAAGATTTGCATTTAGCCTTATTAATCCGAAACCAATGAATTTTGCTGTTAAAAAAAAAATAGTGTTGTAGATAAATTTAATTGTTTTTTTTTTAATAAATTTAAAAATAATTTTCAAGAAATTTACCTTAAAACAAAATTTTCTATACATTTTAAATTTCCTGGCAGCATGATTAATGATCCAAAAGTATATAGATTTGTAAAAATTAGATTTGTGTATTATATAAAAAAAATTAGAATATATTCTTCAAAAATAAACATTTGTTAAAATACCGTCTTTCTATGAAATCTTATGCAAGTTAAAGATAAAAGACTAAAATACTGAGAGAAAATTGGAGTTAAATAAAATTTGAAAGATAATTTTTATATAGTTTAATACTCTTAAATAGTTAAAACGCACTACTTTTAGAATCCTAAAATCATACCTAATATTTTTGCTGTATGACTATAACATTCCACCTCTTAATACATTAGATTAGTTATCAAACAAAATTTACATGACATCCAACACCAATGTTTGTATAGGATAAGGAATGTTCATAAGCTAAATATTTACATTTCAGTAGTAGTTCTCTGCAAACGAAGTCTAAACGCTACTCTTTCCTTTTGCTATTATTTGAATTAGCGGTCTTCAAGACAATTTTACCATAAATAATATTTATCGTTCTTAAGGTAAAATAAAATTTCCAATAAGAAATAAAACAAAACATTATTGCTGCAATCAACCCGAAAATTTAATTTTAACATTATACTAACACTATATAGAAGTAATATTATTTTCTATATAACAAACTGAAAAACAAAAAAAAAAATCTTTTAACCAATATATTCTTTGACCTTCTTTTACTTTTGAAATTTGCAACATTAAAACTATAAGAAGCCTTTTTGTTTTAATTTTCTACAGTTGTATACATATATTTATATTTATTCATTCAATAAATTTTACAACTTAATTATATAACTTGGAAATAAAGAAAACCAGCAGTTGCATTTATACAACATATATTTTAGTTTATTAGAAATTCTCAAGAAAATCATAAAAAATAGACATTGTAAAATTTCAAGGGTTGCAAATGAGTTTTTTTAACTAACCAAAAAAAAAAAATTTGTTTTTGTTTTTTTTTTTTTTTAAGAAATTTTTAATTTTTTACGACTTATGGTATTTTAAATATAAATGCGGCTAAGAAATGACTTTCTTAATAAAAATTAAAAACAAAAAAAAAGATCAAAAGATATGAACTCTATACAATATATAAAAGTTATAAATTTTTATTATTAGTTTCAGAAGAATCTTCAAATTAGCATATTCGTGATAAAAAATTAAAATTTTAATATTCTTTTTTGTTATATTGCCTTAAAAATTTTACGATTATAAATATTATTATTAGTAGTATAAATGAATATATATGCTTTTAATAATTGCAACATTGCAAAAAGAATCAATTTAATTATGAAAAGAAAAGTATTTTTTTTAAATTTGAATAAAATTACAAAAAAATAAATATCAATCAGTTCATTTTATATCTTAATTAATTTATTTAAAATAAAGAATGAGCATAAGCAAAATTATCATATAGTTGCATTGCAAACTTAATTTAAATATTTAGAAATAAAACTAAATTTTTTTTTTATTTTTTTATAATTTCGAATTTTAAGATATTGCGATGATGTTTACGAAGTTAAATATATTATAAATATATTATATTATTATTATTTAGATGATCCAAAGATATACATACAAATACTTTGTTTGATAATATTCTACCGCTGTAGGATTATCTAAGTTTGATTTTTTTTTTGATAATTGCTGCAGGAATAATTTTAATTATTTTTTTTTTTTAATATAAACACATTTTCATTGATATCTTTTGTTCTTCAGTGAAGTGAAACAAGATAAAAGAAAAATTTTTAGTGTCTTAATGTCTTGAGTTTAACTGTCTAATAGATTTCTTGCGTAAAAATTATTTTAGTTTCTTAGTTCTAATAACTAGAACTAGAATAAAAAATACGTAGAAGGTTTAAGTCATGAAAATTATATTTAGCAAATAATCAAATGTATACAGATATTCATAAATACAGATATTAAGAATATTACAAACAATAATTACTATAATTATTTCATATCATATTTTCTATTTTCAATCAGTATAATTAAAAGTTTGTGGAGTTGCGCTCTAATTCAAAGATCGAAGATAATTGAGATACATTAATTATCCTGAGAGATTTTATGTATAATATTTAGAATATTTTACTTCAAAAATAAAATAAGTTCTATATCTTGATATCCTTAAAATGTAAAATCCTTGTTAAACATCTTTATAACTATAACTAACAGTATAGTACGTTAGTATATTTTATTTGTGCTCGAAAAACTTCACCTTAAGGTTATTTTATATTATTATTCTATAACATCTGTCAAAATCATATAACACTTTACCACCCAAATAAATAACCCAATCTCTTATTGTGTGAAAACAAAATCTCCATTCAAAAATAGTACACATATACTACACAGTACTATGTATACGATGGTATCCATAAAATATATCATGAAAAAAAAAATTCTTAAAAATTTAAATTTTATCTCATATGTATACAAACAATTTTTTGATTTTTTTCTTCTTTTTATTTTTTCACAATCCATTTGCGTATTAACTTTAAAATATTCTAAATTGATGAAAAAAAAAAAGTTTAAAAAGCCACACCCACCCATCGCATTAAAAAAGGATAAAACACACATACACTTATAAAAGTCCTTTATTTTCCCCATCATCAAATCTAAATCCTTTTTTCTTTTTTTTCAATTTTTATTTCTCCTCGCTATCAAAGTTAAATTTTTCAAGGTAGAATTTAATTGTGGAATCTAAGAATTATTATATAGATATATTGCAAAAACAAAAATTTCCCCTCGAAATGCAAATAAAAATAATTTTAAGGTTCTTTAGTATTATTTTTATGCTTAAAATATAAAAAAAAAAAGTCGAATTCAAAGAGCCAAATAAATTTTAGTCAAATGGAAAATGTATTTAAAAAAAAATTAGAATTTATTTGGCCTTAAAATTAATTTTAAGATCTATAAAAATGCTTTCAAACAATTCAAAAACATTCAGATTTGCCTTCACGTTTCTATATCGTAAGAATGCTTCCCTGCTAATTTTTTTTTTAAGTTTTTTCTTTTATCTTTTAACCAAATATATATTTATATCGGTTTTCAAAAATTTGAATATTATGTTCTTCTGTCATAATTCAAAATTTATGTATACTTCTAGACAACAACTCATTGAATACGTAAAAAATCAATTGTAAAACAGCATCCAAATGAAGCTGCTAACTACATTCAGGTTTTTTTTTCAAATATGAAAACATTGAAAAGTCTAAAAAATTAAGAAAATTCAAAATGAAAAACATCTAGAAGAACATAGAATTTCATTTCAAAACATACACAACCATATTTAAATAATTCAAAGCCTTAAAGAACTCTGCTGTGAGAGATATACGAAAATTCCTTGTTTGCATTTTTCTTTTTCATATATAAATATCTTTTTTTTTAATGTTTGTTATGTATTTTGTTTTTTCATACTCTCAGCAGAAGTAAATGCGACATAAAAGCGTTAAGACATAAACAATAAAACATAAAAAAAAAAAAAATTTTCTTCTTTCAAATCATAAAAAAAAAAAAAATATTAAAAAGGATATTTTTTTTATTGAAAAAAAAAAGAAAAAAATTTTTTTACGCAAAATTACGGCATATTATTAACAAAAATTTCGGCAATTTTGTTTATTTTTTTTTGATTTTAGTTTCTAATGAAACCCGAAGGAATTAACATCGTTAAATCAGAAAAAAAAAATAAGTTGCATATAAAAACATTTTTACATTGAACTTTAAATTTTTTTGATTTGATGACAGAAATTAAAAAAAAAAATAATAATTTAAATATTTAAATAAAAAAAAAATAATAATTTTTAAATTATGCAAAATAATATTTAAAAAAAAAAAAAATTTATTAATTCAAAATTTTTGTTAAAAAAAAAAAACTAACTTCTCAGTGAAACTTTATTATTAGGCAAAGAAAAAATTTTCTTTTTTTTTTTTTACATACTAAAATTTTGAATACACCTATTTTGCATTTGAAAAAAGAAAAAATAAAAATATAAATTTTTTTTTTTTCAAATTTATATTTAAAGAAATTAAAAGTAAAAACTAAAGAAAAAAAAAAATTTAAAAATTTTCATGTGAAAAATGGTTATGTCGGAAATTCGGTGGAACACCAATCATGGTGAAGATAATAATAATTCGTTTAAAAGTGATTTACTTAAAACAGCACAAAATTTACAAAATCGATGTATGTATATAAAATATTCTAAAAAAAAAAAATAAAATATTTATTAATTAATTTTATAATTTTCTAACATTTCTGCAAGTACTAGAAGAGGCCCGCCTAAATACAAGCTAAATCGATATTTTCAATGTTTCCCGCTTTTTTAACCAGATAAAAATATATATTGTTAACAAAATGTTAATAGATTAAGAATCTGTAATTCAAGTAGATATTATTAAAATTATGATCAGATATTCTTCGCTTAAGTTTTTTTTAGTATTTTGAAGCATTGATTATAAAGAAGTAGCGAGAAGAATATTTAGTAAGAAATAAGTTTTGCTCTTGGCAATCCTTTTGCTTTTAGTGTATTGTTCGTAAATTAACGAAAGTTATAAGAACTAAAGTTTAATGGAATTTTAAACAAAAATTACTTAGTTTCTTTTCCAAAATTATTTCAAAATACTATCAAGACCGAATTAAATCTTACAAGCGTTATTATCTTTGTTAATTTGAAAGAACATGTCTTTAATACAATTTTTGAAAATTGATTACCGAGAAGGTGATGTCGACTCGTTAGATTTATCTGAATTCGAAGATTGGACATAAAATACGCAAATAAGTTTAAGTAAAAATATACTTAATTGAAAATATCCTGATAATGTCTAAAAGTGGATTTCTAAGAAACAAATACATGATACAAGCATATTATGTGCGAATGTTTATGAAAAAGGCTTCATTATAATCAAAATTTTTAAAATTATTAAAGTACAATTAATTTTAGTAAGATATAATGATCGAAAAATCGCAGCGTGGAAAATAATTAATGTCTGAAGTTCGTATTTACAAATACCAAGTAGAAGTTTTTGGAAATTTATAATTTTGTGTAATATTCGTTAAGGCATTAAGTGACATAAATAGATTGAGAAGCTCGATGTATTTAATGTACAGATAAGACAATAGATTTTTCACTTAATTACACACAACTAAGAATTTCATATTTTTAAAATAACATTTTTCCTTTTTTTGTTAAATTTTTAAAGTAAAATAGAAAAAACCATTAAGAATTTTAATTGCAGAAGGTAATTAGGTAAATTAGGTAACAATCACACACCCATTTACGTAATATATTTATGATTTTTATTCTAATAGTATCGTTCTATATGATTTATAAAATGTTAATTATTTAATGAAATTGCAACTGTTATAAATCTTTGCTCACAAAAATCGTATGGAACCAAATCGGTAGAGTTGAAAATAGTGAGATATTCAGAAATTGGTCCACATAACTTAGAGTTAATAATCTCGATAGGAATATGTATTTCGCAACGAACATAAATATAGATTATGTGACAAATAAATATTTCAATCGAATTAAATTCAATAAATCAATAAACTGAACTTCTTTAATAGAACGACTTTATTTAACTAAATATGTGATTTTCGGAATAAAAAAATTATAAATAGAAAAAAAATAAATATTTATGTAATATGTACTTTTTAGATATTAATCGAATATATATATCATTGTTTTCCATGTATTCACAATAATAATTGGGTACATTAATGATAATCTTAAGTATTAGGGCCATAATGTAAATAAAAATCATAATAGAATAGTACTTGTAATAAACTACCGCTAAAAAAAAAAAGGAAATGACATGGTATTTAATCGGTAATTAACAAGATTATTTTTCCAATCCATAAAAACGTAACAAATTTTTCAATTTTATATTTTGAAATGGAATTCGAACCGAACGAACTTTACTAATCGGATTTATTTTAGTCAACAGAGTACTTGTTTAGTACCTGTTCAAAATAAGATACTTATAACCTTAAATCGTCAAAAAAAAAACGAGAACTTTGAACCCATTGATCTTTAATTTTGTAAAAACTCTTAAGTGTCAACATTATACTTTAAATTTGGCAAGCTTAATAATTCTTAAGTACTGTGTTGAATTCTTAAGAAGATGAGATATAGTATAAAACTACAATTTCTTAGTCATTTATGTATCCAAATCTGTATAAATAAAATTATAAATTTTATATTGTATAAATAAAATATAAAAAATTAAACAATTTAAAACATCTGTCATACTTCACATGAATTCTAATGTCCATTTCAAAATAAAAATGTCCCTTTTTTTTTGAATTTTTTTTTTTTTTTGCTGCATCTTTAATTTAAACAAAAATAAAATGATAAATTTTTTCAGGAATACAAATCTTTAATAAAATTTTCACCCACGCAATTTTATTATAAAACTATACAACATATATATTATGTATGTAATATAAGAAAAAATCTCAACATAAAATTACAATAACAAATAATAAAAACATTGAATGATTAATTCACCCCTGACCCTCAAAAAAAAAAAAAAAAAAAAAAATGATGAAAACAAAAGAAGAATAAAAATCGTAAATAAATAAATCTAAGATGAATGGACATGCAATCAGAACAAAATTAGAACAAAAATGTTATAGACAATTCAGTTAGTTGTTATTTTTTTTCTCTATATCTGAAAGATACTTTGTGAAATACGTGTATATGTAACATTTTTGAAATTTTCTACCAAAATAATTATTTTTTGTTTAGATTTTAATTTTTTTTTTTTTTTTCGGAAAATTGAAAAAGTTTTATATTTAAGTATTATTTTGTTGTTCAGCAGAAATTGTATATAATCATCTAAATTCACCTTAGGGGGTAACTTTCAACAGATTTTTTTTGTAACGATAAACGATAAAGGATTTATTAACAGATTGGTAAATTTAATATTGTTTGTAAATGCCATTTTTAACCGTATTTTTACTTTATGTACTTTAAAATTAAGATATAAAATTTTGATACAATATATCTAGTTTTCATATAATACTATTGGTTTAAATTTTTACTATGAATAATTGCATGGAATAAAATGTTTTCTGTATTATAAGTTTTGTACATTTAAAATTAAAAATAATTAATAGTTTCAATAAACTCAATTTTCTGTTTTCATATTTATTAATTTTAAATTGGAAAGAGTTTTATTTATGTTTATGTTTAAACGTTTTGTTCATGTTATTTCTATTTTATACATTTTATGGAAAATATACATCTGTCATTTTATTTTTAAAATATAAACCATGCCAGAGATGATCCGAATTATTATTTTTAAATAATAATTTTCTTTATATTTTTATTTATAAAAATACATAGTTAGCATATGATGTGTCAAAGTTAATAAAGTATGTATTTATGTTTAGATACTTAATTTAATACATTAACATTTAAAATTTAAATTTAAGTAATATTTAAATTTGATACCAATTGACATAAATTATAATTGAATTCATATATAATAACATCAGGAACAACTGAAGGAAAAATAAAAACATTTTCTTTATAATATATCCAAAAAAAGAAATCTGTAAAGTAAAAAAAAATAATTAAAGTATGTTCTTGTTCATAATGAATGTTTATTTCATATTTAATTCCATCAGTAATATTTAATTAATAAGCAATGACCAGGTCAATCACACTTCTATCTTGTATTTTCTTTGTTATATAAACCAAAAATATAAATCCAATTAATCCGTATTACGAACTTTGTGCCCCAGATTTGTTTTACAATATCTTATCGTTACATCAATCTGGAAAGTATAAAAACATTTTCTTGTTATGCAAAATTTAACAAAATTTGGAAAGACTTTGTGCCAGATTTTCTAATCAGAAATCGATTAAAATAAGTACTTCAGAAATTAATTATTCTATTTGTCTTAAAAAAAATATTTCATTCTTAATGATTTAACAACATTGTCTTGAATTTAAATTTTATTAGTCTTTAATTTATTTTCAGCAAATTATTTATCGATTTTTCCTTATATTATTTCCAGAAAAAACAAGACATTATATATTATGTACATTTATATGTACATAAAAATACTTTTTTTTTTTTAACTTAATTCACCAATACATCGTTGTTTCGTTTGTCAAAAATAATTCATTTAGTTTCCCAATTCTAAGGGGATTTGTACAAGGAAAATTTCATTTCATAAAACTTTTTATTTTTACAGACATTTTTCTTATTAGATAGAAACGTTTAGTTAAAGTTAATCATATTATAATCAAAAGAGGATGCCAACATCAATATATTAAGTTTTACGGTTATTACATTTTTCCGTGGAAAACATATTGAGGAAGAAAAAATTTTTAATTTGTACAAAGCTTTAATTTGGGTTAATACGTTTATTTAGAAATGTATAGTGTCATTATTTTTAGCTCTTGACTGAATTATTTCTTCCTAGCCGAAAAAGGAATTCACAGTTAAATTAAAAGTTAATCAAGAATTTCGGAAACTCGCCGAAAAAATTGCAGATTAAAAATAATATATTTTTTGTGTGATTAGCTACTTAAAAAAAATATATCTTTCATACTTAAGTGATTGTACATAAGTATGTATTTAACACAAAAATCACAAGCAAGTTGTACATGTCCGCCCATACTACCTAGTTGAGAATCAGGATTAGATTGATGATAGATTAAAAGATATTACCAACATTTATCCTAATTAATTTAAAGAACCTGAAACTTAATTTTTTTGAACTTTATTTTTCAACAACAATTTTATTTTTGTTCAACTGATTGATATGTTTCTATAATTCGGTAATTTAATCCAAATTGATATAAAATTTATACTTATGTTTTAAATCACATCTTATGTTAATATCAGAATTATAATAACTTATTTTGTTTAGATTCAATTCGATGAGTTCAAATTCCAAATTGATATTTGTTACAAACAAGTTCAAATAAAAATAAAGAAAATGACCCCTAGTACAAAAAAAAAAATTCTCAGACGATAAATACAATCAGAACTCATTTGACCCTCAAAATAATTAAATAATTTCCTTTTTTATTTACTTTGTTGTTGTTATTTTCTCTTTTTTTTTCCGTTATTTTGTCTGGATTGACCAATTTTCTTATATTTTTTTTTGGATGCTTCTCAGATGTTTAATAATTATACAAACATTTATATATGTATATTATATATAGTAAAGTATAAAACACATTTTATTTTTAGATAAACATTAAATATATGAATATTGGCATTTTGGCACCCACTCACTGGCCACACGACAATCGCATACTATATATTCTTAATTTTTGTTCTCTCATTTTCTATTTATAACATCTGTAAATATCCTTGAACCATATCCTTTTTACGCTTTTATCTCTTATATGAGATATATAATTTAGTAATAAATTAAGTTTGACATATTTTGTTTTTATTTTCGATTTCTTTTATGTTTTTTTTTATTTATTTTTTTTGTTTAAGATTACCCATAATTTTTTTTTTCTTTAAGGACCATAAGGTTTTTCATTTTCCTAATTACGATTGATTCTTAAATTATATCTTAACATGAATTTTCAATTTTAACACCTCTATTCAAAGCCAAATTTATATTATTTAAATTTATTTTAAGACTGGAAAGAAGGTAATCTGTTCAATAGAACCGAAATTAATTATAATGGACTTGGATTTAAATATTTTAATAGAAAGGGACCATTAATTAAAAATAAATCTGAAAGTCCTAATAAAGTAAGACAACTTTTCCAATCTTGAATAATACCCTTAAGATTAATTTATCTGGAAAATCTTTTAAAAAACTTTTCTATCTATTTCGGCTGTAAGCAAAAGGGTTTTAGTCATTTAAACTGACAACATAGAAATAAAATATAGTTTTGGCGTAATGTTTGGAGAGATAATTCGTAGTTTTTATATATTTTGAAATAATATTACTCCAGATTTTTAATTACTAATTTCAGCACTTTTAAAAATATAATTTCTCTTTTAATTGCTAAATTAGAGATCCTTTCAAACGATTTCAATTGATGAGTATTACAATTTCGGGAAGACACATAAAATATTTATGACCAGGTGGTCAAAGACATTCGGTCACTATTAATATTTAGCTACAAAGTGGTATATTGATTATTTTTATTTATTTTTATTTTATTATTTTTGTAAAGAAAAGAACAAAATTTATGTTGCTGTTTAAATTTTTCATGGGTGTAGACAGTTGGCACACGTAAGGATATAAAATATCCTGATGCAATATAATGTAATAATTTGAAAATTGAAACTTTGAAATTTAAAGTTTTAACATTAAAATTGCATTCAATAAAATATAATTAAATTTTAACGTTATAATTATAATAATAAAATAACATTGCATAACAAGGTTTATATAAATTCTTATGTCATAATTCAATGATAAATTTTTTATTTAATTTCAGATATTAGTCGATTATCAAGATCACCTTCACCTCTTCATTCAAATGGTAAGTTAGTTTTTGTTTTTTTTTTGTCAATAAAAATCATATGAAATTTTTTATGGGTTAAGTTAAAGTATTTATAATATAGCTTTGTTTTAAGAAATACTTGTAATTGAATTATGAGAAATCAAAAACATTCTATTAAAATAAATACTGAGGAAATAGTTGTTTTTGATAATGGAAATTAACGTCAAAGGTCGATTCAGGAATGAAATCAGAAAATTATAACGCAGACATCCATTATTACTAAAATTTTAAGTTTGAATAGAAAAACTTTTTTACACTAGCGAACGAATATGGAGCTGATTGCGTATAGAGGTTGTAATCGAATTTAGATCAAAAATATATTACAGATATCGTGATATACTGTTAAATACCTTATTAAAGCACAGAAGTACGCTTTCAACTTAATTACACGAATGTCGTTAGATAAATATAATTATGAATGACTCATAATTACTATAATAATTTATGGATAAAACAGGATAATACACATTTCTTACACTTTACACCAAAGCAAAAAAAAAACAGTTTGCGCAATTTATTTCCAGTTCTAGATTAGAACTAAGATTTTTTTTTTTATTTTGTCTCTCGGTTCTGTTTTATTTTAATAATAATGGAGTAGTAAATAGTTTAAGATTACACATTTTTGTTGAAGAATAATTACAACAAATTTTTCATTTACAGCGTCATTGTATATATATATATCAAAACACAACAGAAGTCTTCCAAATCTGAAACACCAAATTATTTTAATATTACAATATTAAGACTTTAACGTTTAACAGAATTAATTTAATAATAATGTTTCTTTTTTTTTACATAATATTCAACATTACATAAATTCGTCTTAAAAAAATATATCTCGTGTATATCTCGTGCGTTTCTTATCCTAACAATCACTTCACAAAAAAAAAATACTAGAATTAAAAAACTATCAAAATATTTTTAACTTCCTATATATTTTATTTTTATAAAAATTATATCACAAAATAAAAATCCTATATATAATAAATAAATTTAGAGGAAAAACATAATAATGTTATTTACTGTCTTTTTCTGATATATCCTAAATACATTTATTTTAGGGTTAAAACTGAGTTCTTTTTTTCTGGTTTAAGAACAAAGATTCTTAAGAGCAGATGTTTCAGCCAATAATGATGATCAATGTAGGTACATAATATCGACATACGACAGAAGTACGAAATTTTGAAAAAAAATAAAAATAAAAATAAAAAATTTATTAAAAGTTATGTATTTGTTTAATATTAATGTTTGTATCTTTTTCTTTTAAAGAGGTTCATTTTATTAAGTTTATAAGAAACAGCCAATTGTAGTTATTTAAAGGTTGAGTATATGAATGTTTTTGGTTTGGGTGCACACACATCAAATCAAATATTTTTTATTTCGAAGTAGGGTCTAGCATCAGCTAGAATTTGAAGTGAGGGTAGAAAGATTTGAACTGAATACATTTCAATGAAAATTGGTACATAATTGTGTTTAAGGATTGAGATTTGGCGATGGTCGAACCTAAAAACCATAAGATACTGTTGTAAAAGTTCAAAAAAATGTTCATGCATTTAACATTAAATTAATAGCGAAATTGGTGATGACAATTTGATACCTAGTTTTGCTCCTTCCCATAACCAATCATAATCTTTTCTTTTGAATTGCTAAAGACTAAATTAATTCATTCTTATTAAATAGCTTTTTTTAGGGGGATAGAATGTTTTCAAGCAGTTAAATACTTAAGAAATAAAATATAGAAAGTGATGACAAATAAAGGATAGATATTATTGCAAATTTTTTAAGTTGGTTGTTTTTTTTTTTTTTTAAGAAACTTGAATATAAAATTCAATTTTTCTTTTCTTTCAGTTTAACCCTTTGGGATTTTTTTTTTAGCTGTTTGAAGTGTTTATTCGTCTTAACCCTTTTTGGGTGTTCTTAAATAACAGATAAAGAAGTCTATTTAAGAGATATTATGTCATTTTTATTACTTAAAGAAGATAAATATTTTTATAAAAACCTTAAAAAAATGAATAGTTTTTTTTTTTTATTAGTTTGGTAAAGAAGATGAAAATTAAAGATTTCGAATTAGTTTAATTGACTATGTAATTTATTGAAAATTGTTTAATATTAATTTAACAGAAGGATGATTGATAAAAAAAAAAGTTCGCCAAAAATAAATAAAAATTAATTCAGGGGAATAACGTCAATAAGATTATCTTGTATGAAAAATGTATAATTTAAGTCTAATGTAGTTTTGGTTTTGTTTCGAACCTAGATTGAAACGTTTGAAGCTTTTAAATATTATATATATCTTGTTTTAATATAAATATTGTTATTTATTCTATCCTTTAAATCTCCTAAATAAAATTGTCTCAGATTCTTGTAAACGGAATTTAAATTCTCAATTGTGATATTAACAAAATACCCACGAAATATGCTTAGTCAGATAAATGTTTACTTTAATTATAGAGACAAAACAAAACCCGAATCAGACTTAGGTCGCTTTATTCTAAACAGATTAAGTAATTTTAACTGTTTTCTCTAACTAAATCAGAAGATAAAAGTACATACTACTGTGATCTTAGCTGTAGAAAATTTCTTTTTTGTTGCAATCATGGAATCAATGATTTGAAGTTCGATTTAACCGAAACAAATTGAAATAGAAGCTTTAGTTTGATTTTTAAATGATTTTTGTATATTTTTTTTCCATGAAAATTATTATATTATTTGATTTTGCATGCATCTGCTCATTTCTATATTTTTGCATTATTCATTTCCAAATATTCATTTACATCCTTTCAATATACGTATAGATACATAATATAGATATCTAAACTTATAATGTTATTTGTGAAAAAAAAAAAAAAATTTAATCTAAAAAAAATCGAATTTTCAGAAAGAATAACCCTTTTTGCTATTTGAATATGCAGAGACCAAATAAAAATGAAAATCATAATAATAATAAAATGCTGACCAAATCTGGTAGCTGTTATGAATATAAAATTTCATTTTTCTATTTAAATTTACTCCCAAGGATTCAATCTAAATAAAAATTATATTTTATTTGAATAAAAGTCCATTTTTTTCTCAATTTTTTTTTTTTTATATTTTATTTTTGGTTTCAATTTAACAGACAGATCATCAAATTGTCTGTTTACCAGATTGTTAGTTGAAAATAAAATTTTGAAATTTTGATTTAAAAATACATAATCCATAAAGACAGACACAAACATTATAGAGTAGCTATATAATAGACAATTTAATAATGTATAGTAAGTACAAGAAATTGGGTCAGCCCAAAGTGATAAAATATAAAATGGTGTAAACCTCTTTTTAACTTTCAATTGAAATAAACACTGTATTTTAAACTTCTATATAAGAATCGATTTTAGTTTTTCTCGTACATAAAAGCGATTTATAAACTTTTAAGTCCAATATGAATTGGAGTTTCTGGTAAAGGTTTTTTTTTATTAAAAAAAAATCAAATAATATTTCCATTTTATGAAAATAAGAACATGAATTTTTACTTAGTCTTTTCATTATTTACATATTGAAAGGTTTTTCTTTTTTCGGGAACTACAAGTCAATCAAATATGAAATTTTGGAATATTTTAATTTCATTTCTCTTTTTAGCTAGTGGATGGCAGAAGTATTAGTAAATTGAATTTTACTTCTAAAACGATAAAAATGTCAATTAATTTTATTGAATATTTGTGAAAGTGGAGTTAAGTAAATTTTTTTTTTATTTATCTGATTTTTATAGCATATATACTGTATTATGGTAATAGGCATATTTTACACTTAATTGTCATCAATCATTTTCGATGTACCTATGAAGTTACCATAAAAATTATAATTTTTTTTTGTTGTCGGTCAGAACTATAGTCTTGTTTGATTTAGGCTTTCGAATTCATATATGGTTTTTATTGATAAATAAATTCCCCAAAATAGTATTATACGTAGTTTTCGTTCAATTGTTATTCAAATTTATTAAACGAAATACCTTTTAAATATTTTTTTTTTTGCGATAAAAAGTGAGGGTGTTAAGGGTAGCTGAATAACATATTCAAAAGATGGAGTTAAAAAAAAAAAATCGGGTCATTTTATGCTAAAAATAAATGTTATTATTCTAAACTAAACTCACTGGACCATTAAATTGCCTTTTATCCTTTTAGATTTTTTTTTTTTTTTTTTCGAAAAACCTTTAAAATAATAATGCGCTTCTGTTTCGGTAGTTTTTTTTTTTTTTTTTCAAAATAAAAAAGTTTATTACATGTTTAAGAAACTTGAATATCCTTTCCTTAAATTTTTTTTTTTTTGCATATATAAATTCATCAAAGGTGAATATTTTTATATTTAACATAATATTAAATTGAATGTTTTTTTGCTTTGCATTCTCAAAATATTCTATGCAAAAAGAAATATGAGGAAAAATATTTTTATGCAAAAAAAACATATTTCTTTTTTTTTTGTTTCTCAGTGACGACTTAAAATTGTTTAAAATTTTGACACAAGTCATTAATAATAATATAAAATTGAATTCAAACTAAATTCGAAAAAAGGAAAATTTTTCAAATTTTAAAAGTTTTACATCTCAAATCATTATAAATTTAGCACTTATTAGCATGTCGAAAACCAATATTACATTTAATCTAATTTTGAAGTTTTGCCGACGTTAATTAACTTATGATATATTTGCATAAAAATTTAACAAGGCTTAGCGTTCTATATAAAATTAAACCTAGACCTACCTTTCAATATTTTATGATTTTTTTTCTTTATATGGAACTTGTTGTCTTGTTATTATTGTTATTATTATTGACTTTCATAGCCGGCACTGAGTTAAAGAATCCTAATAAATGTAAATATTTTTTATTTCACTCGACTATAAATTCACATGAGCATAAAATAAGCAAAAATTGTATTTAAATGTGATCTGCATATCTTAAGAAAATTAAACAAAAAAGGTTACTTTTATATCATGGTTATTTGAATATGATAAATAAGTATAAAAGCATAAAAAGTATATATAAAAAAAAAATTACAAAATATCCGTTTTTTCTTCTTTTTTTTACATAATTTAGTTCAAAATAAAATGCAAAATTTGTTGGACGTGTTAGTCATAAAATTGACCACATGTGCTATGAAAATATGTTCATCATATAAAAAATTTAAATAAAATCAAACTTGAATGGAAATATTGTTGGAATGATAATATAGAAATTTATTTGAAATAATTTAAACATTTATTAATATTTTGAAAGTGAAGGATTAACATAATACAAACTTTCTTATGACTTTTCGACATATATTAAAATTGTGTTTTTCATTTCAAATTTTAAAGGTGGATATATATTTGAGGTTTGATATATTTGATCACCCAATTTCAATTTCTATATCAACTAACATTTCTTATTCGTTTTTCGTCCAAATATAATACCGACAGTGATGTACTTGTACATTACAAATACAATTCTATCATGTCTAGATAATTATTAAAGTGCAGACAGCATTCACTAAATACTTTTTTTTTTAGTTTCAGACGATGGGGGCGGAAGCACCGGCCAAAATAGTGATCGATGTCAATCGAGGAGTCCAGATTCCTTGCATCCTAATGACAATTCAACAGCTTTGAATTTAACTAGTGAAACGTCACGCATTTCACCTCCAGCGTCCATCAGTCATAAAACACCATCTCCTGCGCCTAGACCGAATTCTACAATATCACACCCACCACAACAAATTATAACTTCAATCTCTCCTACCAATATTTTGACTAATACCATGCCAACTGGGATTATGCCGAATGCATTAAGCTCACTTCTTTTACAAAATCCTCTATTAGGCGCTGGTATAACTTCTCTTGCTCCCCAGGATTTAACTACATTCCAACAAGCAATTCAGGCGCAGCAAGTGTCCTTACAGCAGCAATTTCAAAATTATATTGAAATGATAAGAGGTGGACCGACAACCGTACCTGCAACATCTCCTAGCGGGAATACTTTGATTACTGCAAAAGACGATTCGACAACTGCAACACAAGTTGCAACAGCACAGTTCCTTTTACAAAACCAAGTACAAGCTTTAACGCAAGCAGCACAACAGTTACAGGCGTTACAAAAACAGCAACAAATAAAATCCCAAATTTCAACACATAGCCCAATGAATAGCCCAGCAAGTAGTCCTACATTGCGTACCCAATTACAACATCAGAGCACCCCAATATCTTCAGGTTTTTCATCATCAAATAATCAAATAACACCTCCTAATACAGTCTCCGCAGCATTACAACAGCAACATAGTGGAATACTAACACCTAACACTCCTGGTACTAATAATTCAGGAAACAGTACACAAACACCTCAAATTGCCAAACAACTATTAAATTCGTCTAGACCTGGGGAGCCCTCACCAGAAGAAACTACAGATTTAGAGGAATTAGAACAATTTGCAAAAACATTTAAACAAAGACGAATTAAATTAGGATTTACTCAAGGCGATGTTGGACTTGCCATGGGAAAATTATATGGAAATGATTTTTCTCAAACGACCATATCACGTTTTGAAGCGTTAAATTTAAGTTTTAAAAATATGTGTAAATTGAAACCATTGTTACAAAAATGGTTAGAGGATGCCGACCGGACTATTCAAAGTACAGGAGGGTAAGTTCTTTTTTTAATTTTATCTAAAATAATATTTACGTTATAATAGTAATGCTTCAAATATTGATTTAGAATCAAAACTTCAAAGAATAAAATAATTCCAAACAAGTCATAAAGATGGAATTTGTTTTTTTTTTAATTCCCAGGGTTTTCGACCCAGCAGCATTACAAACAACTATATCAACTCCCGAAATAATGGGCCGTCGCCGGAAGAAACGTACATCTATTGAAACATCGGTACGAGGAGCATTAGAAAAAGCTTTTATGATTAATCAAAAGCCAACAAGTGAAGAAATCACACAATTAGCAGATCGTTTATGTATGGAAAAGGAGGTTGTTAGAGTGTGGTTTTGCAATCGGCGCCAAAAGGAAAAAAGAGTTAATCCGGCAGATGAAGAAGCAGGCGGGGCTAATGGGAATGATTCACCATTTATGTTCATGCAATAATTAATTACAAGTTTTGTCTACTTAAGTTTTAAAACATTATTGGACATTAAAAAGAAGCCAACATTTACAGGTAATTTCATGATATTACTTAGTATTTTAAATATGATTTATTTATTTAAATAATAAGTAGATATACATACCCATTGGGATCGTCGCAAAGGCGGAATATTTTAAAATACATGAATAGATATTTTTAGGAAATAGAAAAAAAATTTAAATATTTCCTAACCACGAAATTTGTGATCATGAAATTATAGAATTGTGCTCAAAACTTCATACATTATATACCTATAAATTTTATAACATGTAATGAGACATGTTCCGAATGTAATTATAATTATATTATATTATGATAATCAGACCGATACAAATTTTAAAAAATAATTAATTATCTTAGAACCGAAACTAGTTTTTTCAATTAAAACTTAAATATTAAAGTATTTTTCTTTCTACAGGTAATTAGAACACATCATTCGTCATAGGCACGCATCCTTAGATTTACATGAATGTTTTATGTAATTCCATTATTTTTACAAAATTAGTATGTATATTGAATAAATAAGAAAAAAAAAAAATTAATAATTTTAAGGGATTATGAAATATATACTTACTATATATTATAATTACTATCTTAAGAATTAAACCTTACATTATCAATATAATAATAATTTAAGTAAAAAAATATATATGTAATTATAATATAATTAAAAATTTTTTTAAGTAAATTGTCATTAAATTATAATTATTTTTGATTATGTTAATTTTTTTTTTTTAATTATTGATTAATACAATTTCAATTCTTGTCTCATGTAATAGTAAAGTAAAATTAATCCACACTTGAATTGAATAAATTTTTGAAAGAAAATATTGTATAAATAAACATTTTAAATTATTTAAACATAAAATATAATTTTTAAAACGATTTTACATTAATATAAAATGCAATAGAATGTTTTTTTTTTTTAATTTAGAATTCCAAGTGAATGGTGTTGTAAAATTAAAATTTATTTAGTTAGTTTTTAAGGAAAATGGTTATTCCTTGTTTTGTGCCCTCTTAGTTTAATTTTAATTTAATAAAAAAATTATAATTTTGTTTATTAAGAAAAGTTAGTTAAGATTATATAATATTAAAATTAATGAGAAAATAAAAATCTGAAATAAACAAAATAATAATTATAGTTATTTTAATGAATCCTGTGATAAAATATAATGAGAAAAAATTGTAAAATGTAATTAAATAATATTTAGAAACAAATAAAATGAAATAAAAAATTTGAAATAAAAAAACCATAAATATGATTTGTTTTTTTTTTTTAATTTTATAAATTAATATTCCATTCAATTGCTACTACAGCACACGTACTATTCTTTGAATGTTTGCGTTAACCAGATAGAACCGATGAATGAAATTATATAATAGGGCAAGTTTGTATGGTAGAAAATACGAACATATTCTCGATGGCCGCCCTTTGTTCGTTAAAAAACAAATCAAGAATATTGCCAAAAGTTTAAATCCTAAATCAGAATATCAGAACATGTGAATGTGAAGCGGAAATATCGTTATCATAAAAATTGTTAAATTCTTGAAGCTAATAAATTACCGTCATAGATAAAACCATATATTATCAAGAATCTTATCAGCTTTCGATTTATTTCCACAAGTCTATATAAATGATTAAAAGGATATAATTTTTTTTTGTTTGAATTGAAGTTGTGATATAATTTTTTTGCTTAGAATATTTTCATACAAATAAAGAGCTCAAATATTTTCATATTAATTTTATTATAAATTTTTAATTCAAAATATTCTCTCAAAAAACTTTATTTCCTATAATAATCATTATACAAAATTAAACTAAAGAAGTTGTAATTGAATGAAATTTGTAAGCTCGTTATATACATAGAAAACATAAATGTATAGTATATATATTCAAAAGAATATGTATAGCAAAAAATTAAGCATAGCGTGTGGTGTAATTTTTTTTCATTCATGAATGCCAATTTCACAAAAAAAAAATAAAAACAAAATGTGAATAAATTATAAAAAAAAATATTTTATCGTTAGTGAAAATTGCCTTTGAGGCGCAATTTATTAATTAACACAAACTTATATACATATATGTATTACATATAAGTTTTATGGAAATTTTCTATTATTCATAAATTTATAAATTCTAAGAATATCCACACATGTAAGTATGTAGGTATAATCATTTTTATATATTATGAAATGAATATTTAAATTTTAATTGTGCGAAATAAAATTATAATCTTGAACGTAATAAAAGGCGTATCAAACAAAAAAAAAAAAAATAAAACAGAAGATTAAAAAAATTCTTAATGAGATAAATTACATGCTAAATTTTAAATAAATTAGGAAAAGAAAACACCGACAGTCATAACAATTGACATACAGTGGGGATTTTATGTTTTTTTTTTTTGATAGAATCTATAAAAAATATGAATAATTTGCTGAAAAATAATTTTTGCAAAGGAAATACAATGATTGCATAAATGACAGCAAGTTAATACCTAATAGATTGTTTTGAATTTATTAATTTATTTTCTTTTTATTATTATTATAACTTTTTTTTTTTTGATAACATCATTTAATAAAATTGATCTTCTAATTTTTGCCCAGCAGAAGATAAAATAATTACTCTTGTACATATAATTATTATGTAAGTGAACTTATTTAAAATAATATGTCAACATAATAAATTAGAACAAATCATTTTTTATTAATACTGGCAGTATTATTTTAATTTTAAGTTGAAGTTCAATTAAGTATAGAAATATATGCGGTTACTTTTTAAATATACATGTGAATCAAAGTTTGTGTAATGGGTAAAATGATTGCTGATAAATTTTCACAAGTTACTATACCTCACTTATAAATGAACCGATTTTAATAAGTCAAACATATAATTAAAGCTAAAAGACGTCCCCAAAAAGTGATTAGCTTGTTTCTCTGAAAAGCCAAAATTTTCTAAACTTCTAAAAAACTTCGATTATTAAAAAATTTATTTTCATAACCTAAGTAAATCCTCATCTGAGTAGAAAAATGAATATATATACAGTTTAGAACTAGACTTACAGTCTCAAGAACTTTTGCTACAATTCGAATATTTTAAAGATAAATGTATACACGTTTTCTGTTCTTTGTTAAGATTATATACTGAACCATAATTTTTAGAATTTTTGAAATAATCTCAATTTCACTGGATCTGGGTGCCAAAAAAATTAAATAATAATAGCTACTTATATATTATTTTCATTTTGGTTTAATTATAAAATTGTAAATGACAAATTTCAGTAAAATCAGCAAAATGGAATATTTCGAAAATTCGATTTTCACATTTTATTGATATACATACACTATAAACCATTTAATTAACATTTGAAAGAACTTCAATTTATAATTTATTGTTATATTTATATACATATAAATTTTGATTCAATGAGTTTTTTTATATCCTTTTTGTTGAAAGGTGGGTCCCAAATTTAAATGATAAAAAAAAAGAATAAATTTGTGCGTGTGGCTTCTTCTCATCATGTCAACCCCAGCAGAATATTATACTTATTTATTTTTTTTTTCTTTGATAATTGTCTTCTTTCTATAAATTAATATTATATAGATTATAGTGTATGTAATATAAATGTATATATATATATATATGTAAGTAATAAAATAAATCCCAAATAAAATTCATTAAATATAAATAAATAATGATAGTTTTTATATTAATTTGACGCGTGGCATTAGAACATTACGATTACTGAATTTCATTGGTTTTCAACATTAAAAAAAAATAAAATAAAATTATCATTTCGAAAATTAAAAATAATGGAAAAATGAATTTATTTTGTATTGAAAGGTGTGCTTATCTTTTATTCCTAATTCGGCTTGATGTATATACTCCACAATAGTTAGTTCTTATATTAATTTTACTGCCGTTGTTGTTGAAGTTAAAGACTATTAATTGAATATCAATTTATTTTTTTTGGTATTATAGGAAATTGCATATTATTTATTTTTTCTTCATATTTTAATGAACCAATGTTTCAAACATACCTTCAAATCATAATTTCTTTCTATAATGTTCTTATTTTGAAATTTTATGAATGTTTGAAAATGAGTGAAATTCTAGAAAAAATTAAGCTAAATTAAAAATATTAGTTCTACACTTAATTATGAGTGTTTGGAATGTCTACTGTCTTACAGAAATGTATTATGATGATGGCCCTTTACAGCTGGCCATCATCATAATACATACCAGGAACAAAGTTTGTAGTTCATGTAGATCGAATCTTCTCCATAATCCAAGCCAAGACAAAAACAAAAATATGAATATATTAAATTTTGAGTCATAAAAAAAAATTAAATTAATTCATAACATAAGAAGTAAAAAATTAAAAACTTATAAAAACTTCATAAAAATCATCATTGACATTTTTATTTTATTTTTTTTATTTTTGAAACCAAATTTACACATAATATTCATTAAAATTAAAATTTTTATGTCCAAATATCGACAAATATAATATTTATTTTCAAACAAATGACTCCAGGAATTAAAATATTGAGAAAAAAAATTAAAAAAAAAAAATTAAATATATAAAATTTATTAATATAAAAAAAAAAAAACGCCTTAGACAAAAATGGGAGCTTCCATTCAAATTTAATTTCATTTTGCAATAAAAAAGATTCATCGTTTCCAAAGTAAACAAGAAACTTTTGAAGCAAAAAAAAATAATAATAATAAAAAAAAAATTGAATTTGCAAAGAAATAAATTCATTTTATATTCATGTGGCAATTTTTGTGTTTTCAGAGAAAAAAGAAGGAAATCTTTTTTAAATATGCTTGGAACCAAACCCATCATTTTCATTGAACCAAATTGATTTCTTGATTAGATCAAATAAAGTAAAAATAGGTAGATGAAAAATTTAAGGTTTTTCATGTTTTTTTTGCAATTTTAGACTTATTTTAAGATGGAACAGCGAGCATACAGAAGTTTATAAATTCATCTACCTATATAGAATTTCTTAAAAGGGAGAATGCTATTGATTCATTTCATATGAACTTACCCTGCTATTATAAATTTGATACATTTATGTTCCATTTTGTGGACAGACTTCATTAAGGAGATAATCAATTTAATTAATCATTAAAATGATTTTTTCTCTTAATTAAATTGTTACAATTAAAAAATCAAATACACAATTCAATATTTATATGAAATTTCGTTTAAGAATTTTTTTTCATTAGTTTTCGTATAGTTAACCAAGCTCGAGAGATTAATTTTTTTTTCGGAGTTTTATACTTTTTTCAATAAAAAAATGTTTCCTGTAATTTTCACACATTATAAATTCTCCCTTTTTCATTCACTTAATTATCAATTGATCCAATTAAGAATTCTTATAAAAATAACCACTTTAAAAACAATTTTATTACTTTCAATATTCAAAAGAAAGAAATTTGAAAACTCTGAGAAAAAAAAAATAAAAAATTATATAAAATAAAATTATACCAAGGATTACGTCTGAAGAAAAATTACCATAAAAAAAAAAAATATTGCATTCGAAAGAAAAAGTTTTTATTTTTATACGATAATAATTATATGTTCTCAAATATCAAATACATATTGCCTTTAACTATACATTATTTTCGTTATCTTGTCATTGGTGGCTAATTAATAGTTTGGAAATTGGTGATAATAAATCAATTTGTAATTTGTTTGCATTTTAAATTTATAAATTGGTTTCATTTATTCGATGCCAAATAGAATATAATTTTTTTTTATCTTAAATATTTATTTTTTATTTCATCATTTCGAAAACGAATGTATTATTTAAATTATTGAGTAAGACATTGCATTTTATTATTATAGTGTATTTATGGGAAAAAATATATATTAGGCGCCGTCACATATACGTATAAATAGTATAAAGTATATAGTATAAATAGTAGTAGTAGTAGTTATTTTGTCAATATAGAAAGTTATGAAATATAAAATTATAATTTCACTGGACAGGAATAAATGTACTAGATTTTATAGTGTTTTTATACGACATTCAAATAATATTTTATTTAGTAGTTTTTTATTCAAGAAATTATCTTGGATGACAAATATCATGATGATCTTTAAAGAAAGTATAATGCCCTGTTAAATTATGCATCTATAAGAGTAACCATAACCACGAGCAATAACCATTTGAATGAATTTTTTGAGATAGTAGAGAGAGATGTGGAATCCTGGAGGCTACTAAACTCAACAAGGCATTTACTTAAAACCAGACTTGATACTAGACTTAATATTAACAAAATCGTTTGCATGGAATAAAAATTTGATTTAATCCCTTTTTACAAATCAAATTTCAATTTTTTATTAGTTATTTTCATACAAAATTTAACGTATATATATATAATACGTCTTGATATTTATGTTGGTGGTGACTATAGGTAAATTTTCACTAATATTTTCATCCAAATTTCAATAAAATGCATATTTAACGAAACATAATAGAAATTAAAAGTCATTAGGTCTTCTAGTCTTTTTTTCATTTCTTATTTTTTGGCAAAATCATTATTATTTTTATTATATGGAATTTTTAAATAGAAGATGACTTGAAATATTTATTTTTTGCAACAATTAATAGACGAAAACAGATGCATATATAATTTATTAATCAAAACAAAAAATATTCGTGAAAATTATGAGTTTGTGAAAAATCTAAAATAAATATTTTATATTTTTTTAAGGTATCTAGTTATATATTTTGGTTTTAATGTACCTTCTCAAAACAATTTGATAAAATAAACAAATAGTATGGTATTGTGTACCTATATTATATAGGAACATAATCTATGTATATTAAACGATAAAAATATATAGCTACAATATTTCCATATACACTAGAGACATACGCATAAATAAGCTATAAATATTCATATAATTTTTTTATTTTAGAGAGAAATATGTAGCTACACAAAGATTTGTGGCATCTTTAATAATATAAAAAAAATACCTCCTATATTAAGTATATTTGTATATTTATTTACGTATAGAAAAGGAATAAGGCTCATGAAATTGAAAAAATTATTTGAATCTTTAGATGAATAAATAAAAATAATTATTTAAAAGGAAATCGAAATGAACTGGTGAAATATATTTAAAAAAAAATATTATAAATAACTTTTTGATATTGGACGAAATTAAAACGTGATAGTAGCGATAAAGATAATGTATCAATATCACCTAATTTCATCTATCTGCGGTTATTCCTAGCTTTCAAATCGGATTTAGAGTAAAAAAGAGAAGAAAACTTTTGCGACAATTCATAGCGATGAAGGCCGTTGTTGAGTAGTTAGGTTTTACCATAGATTAAGAATACAGAAAGATGTATAGCTTCATACAACATTTTTTCAGTCTTTTTTGGTATTTTCATGTGAAGGTGTTACTAAAACTAAATAAAATTCTTTTCATATATTGATAATTATCACGTATTTTTACTTAACACATTCACATGAAAATACCAAAAATAATGTCGTATGAAGCTAAGCATCTATGTATATTCTTAATCTATGGTTTTACATAAAAAGTTTTTTCTTATATACATTTTAATTAATTACCATATTTGCCCCTTTTTTTTTGCTATGAAACAATTATTAAGCCACAAAATTATTCATCAACTAAAAATTTTTATTCTAATTTATTTTTAATTTAAAAAAGCAAATTAATAGAAAATAGTGAAAAGTTTCAATTGTAAAAGACAATGAATATTTCATTTTCAAGAGAAAAATAGAAAAAAAAAACGAAATCATTAAAGGCACAATTACACACTTGTTAAAATTAAATAAATCAGATAAGGTAAACAACTCTTTATTACAATCATTAAAATTTAATATTAACAAATTTTTCATTCAAAAATTTAACTAATAACCCAATTTATTTAACATTCAAATACATATATTTAGTTTAAAAACAGATTTAAAAGAATATATGCATTAATAAACAATATTATTTATTCCACTAAAATCATGAAACCATATCACATAACAAAAAAGTAAATTAATTAAATTTTACTTTTTACATTAAGTTCTTTTAACTAACTTGACAATAGAACTTTTACTTTATTAATTATATTGTGATCTGTTTCTTATTTATTTTTTAAATTCCGATTCAAGACGTAAATGCAACTCATTAACCAAATTACTGGTGATGATATATATTTTTTTTTGATTTTAAGTAAATATGACATAAAAAATTAAATTATTCAATTAATTAATAAAAGAAATTGAAGCGCAATTTTTATATTCCACAACTTGGTAGAAACTAAGTGATAGTGCAACAGTGCATTCTCAAATCTATAATCTAATAGTTAAAAAGTAATGAATCAAAATCAAAATGCAAATGAAAGAGAGAAGACAAATTAATTTTTTATTATGTACTCGACACTAGAGCAACCTAAAAATTGTTTATGTGCTTAAAGTGTTATATTAAAAATTACAAACATTCGAATATGCTTTAAAAATTTATGGCTCTGTGAAATTTACATCAGTTTAATATGGGTTAATATAGTCAAAATATAGTTGAGTCTTCCATTCATATAATATTATAGAATTCTTTCAAAAGACATTTTCGTTCAGACACTACTTAAACCCGATTCTATCAATAACCTTTATAGCTTAAACATTTTATCTAAAATACTTAATACTAAAATAATGCAGCTCGCACTGCTGACTAAGGTATAAATAAGATTGAGTAATTTCTCATTTATAGAAATGTTATTATAGTTTTACAAACATTTCTAGTTATTATAAATGATTAAAAATAAAATTAATTATACATTAATATGGTAAAAAATAATTATTGTGAACACCCTCTAGATTTGTTATGAATAAATTAGACTCATTTTAAATTATATGTCTGTCAATTTTTTTTTTTTTTCAAGAACTTAATTTTGAATAAGTTTGAAGAAGCAACAATTTATTATTAAATCGAAAATGAGAACTATCTAATTAACTAAAAAAAAAAAAATATATATATAATGTATAAAACTAAAGTAAATAAATATTAATAAAAACATAGCTTTTATTAAAAAAAATAATTAATTATTACGTTTCTCTTTTAATGGAAAGAAATAAAATATTAAAAATATTTAATTTATCCAAAAATAAATAATATTTAATTTTAAGAAAACTATAACATCTAAAAGTGCAACTGTAATTGTTTATTCGGGTGTTTATTCAATTTATTTAGCCCTGTTTTTTCTTAAGACAAGCTAAAAAAAAATTGTAAGTTTATAAATGTCAACATCCTTTTATTATAAATGCTTTGATATTCTAAAAATGAAGATTTTGAAATCATGGAAGATTCTACTTCTTTTAAACAAATTAAATAATTATTATTTATTAAGACTTAATTCGTTAAAATAAGATGATTAAAACTTAAATTTTCATATGATGGATGATGTCTTGTGATCATTATCGTGTACTATTTGCTCAAAATTCTTTCATTATATTGAATATGAAATTTTTTGAACCTAATACGAGTAAAGTAAGCCAAAATAAAAACTGATAAATTATTTAAAAAAGACCCTGTATTTTTTTTTTTTATCAAAACATATAATCAGGAATAAAAAGAAAAAAGTACATTATATTCTAAATTAATATTAAAATAATTTTTGCATGTTTGCAAATTAAGATTAACATTTCTTTATAAAAAAAAAATTTTTAAGCTTAGCAATATTATGTGCGAAGACCCATGAAAAATTATTAACCATGAAAAAATGTATCATTTCACTTGTTTTAAATAATTAACATAGATCCGAAGCACTGCATTTTTTATTTAATTTTTCTGTAAAAAAGAAATTCGAAGAAGAGATTTTATTAAGTATAATTTTTTATTATATGACTAGAGTATTATGCAATTATTTTTATTATATGATTTAGAAGAAGATAATCTTTTGTTTTTCATTTTATTTGTAGGCTTGTAACTTACTTTAGAAAACCTCAATAATATTATTTTAACCAGGTTCATTGTGAAAAATAAAACAGAACAAATTAATAGAATTAACCAAATTAAAAGATACAACATTTCATATGTATACTTAATTAAATTAATAAATTAAGAAAATAAGTAAATTAAAATACAAACGAAATAACTTCAAAAATTTAATGTAAGATGGTGAAAATTTTGTTCTTCAGCAGATTTCATATCATTTTAAAATCTTTTCATTTCCGTAAAAAAGCAAAATTTTAAAAATTGAATGAAATATTATCATTGTAAACATAGCATAATTTTAAATGTAACAATCTGTTAATTAAATATAAGTAGCTATGTATTACTCAGAATATACTTTATAAAGCATAAATTTAATTAAAATTCATTAGAAAATATAACTAATAAAATTATGAAATATATACATTATGTATGTAAATAATTTATATAGATTATCTAGATTAAAACTATGATTAATCAGGATATGTGTTAATTACTTGGTTCTGATTTATGAATGATTTTTCTGAGGATTTATCCAATAACTTTTTTTATAGAGAGCTCACAATTCGTGCTTTCGCATCGTTTTTCTATCACAAAACACTCGTTCATCTATTTTAAGCTAAGTCAGCCCCATGATGTTGAAGTAGTCACGCTCAGCCTTGCAGCATGTTCATTAACTGCGCAACTATGATTATTTTTCTTCGAATCACCACAACCTGCCAATTTTCTTTTGAACATTTCAGATGTGTATGAGTGCATAACAAAGAATAAAAAGTAATCAATATCTATTCGACTCATTTAATTTTCAATAACTTTTAATTTCATTACAAAATTTTTTAATATGTTTTCCGTACACAATATTTTCATAACAAAGTAACAAAAATTATATCCTTTTTTATTTAAAAATATATAAATATGATTTCGTGTTTAACAGTATTCAATAAATTTTTGATTACAATTTAAGCGAACACACCTGTTTAATTTTAATCATTTGCTTATAATTTTATTTTTATTACTTTTCAACTATGTGTATTTTATATGTTGTACATTATAAATACTTTTGTATATATAGAATTAATTTATTATTATAATGATAATACTTATTCAAAAATTATTTAGTAAACAAGTAAACCAATTATTTTATAACCTAGTAATATTAATGTTACAAATTTGAAATTAAAAAATACAATTTCTTTTTATATTTTTTAAGGTTTGAAAAATAAATTATTTAATTAATAAATTCATAATTTTAATATAAATATAACATTGTTTTCATGATATAATACAATTATCCTGTCAATGATATAAAATCAAATTTTCATAATACAGTACTATTATATTATAGTAAGCAAAACGAAGTCTATTACAATACTAAATAAAGAAAAATTATTATATGATGATTAACTTAAAACCACAAATTTCAAAAGGAAAATAATTTTTCTAACGAAAGGGTAGGAAAATTCTCATTATTTTTTTTTCTATTAATTAACGTAATTGATAATGATTTCGACCTATTGACCTTTAAATTTGAAAAACACACGCAATCTAACTTTTAAAATAATATTTATGATAGATTTTATTCGTCAAATTTGTATCGATAAATTTTTAATTCATTTTAATTTTTGTACAAAACAAATCAAGGCCTAAAATTATAATTCATAGGTTATTGGAAAATTATTAATTTTGAATTAATTAACAATCCTAGTATTTGAGGAAGCAGATTTACCTAGGGCCTCAAGTTTATGTGGTCTCAAAGTATAAGTTAAAAAAATTAGAATAAAAAATAAAACTGAAATATATCTTTTATCTATGGTAAACAAATAAATATGTTTGATGTTTCTTAAAAATATGTGGTGGCACTGTGTTGCTGAATTTTTTTGAATGAATATTTTTGAAGTTTAAGTTGAATACGTTTGAAAAATAAGTTGAAAAAGAAACATTTTTTTAAATCATAGAATGTAAATTCGGATTACCATCGACACATGAAATAAACTTAAATCTACCTATAATGCTTAAAAAATTGATGTTTTTTTTCCACAATATTGGATCTACTTAGGGTTGCCAGACGTCCAGTTTTCATCTGGATTGTCCAGATTTCTCGGCACCTGTCCAGATTTTAAATTTTTCAAATCTGGACATCTGGACAATCCAGAAATTTCAGTGACACAAATCTGGACATCTGGATTGTCCAGTTTTTCAATATTGTTAGCAGATAAAATAAAATTTGAAACAAAAAATAGTATTCAAAAACTAAATTTATTGTAAATATTATCTAAACTCAGTTCCACTACCGTTTTATATTTAAAATATTTTTTTTTATACTTTTCTTATTATAATGCATAAAAATTATTTTTTAGTTTTTTTTAAGTTTTCTAATTTAGGTTTTATGAACTTATAGTTCGTAATTAAATTAAATTGAACGAAATTATTATTTAAAACCGAGTTTTATTGCTTAATTCTTTAAAAACTCCAAAGTGGCTGAGAATAGAGTTTGGGTGGCTAAGACTGAGAATAGGAGAAAATGGGTTTTTTGCTTTATTCTACGAATTAAAAAAAAAATTAAATAAAACAATCCCGATTTATGTAGAAAAATGTCTGAAAAATACAAAAATCAAAACTTTATAGTGGCAAGTGCTGATATTCTATACTTTTTGTTCATTCAAAGTTAAATAATGAGTCAGGTGGCTGAGAATTGGCTACTACCTACCTAGAAAAATGTTGAGTTCCACAGCCTTTTTCTTTACAAAAGATGCACTGGTTTTATATAATTTAGATTGTATCATTATATAATAATTTTCAAAATTTATAATAAGAATTCATTATGAATTAATAAAGCAATAAAATTATATTGATCGATAAAAAAAACTAAATTAATTTATTTCATGGTAAATTTTGAAAAAAAAATCATATCATTTTTGTCCAGATTTTTATCCAGATTTCTTTAGGTTTTGTCCAGATTTGTCCAGATTTGAACCAATAAAATTTCAATTTGTCCAGATTTCGGGTTTTTAAAAACTGGCAACCCTAGATCTACTCCAATTTAAACCAAACCTTAGTTACGGAAATTTTGCCATTTTATTGAAATATCTTCAAGAGTGTACACTTTATTCAACTATTCGATTAAAAGCACTTGCTAAAAGTACGATAATATACAAAAAGAAGATTGATTAATAAAATATTTTGATTTGAAATCAAAAACAATATATTATGTCTGAAAATATTGAAATTCTTTCAAAAATTATTTAAAAAAAAAAAAACTTTAAAAATTTACAATTTATTCAAATTTAATTCCAGAATAAAACAAAATATTTTCTTTTTTATCTCATGAGAAAAATACAATTTTGATTGACAAACTTTGGTCATTTTTGTGTCCGATTTGATTAGTTTTGTTGTTGTTGTTGTTTTTATTTGGGCGCTTTAATACCTGAAAATCAGGTAGCTCAAATGAATCAGTTGTTTTTGTTTTTTATTTTTTTATTTTCATTTTTTCATGTTATAATATTTTAGTAGTGCGGCGGTCTCTCTATGTGATGATCAATGGTTTACGCACATTAAAAATTGATCGCAAATATAATCGAGAACAAAAGCGGATCAGCATTTAATATTTAGTCGGTGTCCTTTTGTTATTTTTTTTTATTGTGTTGTTATTATGAATTTAATGATCATTATAAATGATATAGCCGCAATATTGAATGAATAATTTTTAGCAAATATTCTTATTTAGGAATTTCACCTGATACAAAAATAGAAATCAATCAGAAAACAAAAATAAACAAAAAAATTGACAAAATCACTTTTTATGTGAAGTTTTTTTTTTTTTCGTCCAGTATAAAATCTATTTTTCTTTTAATAAATACCTACTATTTATATATTTTATTAATATTATGATAAGTTTTCAATTACTATGTGAATTTTTTTAAATCTACTAGGTATATGTTTTTTATATTCATTTTATTTATTTTTGTACAAATTTGTACTTAAATTTTAATTCTACCCTTATAAACTACAAATTACATAAAAAATTAGATATATTTATAATATAACATACTGCATTACAAAAAATATAAATGCATGCAATATAAGATTTCTTAGCTAATTAACTGTGTACTAAAACGTAGCTTTTAAACCTCGTTCTACTTTTGTTGCATTGCGCCTTCAGTTACTGAACAAGGTTGAATTTCTTCAAATTAAATATCTTTCGCATTTTCCAAGGGATTTTGTTTGATAATTAATATTAAGAAACACAAACCATATTATTCATCACCAAAGATCTGGAAAGATTTTTACTTTCGATACAGCTTCGCCGATGATTTTATTAACAGGAAATCAGCATCTTCAAATGCTGTTACTACTAAACGCAATTTTTTGCAAAATAGCATAAATCACGACCTTTCCAAAATTTCACAATGGGGTCTTCTCAACAGAGTTGAGTTTAACGCATCCAAAACTCAAAGCTGCCTAATTTCTAGAAAGCTGTCAAATTTTGATCCCCCATTTTCTTTTCAAGGCGAAAGTATTGCCAAATCTGGAAGCCTTGACATTTAAGGTTCGAAAATAACGAGCGACTTAAGCTGGAAAATTCATATTTTCGAAACAGCAAAAAAAGCAGCGAAATGTCTTGGTTTTTTAAAAAGATGTAAACAATACTTTTCCCCCTCTGATCTCTTAAACATTTACAAATCCTACATACGACCAAAATTAAAATACAATTCACATATATGGGCTGGTGCCCCCAAAACCCATCTTGAATATCTGGACAAAGTTCAGAGAAGGGCTATTAGATTGATAAACAATCACCAAACCACCAGCTCATTAACATCAATCGACCACCGTCGAAATGTAGGCTCACTTTCCATTTTTCATAAATACTTTGTTGGAATGGATACGTGTTCCTCAACTTCAAGTATTTTCACTCCAAACACGTACCGCCTCAACGTCACACCCATTCTTCGTCAAAATTCCCAGATATGATAGAACAAGCTTCGGAGATTCGTTTTCAATTCGCACCTCGAGAATGTGGATTGCTCTTCCATCAAAACTGTTCCCGACAGCTGGCGGACGCTTGATTTACGACTTGCGCCGCTTTAAGAAGAGTGTAAATGATTATCTACTAACTGTCCCACTTTTTAATCCCGTCTAAACTTCCTGTCCTCATTACCAAATCCATACTTCTTATAGTATAAAAGGTATCCCACCTAGTAATTTGGTAACTTTAATAAAAAAAAAAAAAAAAAAAAAAAAAGACTATTTTGAATTCAGTTATTTCAGTATTTATTGAAAATTAAAAATTATTCACTTTATTTATGACAAAAATTTAATAGAATATTTTATCAAAATTAATATAATTATTTTTAATTTGATAGAATTAAAGTTTTCTTTAAATTTATTATCACTAAAATTTATTAATACTTAGATTCATTTAGAGCAGAGAACTATATGATTGAAAGTTGTTTATAAAAACAAATTATATTAAATATATCACGTATTTTAACACTTATCCTTTACATGTTTCTTAATAATAGTTTTCTTTTTGAGATATATACAGAATTATTATTTTTTTTTTTTTTTAACATTTTATTCATGAAGGGTAAAAAAAAATTATTTATTTTTTTCTAAAGAGATTGGAATAAAATAAAATAAAATATAAAAAAAAAAAAGAAGATCAAGAAACTTTTTTTTTTTTTTGCTTAGATATAAATACATTCATTCATAATTTCATAATTAATTTTTTTTTTTTTTGCTTTCTTTTGTTTTTAAGAAAAATATCAAATTCATAAATTATTTTACTCACATACTAAATATGAAAATAGTCTGTAATATACGGTGAAAATTAAATTTGTTAATTAAATTTATAGAAAAATCACCCACGTATTATATCCAGTTATATTTTATGTAATAATGACATGCTATAAACTTTGTTAAAAAAAAAAAAAAAACACAAAAAAATAATATTAATAAATTTCTTGAATGAAATGAAACTATATAGTCGAAATAGACTGTAACTTATTCAGGCATATACTGTACAAATTTCTTAAAAACCGATGTCCTCATTTTTTTTTTGTTTTGCAAAGTCGACCTCTACTATATGTTATAAAAATTCATAGAAAAAAAATATAATATTTATGTATATTTTTCTTTCTTTTTCTAAGCTGTGTACTTATATTTCTTTATTTATTTCTTATCTACCATTTTATCTCACAGATATAAAAAATTTCAACTTATAATTTACTATAATTAAAATAAAATATAAAAGATTAATAAAAATTTAAATTTGTATTCAGTGATCAAAAAATTAAAGTAGAATCAAATTATAACTACATACCTATTTCATTACAAATTATTTCATTTCATTTTATTTCACAAAATATAACCTACAAGGTCCGTAATAAAATCACAGGATGTATAAAAAAGGGAGTGATAAGAAAACTCGAAAAAAAAATATATCGAATAAAAATACCTCGAAAAAAAAAAAAGCCTCGAAAAAATAAACCTCGAAAAAAGAAAACCTCGAAAAAAAAATCTCGAAAACTAAAATCCTCGAAAAACAAAACCTCGAATGAAATAAAAAGAACTCGATAAAAAACCTCGAAAAGCCAGTGAGCCGTAAAACTAAAGTTTTAAAGCCAGAGTTATGTAAAAAAATTAATTTTATGATATTTATTTTACAAAAGATATTACAACTTGCACTTAACCATCACAAGTTGTTTTCCGAGCAGCGTAATAAGTCTGTATACCCCCAAGTGTGGCTTGCCAGGTAAAGTTTTAAGTCGCCGGTGCCATGCTTCTACGCTATTTTGCGACCTAGTCAAATTATGCTGAAGCAGCGCTAGCGCGGCTCGCTGCAAAAAAAAAAAAAAAAACTTCGAGGTTTTTTCATTTCGAGGTTTTTTTTTCGAGGTTTTTTTTTTCGATGTTTTTATTTTCGAAGTTTTTTTTTTCGAGGTTTTTTTTTTCGAGTTTTTTTTTTTTCGAAGTTTTTTTTTTCGAGGTAGAGCCCCAGACCCTAAAAAAAAGTATATCTATATATTTCAATAAATAATATATTAATAATATATTATGATAATTAACAATAAACTAAATTTTACAATAATTGAATAATTTTTTTTATATAACAATAATGTCTAAAAAATAGAGATTTCGAAATGTTCACAAGACTGTTATATTTAGATAGATTCGAATATCAATTTCAAACCAGTTTGTGACTTCGTCTAATATTATAGAAAATTGTACGATATAAATGATACCAATTTCATTTGTTGAACAATAATAAAAAAAAAACTGAAATATATAAAATATTTAAAAATTTTTATTATTTCAATATAAAAAAAGTTTCCATAATGAGCTCGTATAATACTGCTACAAAAATAATTTGTATCCTTGGCCGCAGACTGCCTTAACAAACTTGAAATTGTAATAAACTAACTTAACTGGTTAGTACGTAAAAAAAAAACAAAAAAAACTATAAAAATCGATTTCTGATTCTCGACATTTGAAAAATCTCAAATCAATTTTCTTGCAAACTAAAACAGATAATTTTCAAAATGCATTTTCCGAACATAATGTGCTGTTTCTGGAGATACAAAAAGAACTAAGAGTTTCAGTAAAAATTAGTTTAGTAGAAGTGGGTAAAAAATTAATTACTAAAGACTTAACTGTGACATGTCAAATAATGTAGTTGAATTAAATAGTTTTGTAAAAATAGTAAAATTATAAAACTTCATTAATATGCATAAAATCTTTTTTTTTTAAATATTTACCATGCATAGCTGTAAGGTAAAGTAGCTCAATCAAATTAGAATTTTCTTTGTTATATTAAAAGAAAACTTAAAAATTAAGTTTATTTTTTTTTAGATGCATATGTAGATATTCTATGCAAATTTCTCGTAGTAAATATAATGTTTTGATAATGAGAAACTTAATGACCATTTAATGAAAGTTTATAAAATAAAAGTACTATTATTTTGAGCGCTACTAAATAAATTAATAATTAATTGTTTTCTTTCACGATATTTAATCTTTAACGAAGCATTTAAATGTTAAATGAAAAAAATCTTCACATGATTTTAAGAAAAATTGCCTTTATTTACATATTCAAGTGAAAACTGATTTATTAAAATATTATGCGAATATAGCAACGGTTCAATTGAAGAATATGTTGTATTACATACATATTTACTGGTTTACATTATGAAGAATTAAAATAAATTATAAATAAAACAGTAGATATATACATATATTATGTTTTAACTGAATCACTGTTACGCCATCTAATATTTTTTTTTTAATCAAATGAATTCAGAAAACCACATTGATCATAGATATTCGGTTTTTATGATTAAAATTTTATAATGATTTTTTTTAATATATTTGAAAGTATGATATTTTGAAAATATATGTAACAGCAATCGACTTTATTAGAAATTTAAAATAAATATTATTGACATCATCATTGTTATTTTTTTTTAATTAAAGTACCTACAAAAATGTACTAATGTGTATGTTGTATGTATATAAAACGCATAACACATTAATCAATTTTTTTTTTTACGAAAATTCTTATAGATATATTAAAGTGTTAAATTTAGGTTAGTTTTAAGCTATCCCCGATATAAAAATAATGATTGATTAAAATAGTGTCGAAGAGTATATTGTGTATACAGTACATAATTATTATTATAGTGGACAAACTACGGCTTCTGCAGAATGAGTTTAAATTTCCTAAGAAATGAAAAATAATAGTTCTGAACTCCTTTTCATTTCATTATTTTAAAAACTACACCAACAGTTAATTCAAGTGGACAAATTGAAAAATTAACATAAATTCCAATCCAAGGTGGGAATCGAACACATCACGGAACATGTCGTAGGATAAGGGCAATACCACTACACCATGACGGCCGACAATTATTATTTATTATATAATGTATACAATAAAATGCGCTGTACATTGCACAATACGCATTCTATTATTATACGGAATTTAGGATTACGGATTAGGCCTTTGAACTTTTGACTTCGGAATTATGGATCCAACTTGAAAAGAGTACTTCAAAACTTATAAAATTCATTACATCATTACATCGAGAATGAAAAGTCAAATTTTAATCCTATTGCTTTGAAAAAAAACGTATCACGATAACAGTTTTTAAAGGTGTTAATAATTTGATATCTTGAACATTTAAAAGATCTAGCAAGATAATGAAAGAACACATTTATTTATTTTTGCTTAATGAAATATAAGACGTAAGTACATATAATAAATAGCTCTTTCTCTTCAATACTACACATTATCAATATTTTACAATCGTGGACAACCTATTAGATTCAACTCAATTTTAATTCAAAAAATTTTATTGTGCATAATTATTATTTAAGTTTCCATAACAAACATTATAAATCTATCAATATTTCTCAACAAAATTAAATTATATCTTAATTTTTTTAGTTTTATTTTTTTGAAATATAATTAAAAATAGATTAATATTTTCTCAATATAATATATTAAAACTTTATTCATTGAGTTAAAAGAAAGGATGGTACAAAAATTTTAATTTTAATTTGTTATGCATTTTTACTAAAAATGTTTTTGAAATTTATATTTATTTAATTTTTTTTTGTAGGAATGGCGCCCAAAAAATTGGTTACACTTCCGAAAATAAAACTAATAATATTTATTTGTAAATTAGAACATAAAAAAGAAAATTAAAAAAAAATTATGATCATGATTTTGAATGATTACTTAATCAATGAAATTATGTTTTATAATAATTTTTTTTTAACTGGTTTTATGATTAAAAAATTCAGAAATTTTAATACTTATATTCAGTATATTTCCCTTAACGCTTAACTATATGTATATTTTATATTGCCAAAATGCAATAAATTTTTAAATTTATGTATTTGAAAAACTATCCTGGAATTTAAAAAAAGAAGATGCAAAAGAATGATTGTCAAAATACATAATTTTTGTTATAAATTTTCATTTAATATGGAAATAAATTTTATTCCCGCATAAAATTTTTTCCTTACAATCATTATTGTAATTTTATTGAAAATAATTTATTGACAAACTTGAATGATTATTCAATTAATTTAAGAATGAAAAAGTTCTGCAATATTTATTTCTGAACTCACAACTAAATTCAAATTTATTACTTTTTTGTATTTTCAGCATTTTTATGTTTATTTAATTTGATAATCGATTTGTAATTATTCAATTGGAATTAAATAATTAGGAATTTAAAAAAAGAAGAAGAAAAAGAAGAGCAAAATTAAATAAACAATTCCCTTAATTTATTGTTAAATATAAAATTAAAATAAAGAGGAGCGTTTAAATAGCTATGTTTGTTTTCTAAGCAAATGTTGCAACTTTTTTGTTAACAACTAACAAGACGAGATATTATATACAAATTACAAATGTGTTAAGCAATTAAGCTGTCCGGAGAGATAAAGGAAATCGCAATAATTTTTCATCAAATCAAAAATTCGGTTTAGTTACTTAATACTTGAAAATTTATATATTTTAGGAACGAATCAAGTTAACTTTAAAAGCTTCACCACTTGAGCCTTATATTTTTATAAAAAATAATGAATGGTTGAACTGGAATTGATCATAAATTTATGTTTGCTAAAAACAGATTATATATATTATTAACTATATATTTTCTTTTTCTTATTATATAAATTAAAAACAATAATATGATATTTATGTTAATTTGAGAGCAAAAAACTTTACCATTATGAATAGTACGTTAACAGTATAGGCATATAAAATTCTTAACTTTTCCTATTAAAATATATAAGAACTTTATTCTATTTTGTTCAACCAAAACAACATCATATCATAATAATTTTTAAATCAACGATTCTCACATCATACAAAAGAGATTATAATGAAACCGAAACAAAACTCTTTATATAGTTAGAATTTACAAATATTCGTTAGTATGAAAAAAAGAATCATAATATTCTCAAGTATATATGTACACATAGGCTTGGCGACATACATAATTTCATATGTGATCAAAAGCCAATGAAATATTTTATGAAATTGAAAAACTAAAACGAATTAAAAAAAAAACATTCAATCAGATACTTTTAAGAGTTGCTCCTTTCTTGAATTATTTTAGTAAAGGGTGAATTGAGTAATTTAAAAATTATTTTATATTTTACAATTTATATTTGTGAAAGCGTAACTTTCAATAATTCTTAAAGAAGAATCATGTTTCCTATTCCCCCAGACTTCAAGATATCAGAATTTTAGTTTTTTGCGAATTAAAATAGTTAAGTTAATTAAATTTAAATCAAAACACAATTTCAGAACAAGATATATTCGTAAGATCGAATCGTAGTTCATAATAACATCGACACATAGGCGACATCACACATTATTTGCTAAAACATGTAAAGACAGCTTCTTATTTGCAAAGAATTTTTTTACACAATATATTCTACACTCTGTATTAATTTTTATTAGATGTTTTCATGATTAATAAAAACTTGATGATAAAACCAACATTTATAAAAAAAAACTATATTGAAAAAAAACAAACCGCTCAAATACAATGGAAATTTTATAATAACAAATAAAAAACTTTAATTTTTATCTCTTTAAAGGATAAAAATTATTTATTTTTGAAATTCTACAGATAAAAACTAGTGAAACCAGTAAAATGGCATCCTGTTTAATAGTTTCTTGTTCATTTTTTGCGCTTTCTGTGATATAAGAAGAAAAAAAAAAAATTCTGTCTCTTGCTTTACGCACCATCATCATCAAATATGGGCAATCACATAATGTGCTTATTTTGATGTGAAAATAATTTTTTTATATTAACATTATTTATTCTATTTAAAATTTCTGAGGTGCGAAATACTTAAATAAAAAAAAAAGTAAAATATATTGCATGTCGTATAATTCTGTTCTGTTGGTTAAAAAAAAAAATTATCAAACATATAATTTCTGTTTATTGATTTTAAAAAAAGGACAATTTTATCTTTACATACATAAAGTGTAAGCATTTTATATATGTATATTTTACTGTAATTTTCCGAAAATTTGACAAATTTTAACTTTCAAAGGTATCTTATAATATAACTATAACTATTTAACAAACATCTCTTCAAGAAAAAATTATAGTTTTGCTCCCCAGTTTATATTGATAATCACAATTCTTGAATTCAAAATTCTAGAAATTATAGTTAAAAAATACTAAAAACTTTCAAAATAAATTGATCAAAATTCTAACATAAAATCAAATATATTGTATATCTGAACGCGAACATGATAGATATACTTACCTTAGTTAACTAAGATAAATAAAAAAATTCATTTACAATTAATTACAAGGTTAATGATTAGAAATTTTTTCTTTTTTGTATTTACATAAATTTAAAACAAAATAAAAACAAGGAATTTTTTTTGTTTATATTAAAAAAAACTTTCTGAGGATTTGCACCAACGCGTCTACAATCTGTTAGAAACATTTATTTCGATTTAATTATAATTATTAATTACATAGAATGATGAAATTTTATTTTCACATTTAATTATTATGAAACTTACACCATAAGATTCCTCAGTAAAAAAATAAAACATATGCGGTTATATCTATGTATATATCTTATATTTATTAATAGCTATTTATCATATTTTTTTTTTCTATAGAAATATTAATTAAATTTTAATTAACTTTACATTATTTGCAATTGAAATTTTATTTCACTCAATAAAATTTATATTGCTCCAAAAAGAAACTAATCAAATTATAATTACATTTATATATAGTTATCTATATTTGAAATAAAAAAAAAAATTAATTGAAACTTATAATACTGTCGATGTCGTTTGTTCAAATTCATTCCCATCACATTATTATGCTTGGCAATATTTGCCTTTGGGAAGGAGAAAATAAAATGTATGATTATTTGTTGTTCAGAACAGATCTTAATTGTACCTACAGAAATAATAATATTTTCAAAATTTCTGTTTTTAAAAAATTTTATATTCTTATTTTTAGCCCAGCTGACTAGCAGTAATATCATTATTAAGTTGTCTTTAAATTTTCTAGTTTTATTTCCACTTTTCGGCTCATGTTTATTTTTAACGTGTAAATAAATGTTAAGATGCTTTAAACCTTGTCCGAATCGCGTCATATGTACAAGTGCATTAAATTCTAACGACTATGACCAATTTTTTGATTGGAATATTACTGTTCTTATATGTTATGCATCAATTAAAATTTGAGAATATTATATTTTTATTGAATTATTAATAAATTCTGGTAATAAATCTATCATTTATTGAGAAATGTGCTAATTATTGTTATTATACAACTATTAATTAAATTGTCTCATTTGGTGGGTAAATATCAAGCACCCAATTGTTTATATTACTTGCTTAAGTGTACATACTATGTTTATTAAATATTTACATATATAGTAAGAATATCAATAGTAGTAACGATTACCACTCATTGACATTATTTAATTGGCTTGTGATATTACCAGAATAGAAAATAAAAATATTTATTCTATTTCATATCTACAGTGTTAAGTTGATTCCTCGAAAACGACCACGAAAATATGATATGGAAAATAATTTTGGACTATTTAGAGCACATTTAGATATGATAAGGGAAGGCAATCTAAATCTAATTTTTATAATCGGATGAATTTTGGCAAAATGCACAGACATAAAATTGTTTTATTATAATATATTTCATGAAGTAAGAAAAAATAGAAACCTGTTAAAATTAAAAAAAAAAATTCGAGGATAGAAAAACTTTCAGATAATTATAAAATTATAACTCTAGTCCACACACAATAATTATTATCGTTAAAAGAAAGCCTGAGAATCATGCCATATACAATATAAGATCATGCAGTATTAAGCGTTCTAGTTATAAAACACCCCCATTATCACGATATAGTTTTTTCTTTAGAAATAAATTAAAACTTTTTTTACGTGTGCAAATTTTTATTTCATATCGAAAAATATACTTGACCTGTAATCAAATGTTTGTCCAGTCATAATTTAATTTGATCATACTTGAGCCAAAACTACAGGGTATTTTTAACCTCAATAATCAAAAAGGAATACCTCAATAATCAAAAAGGAATATATACATTTTTCTGACTCATTGTATAAATATAAATAAATTATTTGAAATTTGAAATAAAAATTTTGATTTGCTTAGTTGTAGAAGAGATTAGAAGAGATTCTAACTAATCTCTACAAATATGCTGATCCAAAATTTTCTGTTTATTATGATTTTTCATAATTCCAATCCTCATATTATATAATACAAAAATATTAAGCAAATTTGGCAAACTCTATAAATTTCATTCATTCATAAAAATCTCAAATATTTTTTCCGTCCAACATGTGGTACACACTTTAAATATTATTTTTTTTGTTTCCGTTAAAAGAAAAGTGCTTTATTTTGTATATATACATGTACATAATGTCGTTTACACAGCCTCATTAAAACATGAAAATATAATAAGTTGATCACAATCAATGTTATTTTGTGCATACAGTAATAACAATATCGGAAAATTGTCATCGATCGCGCTTCATTTGCGAAACCATTGCTTTAATAGCAGATTCAAAGTTAAGAATCAAATTATTATGAGGAGTAGTCAAAAATATTGTAATACAAATTTTATGCCTGAACCCATAAACTTTATAATTTTTAACAACATTAACTTACTAATCTCCAAGATTTCAACGAAATCTTTTAGTTATCTAAATTTGTTTTTCGATATTAATTTCTCTCTTCGAACTCAACTGAAATTCTTAAACTATTTGATTTTATTTATTCTCTTAGTATTGGTTCGGAAAATTTATATATTTTTAGTTCTCCGTAGTTTGCAGATATTGTGTATTTACAATGTTATTCAATTATATTAAATTTCAAAATTTTAAAGATTTTGTAAAATAATTGGTTTTTGGAAATACTCCAAGATTTCTATATATATCCAACCATTTAATGTAAAGAGAAGATTCTTAAAAAAAATAAACTTCTTTTATGCATGCTCAAGTATATCACGATTTTTCACTATCTATTAGCGATGATGATCGTGTTATATATGAGACGATGAAATGATTCCAATTTTTAGGAAAAGATCAAGCAATAGATTTTACACTCAAGAATTTAACTTTGTTGAAAAAAAAAAAAAAAAAAGAAATGAAGTTAAAATATTGAAGTCTTACTTTTAGAGATTTTTACCTAAAACTATTAAATAAATAAAAACCTTTATTTCAATAAAATGCCTCGTTTAAAAATTTTACTTTTTCTTAAATTAGTTTAAAATTTTTTATTGTTTTTTTTTTTTTTGAGATAATTAAAACAGATTTTTCCTTAATCAAGTAACGAATCTAACCTTCTATGAAATAATAATAACTAAATACTTGAAGTTGAAACAAAATGCTCAAATGTGCGTATAATATTGAATTTAATTGAAAATTGTGAAAAGAGCTTAGGAAACTAATATTAAAATTTAAAAATTATAAATATATTTATAAATTTTACGTCAAAACTTTTTTCTAGAACATATTTAATAGAAAATTTCACATGCATTTTTGGGAGGGCATCAGAGATTATCCATATCTGATAAGATTAGTGATATTTTCACGATTAAAATGATCACATTTTTAGCAAATTAACAATATGCATAATATGAATACTGTATTTATGTATTTTTTTTTAATATAGCTTAAAATACTTGGTAATTTTCTTGAAAATAAAATAAAATTTACCACACTTATTAAATTCAAAATTATGTTGCAAATAATTTAAGGTTTTCGTAATGTTTAGTTACAAACAAAGTAAATGTCTGTGCTTTATAATACATATATATTTTTCTATTATCTAAATTGATCAATGTTTTTATCAATTAGAAATCAATCTTAGTTATCCAATCCATCTCTGGAAGCAAACGATTTACTTATATGATTAGATTTGTAGTTACACTCAATACCATTTTATTTCGGATACTAACTCTTGGATAATTATTGATAAATTAAATTTAAAATGCAGATAACATATATTAGATAAACTGTATTATAAATTGGATTATTTTGTTTAAAATTATTCAAAAGCTCCAGCATTTTTCACAATATTAATGATTGGATTAAAAAACCAGATAAAAACATTTAGCTCTGTAAATAAAAATCCGTAGTCCGTATCTTGATAATTCTGATGAAAGTTGTTTTAAAAAAGATAAAGTTGTAAATTCATCATTCATTCATCCTATAAGTTAAGAAAAACATATTAAAAATATCAAACGTTTTTAGTAAAATCTATTTTCCACCTTCCGTCATTTATATTAATGTCTATACATACAGGTATACTAAAAGGTATATATATGAACGTATAGCACAATTTTATTTTCCTGTACTTAAATTATACGCTTACTTTTTAAATACCTAACTATTTATTTACTATTTATTTATCATGAAAAAAAGAAATCTAGACATAAATACAAAACTTAATTTTATGTCCTCCAGGCTTTAATGAACCATTTAATTGTGTGGGCGTTGAATTGGGAAGCCATGTAACAGGTAAATCAATTTAGTTAAAAAAAAAAATTTGAAATAAAATAAGTGTACCTATTATAATAGATATATTTTGAAGCAAGTTGATTTGATATCAAGATATAAATGAATTATCTAGAAATTAGATCTGACAATGAGAAAATCTGGTACAATAACTTGATAATAATTTTATATTTTTTTTTATTATTATTATTAAATATAAGAAATCAATTTAGATTTTTTATGTGCTATGAAGCATGATAAACTGTTGTAATATCGTATAGGTTCGTATATCTACAGTAAAATAAATAGAAAACCGTACGTTCTGAGAAGAATTAAATTTATTCTTCGTCACAGCGCGTAAGAATTTATTAAAAATTGATTTAAAACTTTCAAAAATGATAAAAAAGCAAATATAAGAATTTAAGATTTTTTGCCATCATATAAACAGTAACCAAATTGCATTCATTATGTGCACTATTTTTGGTGTACATAATATCGATTTTAAATAAAATTTGAATTTTAATCGAATATGCTTTATTAATTTTTAGAGCCACAGCTCAAGTGAATTGAATTTAAGGAAACTGTAATTTTAAATCGAGTATTTCAATTTATAAATTTATGGAATTTTGTATTATATTTATATATATATTTTTTGTAAGTTTCTTGATTCAAACTTGCTGATTTTTTTTTTTTTTTTTCAATAAGGTTTTATAGTTTTATAAACGTAACATACGTATGCATATATATTTTTGAATAAAAAATTATTTTTACAGATAGTAAATATTGCATCAACAATTTCCTTTTTACTTTAAAAAACGAAAAATATAACTAAAATATATTTCGTGATATCTTAGGACATTTTCGGCTTATTTCAATTAATTTCTGAAATAAATATAGAATCATGTAAAATCATTAATTTCACATGAAATTAATTATAAATTTAACGATGAAGTTTCTAATGTACAATGTATTAATGTTTTTATCATACTTAAATCGATTATTATTATTAGAGTCCAGATAGCAAAGAAATAAAAATTTTAATACAATTTGCTCGAAAAATATATTTTCCACTTCATATGAGTTGAAAAAGAATTTGAGAATAAGATTTTTTAACAAAAATCCTTTCACAATCTGAATTCGTGATATTAAGACACTTTTTAAATGTCTCAATTTTGGAATAAATTCTTTAATGCTTTTGATTTTATTAATTTGCATTTTAGCAGTTGAAAGTTAAGTAATAAGAATACTTACATAAATACTTATGTAAATATCTGAAATTTGATATTACAATTATTAAAGTCACTTAAAGATATTCGCCGTATAATTAAATTTAAAGTCTTTCATTGTACAATACTTTTTTTTCCTCATAATGAGGATAATAATGATAGTTATTATACTACTGAATATTGATAAGTACAGTATTTGGTTTCGTAAAAAAAACCAAATTTTGTTCTTTTTTATTTTTTATTTTTATTTTATTTTTTTTTCATCTTTCAATGAAAAAAAAAAAATCTTGAAATTCCTTTATGCAACATATGATTGCATTTTTGAATGCAATCGTACAGAAATAATGTATCAAAACAAAATAAAAATAAAAAAAAACGCCATAAGGTGAAAAAATATAGATTTTAATCGGACTTGTCTGACTTCAAATTAGTCTTAATGGGCTCCTTTTTCATTCAACATATTCGTGTGTGGTGAAACGAATAAAAATAGCTTAAATTGATATTATTGCGTTATAATTTTTTGTCGCATCCTATATAGTTTTCTTAAATCACACCTTTATTTAACACCTTCTGAATAAACAAAAAATTTATATTATTTTAAATCTTATAATAGGCTGATATGATATGCATTTTAAATAAAAATTGGTAAGTGAGTAATAAATTGGTATATTCAAGAAAATAATATGTGCATATCCATATTGCACAAAGATTAAAAATATTATATAATAATTCACAACGATTGTATGGCTATAGAAAGACAGGTTGAAAATTTTTGTTCTCTTTGCTTGCTTATATGAATATGCTTTTATGATTTATTGAAAAACAGAGACAGTTTTGTACTCATCGAAATTTCCATAGCGTACTATCTTAAATCAAATTGAATATGTGCTTGTTTTCTTCATAATGCAATAAAGTTATATTTTCTCTATCTCTAAACATAATTGAAACTTAACAAATTTTTGAATCAAGTATACATAAAAGACGGGATGGAATTCCTAGTACTTTATTTAGAATCAATATTATTTTCTTTTCGAAATGTAATAACGATTGAAAAATAATTTCGTGTTCTTGAAAACAATAATATTTAAAATCAGATAATTCTAGTAGAACAACTGGAGAAAAAGTATATTTGTTTAGATTTACCAAATATTTAAAGGTACGTTAATACATTTGTCATGTGATACTTTAAGTAATATGCAGTTTGCTGTCCATAATTTTGCAAAAAAAAATCTAGTTTAAGACAAGCCACAGTAAGGCATGCTCCCGATATTAAAATTTGAAAATATTTCAAGTATATATTAATATTTTTTCAAATGTTCATTAATAATTAATGTTATTAAAGGCTTACCTGTTATAATAATAACAATAATAAATATATCCATATATGTAAATAAATAAGTCATGAAACTAAGTTTTTAAAGAAAAACTTAATACAAAACCGAGAACTTTTAATAAAATTTAGTACTTATCTTATCTTCTATCTTATCGATCAAATATAAGATATTCAAAATTAAGTGGTTCACGGAAATAAATTGAATATGTTAAAAATGCCTAGTCTCAAACCCTTTTTGTGCAATACGCAGTATGTAATAAGAAGGATCCTTCATCTTGAGTAGTTGTAGAAAAGAGTATTTATTTGTTCATTATATTAAAGGTCCGAACGATTCTTCAATTATTATGTATTGAGATTACTTCAAATAATTCTTTATAAAATAACTATTGCATGGATTAAGCTGAAAAATGTTTCATAAAAAAAAAATTTCTTAGTACATTTTGGCAACAATAATAATGACTTGTGCCTGCACAAAATCAGTAATGCTACCGTGTGAAAAATTCTTTCATATATAAAAGAATTAACATAAAATCTACATATAGTAACAAATATACAAAAAAAAAGTTAATATCCTGAAGCAAAAAATCCTTAATGGTTTATATTAAATTATCGATTAAGAATCTGTACGCTTAAAACATTGTTTAACTCTGTTTATAAGATTTTAGGATATTTATGTAGATTCGGTTGTTTGGTTGTTCCGTTTACATGAAATTTTTTTTTGTTCGTTATATTATGCTTCTGTGCATTATTGAAGGAATTTTATGTTGATAACAATAACTTGCGGGTGTAAGATAATGATAATGATAAAGATCTTAAAAGTGTATTTAATATGGTCATTTGCATTTTAAAGACATTTCATTAGCGCAAGCTTTTTATTTCACCGTTTTTAAATTTATGCTTTTAATTTAACATAAAGAAAAGTTTCAGATAGTAAACTATTGGGATTTTTCAGAAATAAAAAATGTTAAGGGATTGAATGATACTAGCGCAGATATACCAATTTGTCACTAACTAATAAACTAGTAGAAAAACAATTATCTTTTCCGACAACTCAGAGGCAACTGCCATTTTTTACGTCTCTCTGTCTCTCTGTACTGAAAAATGTATCCAAAGATATGAAAAAAAAAAATTCTAAGCAAAATCACTTCAATTATTATAAATCCCTGATTTGAAGTAGGAAAAGTTAAGTGAATTTAGTCAATTCAATATTTTCAACGATTATAATAACATAGTAAATCATGATTTTATTGCTGACAGTTTGATATTTTTGTTCATGCATAAAACGACTCACTTGTTAGTTCTAATTTTATTAAGATCACTTATTAAACGTGATCACACCTAAACTTAAAAAACTACAAAATATAGTACACTAAACTAGTACAAATTTGACCACTATAAATGTATTTGTTATGTTTATATTTTTTTTGTAATTTTTCTATATATGTTTCAAAAACTTTTTTTTAACACATTAACATTAATTGATTTCGCTATTGCTTTAATTTTCGACTTTTATAGCTTAAAGTGGTGTAACTAAATATTGGTAAGGCATATACCAAAGCTACATAATTTTATCTCTGTGTGAATATAAATTATTAGATTATTTAATAACTCAACATAATACAATACATAAACAAACAATTTTCTTGGGGCCATGCAAGCAATTTTTACATTTTGTTGGAGCGTATTTAACTTATATTAACGAGCACTCATTGAGAATTAAAAAATAATTTCGTTCACGGAAAAATTCCTAAAGTTTTATTTTATAAAAAAACATTATTATTTTGAACTAAAAATTTTCCAAAAAAAGAAAAAAAACTATTTTATGACTATGCTTTTAAATTCTTATGCAGTAACACTTAAATTCATTCAATTTTTTCCTCATTATTTTATTTTTTCGTTTGTGCAATATTATGTACAAACTACGTAAGTTCTTTTGATAACATGAATGAATTTTTATTATTTACCACCTCTATGCAATCTGCACATTTACGTATTTTATAAAGGATGTGCGTGAGAAGATATCATGTTTTCTAAAATATTCTTCATTATAATTGTTCTTCTATTCGATTTGAGTTTGTATTAATGATAATCTTAATCAGTGTATTATAAATATATTTTTTTCGTTTTTTATAATTTTGCTATTAATTTATTTTACATAAATATCATTAAAATAGGAAAAACAAATTTTCTTTTGAATATTGTTATGATCTAGCCAAAATACAACAAAGCTCATAACTAGTTAGTGATACTTTATAAATCTTTTTGTATTATTTATAAAAGTTTTCCAGCTAAAATGTGAATTTCAATCATCGCAGAAGACAACGACATAAATAAATGCAAGTTGCAAGTTGCAAGCAATGTTAATCAAATATACGTCATATGAAGTATATGGAGTTTATTATTACTTAATCGTAAATGCTGTATTAGTTGACTAACCATATTTATAAATAGAGTAGTATAACTTTTCTGTTTCTCAAATGCAGTACCCATTCATTACAATTGAGCTAGTTAAAAATTAAAAAAAAAATAACACTTTCCTTTGAAATAATATCCTTTTATAATGCAATCTTGACGAGACATAAAGGCGAATGAAAACTTTTTTATTTCTTTCATTTACCAACTAATCTTATGTACATGTTACACTGGTATGTATTATGTACACTAAAGTTATGTATCTTAAATGTGGGAATTGACCTTAGAGAAAAGTGTTTTTATGTACAATACGTATGTACAATATAATGCAATATTTATTTAATTAGAAATTCCAAAATATGAATCCTAGTGGTTGTGTAGTTATTATACGGTCAGCTGACTAAAAAAAAATTGGATTTAAAGACCACATTTTAGTAACGAAGAATATTTATAAGAATTTATAATCTTAGCAATTTGAATAGTAAAACTATTTTCAAAAAATTGCGAGGCTAAAAATGAAGCGTATGGAATCAACATAATAAATATATTCGAATTTGTGTGGATAAACAAATAATAGATACAATATACATTGCTTTTATATAAATTATCTCATTGAGAAAACAAAATTTCTTCAGGTGAACATTCTGAGCATAACAAAAATATATACACACCATCAAAATAAAATTAACGAGTTCATGTCTAGAATGTTTTTCATCTGTTAAAATATATATAAATATAAATAGTATATTTATTAAAGTACGCGAAATTATTGATTTTACTAAAGGATGCTGACCTTTAATCAATTTTTGTTTATACATATTTTATTGTACATATATATAAGAGAACTATTTGTAAAACTGTATACTGTACGAGAATGGTAAATATTTAAGTACATATATTTTATGTAGATAGATGCTATATGTACACATAGATATGTATAGTACATTTGTATTAAAAAAAAAACAGAGACAAAAAGCACAACACAACATCATTAAAGATATGCCAGGTAGATAGTAAATAAGCTTTTTATTCTATAATATTAAAGAAAGTTTCCTAAAATGATGATAATATAATAATTTTTATAATAAATTTCGAATAGAACAAAAAAAATAGTATCCAGGGGACTTTCTAAAGCTAATAGTAGTTATAATCTTAAGTATGTGGTCACTGATTTGTTAAGATTGAATTGTTTTCCATAAAAACATGAACAAAAATAAATCAATAATTTTGGCGATCATTTATCCTCCTCTTAATTTATTTGCTTAAAGAATGGTTGGTTTAATACTTAAAAAATTGTTATGAACTTAAGTTTTAAGGCCCAAAACTTATTTCTTTTTCTCATTTGTTGACATAATAATATTAAAGATTAATAAGAAGGTATAGAATCATTTACCAAGTGATGGGTTTAAAGCTACAATCTATGATCATTATACCATACTAATGACGGATTCTCTTTTTGCTCGACAACAACTTTTTTGTTGTGAAGTAATTTTGAGCGCTGTTGCTGTTCAGAAACTTTAAAACCGAAAAGTTTCTATATAATTTGAAATGTGTTACTTTTGATATTTTTTTGTAATTTAGATATAAGTTATCTTATATGCAATGTTTGTTTTCTAATAAAAAATAATTAATTTTATTAGAACGAACATTATGTATGTGAGAAAAATGTCAGCTTTAATTTGTTACCCACTTATTTTCGGTCAAGTTAAAGAATATTTTGACTTATTAAAATATAAAAATAGATTATTTTCCTATTTACATTTGATGAAAAAACAAAAGTACTAGATTTTTTTCTTAGAAATGTATTACTTTTTTATTTTGTTTTGTATCTATACATAGTTGTCGTTCCTCTTTAAGTTTTTCTTTATGAATGACTTTCATTAGTTGCGACATTTATCGATTAACCATCTCGTCTACTGTTATTTTTTATTTAATACAAACATATCTATGCTGTACAGTACATATTTGAAATGTATGTTATATACATACGTGTAGATATATTAATGTTATATTTCATATTAAATTATATAAGTGTGTTTCAGATTGTTTTGTGAGCTAATAAAAAAAATGTTTTCACACAAAATTAAAATTATTTTACTTTGGTACAACAAAATCAGGATATAAACGTATTTAATATACTATGAATTTAAAGTTTCTATTTTAAAATAAATTTTTTTTGTTAAAAATGAAACTTCAAAAAATCACATTTTTAATTTTTCTTTAATACTGTTATAGCTTTTTCATATGCTGAATTTTAAAAATCGTAATCGCATAAATATTGAACCTAATTAAATAATATTTAAAATAAAGGTTTAATATATTAGTGAATTTTGATTTATTTTATCTATACTTCTAAAGAATTTAAGTCATATTTATTAGAAAGTCTAAGTTCTGGATTATAATGTTCATTAAATTCAAAAATGGAATGATATGCTAAAAAAAGATGTTATACATAAACAATTTACACAAATTGAATGTAACTACATTTTCTTCAACATTTCACTTTTAATATAATAGATAATGTATTTTTTATTATTATTATAGATTTAATTTAGAAAATAGAACTTACGTATATATTATATTGTACATAATATTGTATTGATGTATGTACAAATAACTTGACCATAAGCAATATTGAATTTGTTATATTTTGTAATTTTTAAGAAATTAGTGCACAATTGTAGTATTCTAATTCTATTAAGCCACACTAAGATTTTATGTCAAGAAAACATAACAGAAAATAAACTAACTGATGGTAATATGTTAATTTCAAAGATACAATGTCATTATTCTAAAATTTAATTAAAATGTTACCACGCTGCAACATTAATACAAAATTCAGGATTTTGTTAACCAAAAGCAGTTTTTTTTCCTTATGGTATACAATTAATTCCGCAAATCTGTGACTATTCCTTAATTTTAATTATCCAATCTATATATCCATATAATTTTTCGAATCGTAAATGATTTTAATGCTTCATCTGATGTTCAAACTAAGGGTCATATAATATACATAACTTAGAAAAAAACGTAGAATTATTCTCTCAATAAATAAAAATTTAATTGAAATTTATTTTTAATTTAAATATTTATTATCATATACATATACTTACTTGTATATGCGAAATAAAATATGTATCTGTAAATTTTTTATTTTCAAACCATACACATTTTTTATTTTTATAATACATAATTGATATCAAAAATATTATAAAATATTTTTAAATATGAAAAAAAACCTTAAAAAAAGAACATTATATTATGTTTTATGCGAAGACATGCGCTCCAAATTGTCCAATAAAAATCATTTTTTATAAAAATTTTGAATTTTTCTTTTTTCTTTTTTTTTTTCATTTTTCATTTTCCCAGGAAAATTTGAATGGGCGGCTAGAGAGGCATATAATCCAGAATTAAATTTTTTAAATTCTAAAAAAAAACAAAAATCTTGTATGAAATTAGAATATCAAAATTTTCATTCCCATAAAAAGAATTGGGGTGGAAAAAAGTTATATGTACATTCACTTTTTTATATATGTATGTACACATAAAAAAAAAATACTTTCAAAATCATTGTAAGTCAACATAATACATAATATGTATTTTTATTATTTCTTATTTCTATAATGAGTTTTCTTAATAGAATGGGAACTTTTTAATAAGATTTTTTAAAGGTAGTTAGGTATTATGTGTACATAATAAGTTTTTCAATATTTTATATGCACTGAAAAAAACTAATTATAAAATTTGTAAGTAAAAAGAAAAGGTTATTTTATCGAGGTAAATAAGATTTAGTTTACGTACATGTTCTTATTGACGATATTTCTTAAATATGCATACAATGTTTGAATAGTTCACGTGTTCAGTGAAAATCGAAACAAAATTCATAAAATATATTTATATTAAAACATTTACTTTCAAAAGCTAAAAATCCGAAATTATGAACTTCATTGACAGATTCATACATTGCCAATTTAGAAAATATCTTACGGATGTGAATTATACTATCCAATTGTTGGAAGCAATGTTGCAGTTCTATTATTCTTATACTTCAAACAACCACTTTGAATTAAATGTATGCGAGATTTTTGAAAAAAATTCTCTAAATTGGATTTACATTGCACAGTACAGTAGATTGATATGTAGCAGAATTTGTATGACATTTTTGTATATACTCTGGTCAATTTTGATGTTTATTAATACAATTGCAATATTAAATAAATTCTTGTCCACATTGCTAAATAATTTCAATAATTTTTTTCAGTGTTTTCTGAAAAAAAAAAAAAAAAAATTCTAATCATTTTCTTTTGGGATAAAAATTGAAAATTCTATTCAAATAGGTACTTCTCTGGTGCACAATGTTCTATACTCGTAACATAAGACTTTTTTCTTTAATATACATACATACATATTTATATACGATTCGAATATGTTTCTTTATCTTAGCATAAAAAAAAAAAAAACCAACAACAAAAAAAAATAAAATATATGACAAAGTCAGAACTTTTTTTAAGTTTTTTTTTTTTTTTTTTTTTGAAAACTTTACAATATCCCGTTATGAAAAATACCATTATATGTGGGTGGTAGTATTGTATGGAATTTTCTTTTATTATTTTTTATTTACATTGTTTAAATTAAATAAAAAGAGGGTGTCAGTTTGGGCTTTTTTTTTTATAGATAACAAATTTTTTTTTTTATTTTTTTATTCAACTTTATTGTTAGAGAGTGTTTTTTTTTTGTATGAAAAACCCGAAAAAAAAATTGAAAATTTTTTTTTTTGAAAATAGAAAAAAAAAAAACTTTAAATTATGAATACAAAAGGTATTAAGAGGGGAAAATGGAAAAATGTTTTATGTACATGGCAGGAATTTTATTATTTAGTTTTTTGCTTGCTTGTTTTTTTTTTTATGAATGTATTTTTATGAAAAATTTTAAAGGAAGCTTTTCAATTCGTCGAGTTTTTCCTTTTTTTTTGAGATTTTTATTTTTTTTTTCTACTTTGTGTATAATACACATAAAATTTTTAGTATTTTTGAATTTTTAATGTTGAAAAAAAAAAAAAAAATAATAAACAATTTTTTGTTTTTTTTTTTTTTTTTTGATAGGTAAAATATATTTATTTTTATGTATAAAAAATATTAAAATTTTTTATTGTTGTAAATAATTTTAAATATACGATTGAGGAAAAATGAAAATATTTTATTTTTATTTTTTTTTAAATTATATATTGGAGAAATTTGTATAACGAAATTTTTTGTTTTTTTTTTTTTTTTTAAAGAAAAATGGGTTGGAACAATAATAACGGTGATTTGAATATTATATATATAAAAAAAAATTTGTTTTTCCTTTTCTGTAATTTAAATAAAAAAAAAAATAAAAAATTTATAATCAAAATTATTTAATTTTTCTATAGGGAGGAGTCTGTATTATGGTTATTGATGTTCTTCTAAGATTGTCAAAAAAAAAAAAATGATAGAAATTTATTTAACATTTTTTTATTCCTAAAAAAATATTATTTTTTAATTTTTGTTAAATTTTATATAAATTTTGAATTTTATATAATTGTACATAAAGGATACTCCAAACTAAAGCTAATTTTTAGTTGCGATACGTGATTTAATAGCATCATCGCAGCGTTTTCTTCGATGCGGAATTTCATACAAATTTTTCCACATCCGAATATTAAAATATATAAATAAAAATTAAGTCCACATAAAAATAATACTTTTTATTTAAAATTTTAACTGACGATTTTTCCCCATCAGTGTGGGTATGGGTTCAATGGCTATAGTGTTATTAATTCTTAAATAAACGAAAAATCTATATATTTTATACAAATAAGTCGAATGATATTTAAACATTTATCATCATTATAAATTCGTGTTATTTCAAAATGTTCAATTAATTATAAGATACTTAAGATTTTAATCATTTTTACTGATGCCAACTATATCACCGCTGTTATAAAATCATTAACATATAATATTGTTCGACTATACCTTCTAAAAGCATTATAAATATAATTCTCGAAGACATACATAAATCATATAATATTAAAATATTTTGTTCATTAATAATAAAATCTCTTACAAAGTCGATAATCATGGAAAACTGGTAGAAGTTTTAAATAAAAATGTGAAAAGTCATAACAACATCAAAGTCAATGAAACCCTCACACTTAATAATTATTTTTTCTTGAATATACCCTAAATTTGATTGAATTATTATTCCAGCTACCTAAGTATTAATAGATTACTTCTCTGTCGGTCATCCGTCGGCCAGCGCAATATCAGTTTCTTCAAATTAAAAAAAAATTACAAATTCAAAAACAAATAAAAATACTATATATTACGAGAAAATGATCATTTCATCTGTCATAAAACTAATACAAATAATAATATAATGATATATCTACCTATAGTACGAAAAAAAAAACTCTAAGAATTATATAGTATACTATATAATATTATACTCAATTTTCATCACTTTAATTTTTGTTCTTAAATTAATTTAACACTCTGCGAAACTAAAAACTGATAAAAAAAAAAATATTCAGCTTTAATATTTTTCTAGTTATTAAAATTGAATTTTGTACACACTATTTAGTTTTTTTCTTTTTTATCTTAAATTTGCAGAATTATATAGTTAATTTCTCTTAAAAAAAAAAAAAAAATCTAAAAATATTTAACAAATTTAATTTCGAATGATTCGAAATTAGTTAAAATCAAGAAAAAAAAAATTCTTTAATATTCTTTCAATAAAAATCTTTATTTTAAAAAAAAATAATTTTGTGTATCATTGTTTGGATGCTAAATAATCGCGCATAATCCATATTTACAAGCCGGCGCATAAATCAATTGCAAATACATCATTGGTTGATTAAGTTCTGTATTCTGTATCCCCACTTTTTTGTATCCACTCAGCATATATAAAAAAAATAAAAATTATGGGTATTTCTTGCTCCCCAGATACCTATTTCGCTATGTTGTTATGTTTTTTTTTTTTTTTTGTATTCAACAACAAAACAGAGCATTGTTTACGCAAAAAATGTCACTAATTTTTTTTTTTTTTTTAATATTGTAAACAAATAAAATATGTATAAATATATAAGCAGCAGAATTTGCTTTATAATTGAGACAAAAAATAATTATGTTGAAAATTATGTGTATTGCAATAAAAAAAAAAAAAAAAACAGAAAAACTGGTGAGAGGTTTATTGACTTTAGTTAAATTGGAATGGAACATAAAATTTAAAAATGATGATAAAAAAAATAAAATAAAAGTTCTGATAAAGAAATTTTCTTTTTTGATTAAAAAATTAAAAATCTAAGAATATTATTATTTATTAATCAAAATTTAATATTGCTCTGTATAAATGAACTTTATGAGCTTAAATGCAGTTCCAGGTCATTGGAGTTTAAAGCTTATCTATTTTTAATATTTAATTTAACCACAACCATGATTGAAGAATTATAAACTATAAGATTAGGTTAAAAAAAATAATTGGAATTGTCAATATAGTATGAATTAAATTTTTTCTTATAGAAATATTCAACTTGACAAAAGATGAAAGAAATGAAAGAATCTTTGTTTGTTTAAAACTAAATATTTAGCTCATTTAATTTAATTTAGTTTTTTAGTTTACCAATCTACGGGATTAAACATTTTATTCTTAATTGTTATATTCATTAAAGCTTCTTTAGCTACAATTATCCGACTTAATCATATAAATCTAAAATCATACAATAAACTTGTCATATGCCAAAATAATTTCACATAAATAAAATCTCAATAATTTCATATATTTATATTTTTGTCAAAATTGCGGTGAATATACTTCTTCTTTTTATACCCCTAATAAATTAATAGCTCAGCAATATCCCAATCAACTAAAAAACATTCATTGTATTAAATTTTAATGTAATTAGCTTTTTTTATATTTTTGTGTGTTTTTCTTTTCTTCTTACTTTTCTTGTTTCAATCTCATTCCATTTATTTTCATTAAATGAAAAAACAAGCACAAAAAAAAAAAGTAAACATTGGAGACATTTTAGCTTCTCCACAATTTCCACTAACTAAAAATTTCTCACAAATGAAATTTCAAATGAAAAAAAGATATGTATATATTTTTTAACTTGAGAATATTGAGAGCCCAAAGTGGAAGTACATTGTAAAATTTAAGTTTATTTTTCTTTTCTTTTTATATAAGTTTTTTTTTTTCATTATTATAAGTTTTTTTGACTTTTATGCACTCATACACTTTAAAAAAAAAATAATAATAATAATAAAAAAAAAAAATAAGAAAAATACACAATTTTTATTATGATGGCGGTGCGGGAGAAATGATTATTTATTTTTTATCTTCTTTTTTTTTTTTTTTTTTTAATATTTTTGTTATGAAATGTTTTCCCTTAACGAACCTTACCGTTAAATAAAATTTCTATATATACTTACATATATATCTGTATATATTTATGAATATAAGAAAAATTGAAAATTCTCAATAAGTTTTTTTTTCCGAAATAATTACAGTATGCTCGTGATAAAATACTGTAACGGATGGTTAAATATTCATGTTCGAATCAAAAAACTATTAAAATTTCGGAAAATAAAAAATTAATTAATTTTTTTTTGTTTTTCCTTAATTTAATGGCAAGTTTTAAATAATTTGAAAATAATTTAATAAAATTTAACAAAAAAAAAAAAAAAACAAAAAAAAAAAACAATTAAATCACGGTTAAAAAAAATATTTACATATCTCTATGACACCAAAGTGATATATATACAAGAAGTGTTAATTTGGAAATATTGGTAAAACTTTTACTTAATGAGATCATTATAAAAAATTAAAAAAAAAAAAAACTATAGTTATTAATAAAATCTAGTTTAAAAAATAAAAAGTTTTTAAATTTATAGTATAAGTTTTTTTCTGTGTTTAGTGGTTTCTTATTTGTCCATTAGTGTTCAAAGCTTCGTTTCTTAGAGACTTTCTAAGGAAAATTACAAAATTATACTGACTTACCTTGAATAAAAAAGATTAAAATCAGGAAACAAGATTCAGCAGTAGTAAATAGGAAATAAATTATAATTTTGATTTATTTGCATTGACTATATAAGTATTTATATTTGTAAGAGATGAACGAAATACAAAAGCTTTTATAAAAAGTTAATATACAAAAAATAATTACACTTACTTCGTATCATCTGGAGAAAGAATCAAAACGATAAGAATAACAAAACAAAAAACATTTTTTTTTTTTATGATAACAATGTGTATTATATGTAACTATGCTATGTACCTACCTGTGTAAGTAGGTACATTTCATTTCAAGTTTAAATGATTTAACATTATTATAACAAAAAAGGCGGGAACTGAATGATTGTGATTAAAAAGTTAATTTACGTAAATATTCTTACATTTAAAGTCGGAATTAAATAGAGATACCGCCAAATAGATATGTGTAGGTTACCCATTTTGTCATTCGATTTTCAATAAATTTAAATTTGGAAGAAATATCTGACGTATAAATGATTTCCCATATATATCTGGCACTAGTATAGTAAGACAAAATTGTGCCAAACAAATTAAGTGCAGGATGTATAAAAAGACGATATACTATTTATAATTTACTTTTCTAAAAATTTATTAATAAACCGAATAAATTAATAAAAAAAAATCTAATTCTTATGTCATGATAATTGAGGTTGAGGTGAAAAACTTTTTTTTTTACCAATGTAATTTATTTCAAAAATCGAAATTTGATGAAACATACTAAGATGTTGGGTTTGTATATACACAGTACATATTATATTGATATTTATTCTATCAAAGATATGACTATAGTGTTTTTTTTTTGAAACTTCTCAATTTTAAGTCTCACTTTTCGTTAAATCGTTCAGCATTGTTCACAGTAATAAGGCCTTATTTATTTACAACAAACCAGTAGAATAAGCAGTATTATATCAAAAATCACATTAAATATGAATTTATAATCACCCTTTTTCAATTTCCTATCAAAAAAAAAATACAATACCTTTACTTAGAACTAAAAATTGTTTATTCATTCAATTATGTATATATTAAAATTTTCATAAAAATTAAAAGATTGAAATTTTTTAATGCGATAAATGCATGTCTAAAATCAACATAAGTTTATATATAATAAAAAAAAAAAGTTATTATAATTCCATTTTCAGAAGGAATATTTATATATACCCAAAAAAATAATTATTGTGTTTGCATTATCTTCTTTTTGGAATCCCTCATCGTACCACATGGTTTATTTTTTTTTTTTATAAATGAACACTAAACGAAAATTAAATTCTCATCAATGCTAATAATACAGTTTAATTTTGAATTTTTATATTTTATTTATAATAAAAAAAATTAAAAAGTTTGTATTTTTAAAAACAATATTGAAGATACATTGTAATGTACGTACGTGCATAAATTAACTATATACAATTTTTAAATATACATAATACTGTCGATAGTGCCATTCAAAAACAAAATATTTAACTTAATTTTCCGCGTTATTCAATGATAGAAAAATTCACATTGAAACTAATATGTCACACGAAAATGTTGGGTTTAGGGTTAAGAAAAAAAAATAAAAACCGGACTAATGTCGTTATTGAATGGAAATATCGAGAAATATAAAATTTAATCAGATAAAACAGTATTGATCAATTTCATAGTGTACCAGACATCATATTCGAATATTATAAATAATTTGAAATTACAAGTCAAAATATTTGTACAAAAAAGAAGTTTACACACATGCTGTCACTTTCAATTTAATAGTCTAGTTAGACATCTGCAAAAATGTAATTTTATTTTTTTTTATTTTCCTATATTTTTAAAAACAATTTAGTAAGTTTTAAATCAAGATTCTATTTTTAGCGAAATTCAATTAAGAATTATTTTTTCGATGTACCTTTACAAAATTTTTTTTACTTAATATCCGACGGATATTTAAGAAGAGCCATGCCAAGGCTCTTTTTTGCTTTTTAGAGACTATTTCTTTAGAAGCTGTTTCACACCGCCTAATTGGAATACTTAAAATACAATAGTACAAGTAACTTTAATTAAATTTTTTCATTTCTGGCTAAGCTTTTCCAGTTTGTTTTCAAACCTTTTTTTTATTGGAATCTATAATTCCCGTCTAACGCCGGATAACTTTTTTTAATTAATAAAAGAAAATCAGGAAATGTCAATTTAAATTTTTCGTATGTCCAAGTATCTCACCCCTGTCTAATAAATTGAAACAATTCTAAAAGATCAATTATTTTTAACTGGAAAAGTATCAATTTAATTATTAAGAAACCTATTAATTACTTAATTGCTTAATTTAAGATACATGAATTTTGTAATTTCAAAATTATACAAACAACAACGTTGTGGGAATACTTTTCAATTAAAATTAAAAAGAACTTCATTCTACTGCTTTTCTTTCATTCATTATATATAGGTAAATTAGTCTTTAATTTGTAAGGCATTTAAGAAATAAAAGTCATATTTCACATTGAACGAACAACATGTATTTTAATGTTCTCACATTAATCAAAATAAATTTCTTATTGACTGAAACTGAATTTCAGTAAGCAAAAAAAAAAAAATTATGAATTTTAGTATAGAAAAATAATAATATGTTCATTTTAAAGATGCGATTAAATACTTACATTATATATATTCGAAATTACATATATTGTAAGTATGCAATTAAATTTTTTAAAACAAGATGTCTGTATATCGATTATAAAAAATATGAACGAATTGTTTATTTAAAATAAATTGATATTAAGGATACTTTAAGTCATCAACATCACAGTTTAATCTCATATTAATGAATAGAGGGATATGCTAATACATTATATTTATGTAAAACCCGGAAAATTATCTATGATGACCTGTGCAATCAAAATTATGGTTTTCATTAATTTTTTCTAGCGAAGAATAAATTTCAAAAATTTAATTTAATACAAAATTAATTTTTATTTCTAATATTGTTATAATAAAAGATATTATTATTATATCTATTGTTATAATCATATACAGATACATTATAGATATATGAGCTACTTTTCCTTGCTGTGACAAATATAGCTAGTCTTTCTAAACCTTGAACTAAAAAAGGAAACACGAATCGTAGTTTAGTAAAATGTAAAGTCAGAGACATTTACCAACTTTTCGTTTTGATCGTGTTAGAATTTTATTTTAGCAGTCGTAGCAACGGTAGTAATTTTTAAAATTTCTGGAGTTTTAGTTCTCTATCAAAACAAATTTTCTTATTCTCTGGTTTGCATAAATTACTTGTGTTACTTTAGTACCAACTATAAAATTACGAATTTTTGTTCATGTACTATGAACTAAATATGTTACTAGAAATTAGAAATTTCTGAAATTTGCTTGAATTATTCTAGTTGTCACAGTTTTGTATTGTTTTAGAATGGCTGACCTGTAGTAATAAATTTTTCGCACTATTCAGATAACATGAACACATGTATTTATAATACATTGATTAATAATTTTATTTCATCAGTATATTTTACCCATATGTTTATTTACACCTATTATTAAAAAAATATATATAAACAAAAAATAAAAATATTTACAACATTTAAAGACTTCGATTATTTTCCGTCAAAAAAGGCGATAATAGCTAAATGTATTATTAAACGCATTTCTATTATCGTAATCAACATAAATATCTTCACTTTTTTACACCATTAACTTTTGCAATAAAAATAAAAGTTAAATACTTACTTTACTTATAGTTATTTTAACGAAAGCAACAACGGTCATCTATATTTCTCTAAATAATTTTACCAAAGAAACTTACTACAAATTTTATTTATTTTTTTTAATGATCGCGCGTGAGTAAAATCATTACCTATCGTTAACACTAATTAAATATCTTCATTTCCCATCTTTATTCATAAACACACATTTATGTGTATGTATGTATCTATTCATCTGCCAGAACGCAGTTACAAGCTCTCTTTTTTTCAGCTTGTACAAATTAAATTAATGGTAATTTAAGTTTTCTAACATTATTATAGTTTTTTTTTTAAACTATGAACATCGGAATATTGTGTTTTATGAAATTATATTTTATTTATTTATTTTTTATGATGGCCTAGATGTTTTTTTTTTTTTTTTTGGAAGTACATAAAAGGTTTTTTAACATTTTATTGTTGAGTGTTTAAAAACTTAAGGTTTGTCAAGATACCCAAACTATCGATATGAATTTGACTCTGGCTACTGATGCAAGACAAAGAATAAAATCACTTTTTATGGAAGCTTTCTCCAAAATAAAAATACCAGTTTTTGCCCCTCATTTTTATGAAATTAAATTTTAAAAATATATATAAAATACCGTAGCAATAAAATAAAACTATACTGATATAATTAAAATATCAGAAAATTTAATAAAATTATTTTGCTAATACTTAATCATTTTTTAAATAATAAGCTTTTAAAGTTTAAAAAAAAAAACAATCGAAAAATGCCACTATTGTTACCTCAAGAAAGATTTTCACAGTTTAATATTGGAATTAACAATTCTTGTACAACATCTAATGATAATAAAACTAATAATATCGAACAATCAATTGACATTAAATTAAATTCAGAATTTTTGAATCAAAAACATTTGAAAGATACAGAAAATGAAAAATCAAATAACGATACTAATTATTTAAATTTTAATAATTTTAAAAATTTATTAAATAATTCAAATAAAAAAGTAATTAAATATCAGAAACATTTACCGAATGAATGTTCTGGAGATGGAGATTTACAAAATAATTGTAATAATTCAAATGCAAGAGAAAAAGGTAAGTGAATTTAATGAATTTAGTTTTAGAATATCTATTAATTGTGTACAATTTTTTTTTACATATCGTATTACACATTTCATTTATTGCAGAGATTTTAAAAATGACAGTGTTGAAGAATTTTATTCAATATCCAACAAGAACATTTTATCCTCGTTAAACACTTAATAAATTTTTTATTTATTTATTCGAAAATAAAATTATTCAAATTTTTATAATATGTATTTAAAAATCGAAATTGCAAGGTATTTACCACATAAAAACATAATGTTTTTTAACACCTTGTTAAAATAACAATCCGTGACACATGACAATTTTCTATTATCATTTCTTGAAAAAAAATAAAAATATTTTCCCTTTTTTTTTCATTTCAAACTTCATAAATTTATCAACTTCCCTCTTATACAAAACAATAATATAGCAGAAAAAAAAAAAGCCTAAACATTCTTTTAATTTTTCAATTTATAACGATTATTTTTCTTTTCCTAAATTCAATTTTATTTAGTTGAATTCATTTATGTCTATTTTGACAACAAGTTGCTTAAATGACTAAAGGGTTGTTGATGTTAAGTTAACAAAAAAAAAAAAAAAGGATACCCGCTTTTTTATTAAAAAAAAAAAAATATGGGGAGTGTGCCAACAATTTTTTATTACCATTTTTTAGAAATCGAATTTATTATATACCGATTGGATAGCAATCTTAAGAAAGCTATTCAAGTGATTTGGTTTAGAAGTATAATGTCAAAGTAAAAAAAAAACGCGAAAAATTTCAAACCATTAATTCATTTGAAACTCATATACAGAAAAATATAATACTTCACTATGTGCACTTACTATTATACTATTAGTTTTATTACTATTAGAAGTTTCGAATAGGAAAGTATTTTCATGTTAAAAAAAATATATCGTTACAGCAAATTTCTATATCTGGTTGCATTGCGTACCGGAAACCTTAACAATTTTAACACTTTAGGAGCATTAAGTTGTAAAACAAAAATGAAATTTTTTTCCGAATTCTCTAAATAAAATATTTTTATTAAATGTCTCTATGTTGTAAAAAAAAATAAAAACTTTTTTATTACATGTTTACCCAACACTAAAGATAAAAAGGTTAATGAAAAATGGGGGTGCATATATTTAAGAAATGACTAAAAAAAAAATTCGAAAGAAACATATTTTCAACTTCTTAATTTTAACCCTTTTTATGATGTAACTGGAAATCATACAACCCTATATATGTTCAAATATTATGAGCTGTTGACGATGATGATCAAGTAAAAATCTCAACACTATTTCCTTGGGGAAAATTTTATTTGAAGTGGTTTTTAATTTAATGTTATGCGATGTGAAATTGATTTTTAATAAACTAAATTATAATTGTAAAGTATTTATTACCTTCTACAATAAAAAATTTTAAATATAATAATTTTATAAAATAAATACTTCCTATGCTTTATATAAAATAAGGTATACTGCTGTATGAGCATAACATTATAAATGAAATTCAAATTTTGTGGACAAATACATTATAAAGTATACAAAGAAAATAGTATTTTTATATTAAGTAAAAATTATAATCCTCTTCATCAACCAGAAATTAACTAAACAAAATTTAATGAAAATATTGAAAAAAAAAAAAATTTGACCAATGTGATTTTCTAATGTAAAACTTTTTGTAAGATTTCATATTTAAACTCTTTCCATTTTACATTGATACTGCATTTAAAATAACTCCTTTTGGGAACGCGATATACCTAATTGCACTCTTCTAATTAATTCGATGTAAAATAAATACAATATTTTCAACATAAAATTTTCTCATACTTTATTAGGAAATCTTTGATGTTATTAAATTTTCAAACAGTCAACAATTACGTTATGATTACATTATTTCATCACGGTTTAATTTTAAATTTTAACATTGATTCTAATTTAAAATAAAAACCAAAAAGAATAAAAACAATTTTGCATAAACATAACAACCATAATTAATCTTTGAAATCTTTTGAAAAAAGAGGCGATCACATTTTAATTCCACCCATTTTATAACATACTGAAATAATGCAAAATAAATTTTTTTTTTTTACAAAAATTCACGTAATGCAAATTTTTGTGTCCACAATCTTAAAATTCATACTGAAAAAAAAGCACTTTATTATCCATTCAATATCCATAAAGCTAAAATTAAATTTGTTATAATTTCAATTGAATTCTGTAAGCATATGAATTTTTTTTTTTTTCAAATAATAATCCGAGCTTATAATCATGATGTATGAATATGGAATTTGGCACAAAAATTAAAACATCGAAATAAAAATTACATGATTTTCATTTTTAAACACATTTTATGATAGTTCTTTCGGGTCCAATAGCTCATGTTAACTGTTTTATTCTCCGTCAGAAATATGCTTAAGCTCAGATTATCCGAATAAAATAAATACAAAAATAAAATAAATGCAAAAATTAATTTTATCCAAGTTGAATCTAATCAAATAATATCATTTTAAGCAGTCTTGATAACTTATAGTAATCGTTGACTATAATATTAACTCCTTTCTTGTACAGTTTTCTAATGAAAAACCAAGTTATTTTCTAAAGCATCTAACTCCTATAAATATATTAAATATAGTTCTCCAAATTCGATCGAAATCATTAAATGAAAGAATAATATGTAATATTTATATTAAATGAAGGTATATAACGTCCTAAAAATGATCGTAATGCAGATGGTATAAACGAAAGAATATACCTTTTGCATACGATCGCGTAAAACCAATTCATAAATAAAACACAGGGCATGTAAAAAAGAATAGATGGGAAAAAAGCAGGTGAAATAAAAGAATGCAAAATAAATGGAAATTTATTAAAATTTTAAAGCAATATTACTAATATGCTATGCACGATATGTTATATTTTCCAAAAAAAGTTAAATAAAAAGTATAATTATATTTGAAATATCCAAGTAATGTGAAAATTTAAATTTATTTTGTCAATTATACTGTATACTATATAATACCCATGTAAATGATAAGAGTATGTACTATATCCTTTTAGAATTTCGACAAAAATTAACACGGAAGAAAGCCTAGATAACCGAGTCGTTTAAGCGTCAATTAATTTGGTTCGGCTCATTCCGCAATTAATTAGACTAGACTGCTTACTATGAATAAATGTATAAATTCATATTAATTCGAAATATATTTAACATGATCTTCAACATTTGATATAAATTCTATTTGATTTTTACTACTTAAGCACTTAACTTATAAGATATCACTTTATATGTATATGCAATTTCGATAGAATCTTTCAAATACTGTTCCAAAGGATAGCTGTTTGTACCGGAAATTTGTAAAGATTAAAATAATAATGATGATATTTATAAATAATTTTAAGAAAATTATTGTTTATTGATAAAAAAAAATTATCCAAATTTGGAAAAAAAATAACAATTATAATTTCAAACAATCAATTCTCTTGATAGAATCAATTTCTTAGAACCTCAATTTTCTTTTATGAACATGTAAATATAAAATCAAAAATTCATCTAATTGTGCCTTACATTTTCAATAAATTTGCAACTGAAGTATTATGATTATATGCATTTTAACTTTGTACAGCCACGTACTTTACTGAGATATTTTAACTAAACATAAACATAAAAAAAAAAAATTAAATTGGTTCTTATCTTGTAATTGGATTAATGAAAATTCGTGCCCACTTTCTAGAATAAGAAATGTTTATGCAGAATATGATCATAATTTAAAACTTATTCCTCTTTTACTAAAATTACAAGATTGTTTTGACTTTTTGAATGCATAATAATAATAATTACTATTATTCTCTGACCATTACATTATATTGAGAAAAGATCCTTTTAAAATATTGAAAAATGTTTTTAATTTTATTTGAGATTAGATAGTTTTTTCATTATACATTCATTCATTTCATTTAAAAAATTATTATTTTCAATAACATATTTCCCACAAAATTATATTCATAAAACAAAAAGTGGGAGTTTTATGTATTCTGAAGTTAGTTGTAATATGTGAAACATACGCTATTTAGGTTATTATAAATTGTAATGACATAATACATGATATTAATTCTAATATAATTTTCGTAACTAATAATTTGTTTTGATTGACCCTTGATTAAGTTTAAATTTATATTTATAAAGTTTGTTGTTATACTTTATTCGAACTTTTAAAATTAGCCAAAAATATTATAAAAAAATTAATTAACAAAATAAGATAAATGTAATTAAAGTCCATATAATCCAATATCTAATTATTCAAAATTGATGGGAAGCCTGAAATATTGTATTTCGACAAAATATATGATATAGAAAAGTCGTGATTTCAGCACAAAGGAAATGATTAATAATATAAATTGAATTATTCATCAAACTCTAAGATCTGACTGAAGTATACCTACAGAGATAAAATCAATTCACATAAACGGAAAATGGTTTTCGAAGTCTACTCACATTGATTTAATTTGAAACACTTTAAATTAACATGATTCAAAGAAAGCATTATGCGTGAAATATGAAAAATAATTTGTAGAACAGATCTTTTTTATATACTTAATGCAAAATTCCAGTAATAATTCTTTTTTTACCATCAAATAACTTATAAATCGCGATACCCATTATGTATAATTCAATTATAAAATACATACATAAACATAATATTATGAATGTTAAGGAAAAATTAAATCAAACTTTTTCAAAAAATTATTATTTTTATTATATCATCATAATTTCGATAATTTCTCTTAAATAATTCTAAGAGTTAATAATGAACATTTTTTACTTTACTAATGTCAAAGCCTTGATATCGTCAAAGCAACGAAATTTTTGTGATAAATAATACGTTAAGATTTTTAATGCGTTGGGGATCGTTATGTTGTATTTAGTGCTATAGAATTTAGATTACTAAATGGAGTATTATATGCGTCAATACACATGCAATCATTTAGATGCATCTGCGTAAATAATGAAAAAATTTAGATGCATCAGCGTATATAATGAAAAAATTTAGATGCATCAGCGTAAATAATGAAATCATTTAGATGTTTCGTATTGAATATTACGTAATACCTAAACAAACGGAATATCTCTCACAATATTTCAATACAGCCAAATACAAAAAAAAAAATGAGAAAAAATGAGAAGAAAAAATATTCTCTCTTTGCAACTACCTCTCCTCTACGCATTAAAACAGTATATTGGATATGTAAACAAAATTTGTTATACAACTCGTTCTGTATTTACACAAAAATTCATTGACACTTGTCAATTTATATCACTCGACTTTCGGTCTCGTGATATAAGTATTGACTCATGTCAATGTATTTTTGTGTATACAGAACTCTTAATTAATAACAAATTTAGTTTACATATACAATAATCTACTATTATGTAGTTTAAGCTTACGTGCATGTAGTAGTTTGCTTAAGAAAAATATTTATATGATGAGTTAAATAGAAGATTATATATTGATAATTCTTTAAAAACTACCTAACTATAAAGCTATACTTGTACAAATAATAATTTTACCACATGTTGCGATTATTATGAAAATAAAAATTTATATTTTCCCAAAAAATCGTAGAAAAATTATATAATAAACAAATAAAAAATTTTCCATATAATATATAATTAAATAATTTATTATTAATGATGTACATATCTAAGGTAGGTACAATCAATGTCAGAACTATCACACTGCATAAATTTGTCATAACAAAATAATATATGAATTGAAAAGTCACACAGTTTAACTTCATTCGATAAAATTATGCAAAATATTTAAAATTAAATTACTTAAGAAGTGTATGTTATATTTTTCTTCATATATTTTACATATTAGATATCGTTAAGTATCTTAATTGCTAGAAAGAAAAACTTAATAACATGTAATTATAATATCTATGGCTCATAAAATATTTATTTTAAACTGTAGATATATGTACATTTTTATAAAAAGGTATTAATATTTTCATAAATTTATGATTTCTTTGCACGCAATTTCATTTCCTGTTTCTTTTACATACATTTATAGTTAAAAAAAAAAAATTTGTTTTAATTACAAATAAAAATGTTTAAAAGGAAATGTTTTAAGTTTTTCACAAAATAACAAACATGAGCATAATAAGAAAACTTAACTTTAATTTCAATTTTTAATTATTATAATCCAATAAAATAAAACTTTATTTCGTGTTTTATTTAGAAAATATTGAAAATTTCTATCAGGTGGCATTTTTGTTGACTGTATGTGTACAATATAATACGGTTCAATTCAGTTTTTTATATACTGACCTATGATATAAGATAACATATGAGAACATAATTATGATCAAAATATTAAAATTAGTTCTAATTATTAAATTGAATTGAAGAGGATTTACATACAATGGAATCAATCAGGATTTTATTTTCGATAATTACGGAAGTCTTAAAAAGTATAAACTTAAATTTAAAAGAACGTAATTTTGATATCTGACCAAAGATTATTTTCTTTCCGTTTATTGTTAAAGACATACTGACATACCTACTTAATACTTCACATGTAATAGATATTGATGAATTAAGATATTTAATAATAATAATTTTCCATTATTATTTTTCAACTTTCAAGAAGGTTTATTTGGCGCCATCTGAATTTACAAATGTTCCTAAAATCTACCTGTTTTTTATTTTAATTTTTTTTTCTTTAACATTTTGCAATTATATTAGAGAAATCCCTAAAACACAAAAATTTTATAAACATTTTTTCTTAAGAAATTTACAAGAAATCTGAAAATTTGTGTGTCGATTAATAATTAATATAAAAAAATTAACAACACCCCTCACGCATTTCATTTTTTTTTTAATATGTAAGTGTATAAATATCATATACATACTATGTAAAGAAGTATATAATAATTTCCATACTTAATATTTTTTACATAATTTTTTATTATCGATTTATAGTCCACAAGCATCACCAACCAGTTTAAAAAAGTTTTCTAACCTACGTTTCAGCAAATCAAAACATTCAATTAAGCTAAATTTTCGAGCAATCTCAATTAAAAAAAATAAATAATTAAAACTTTAAGTTTTACAATATGATTTTCTTCTTAATTTTTTTTTTATTTCAAATTAATTTACAATACATAGATACAATATATATTTTCAATTTCAAAATTTTGTAGATCTCAATCAGTTTATTTTTAAATCAACTTTTAAAAAAAATAAAATGAAATTCATAATCCATATATTAATTTGCTGGATTAATTGGATTATTTGCGCGCGTTTTATTATATTTTTTTTTATTTGCTTTCTTCATATGATTACACTTAATTTCTAGTTCACACAGAGAAATCGATGGCGCGACTTAAGAATACGCCTATTTAATTCAATTTTATTTCATATGTAAACTATTTTAAAACATTAACATAGGTCTCAAAATTCCAAATCTTAATTAAAATTATTTCATTAAGATATGTATATTATACATACTTTAACATTACTTGTATAAGTGTAGTAAGTAACGAATATCATGAATGATCAGCTTACACATATAATATTATAAAAATTCTGTGGCTGTTATCAGTTTTTCCATCAAAAAATCTTAACGCCTTCTAATCTAGGTTAATCCGATTTTAATCGTTTCCATTCTTAACATTATAATTTTTTGTTTTTTTTTTTCTACTTCAAATTTAAAATTTTTTGTACATAATTATTTACTCAAAATATTATCGGTTTTTTTTTTATTGAAAAATGAGTATTCACTTTTTAAAAAAAAAATTAAATACCATTGACCATTTTTAGTTTCCCAATGATTTTATTATAAAATATAGATATAAATTCTGATAATTTTTTTGTATTCAGAAATTTTTGTTTTGCTTTATTATACTTGTTTCTTTATTGCAATACTATTTATATTGTATTTATTTATTATTTATTGCAATACAGTCAAAGATATAAAACATTCAATATTACAGTTGCTTTAAACAAACCAAATCTTTATCCCACTGATAAAGGCTCACTCATTAATTAATCTCGAAATCGGTAGCAATCCTTTTGGAAAAAAACTATCTTATGTATCAATCAGAATTTAAATACATTTATTAATTTACATCGAAATGCATTTTCCTAAAATATACACATTAACAATATTATACAGGTTCTTTATAGTAAAATTTAAAATTTTTTGAATGAGTTTATTTTTTTTTTTTTCAACCTACAATTAGAGTATTAATGAACGAATTTGGTTATCGGAATTCAATGATGAAGTTAAAATAAAGAATGACTTTGAATATTTTCATTAATTAAAAAAATTGTTTTGTGATAAGACTTATTTTATATATTTCGAGAACTGAGTAATATACAAAATAACAAACTGAGTAAGTTAAGTACGAAATATTTATGGAAAACATATTTAATTGTAATTCGCTTTATTTGGTCTTATGCATTAAACATGCATAATTAGAACTCAAATCAATCACGCAATGTAATATAGAAAACCATCTGTTTTTTAACACAATAAAACGCAATCATATAATAAAGCAAAATTCTAAAAAAGTGTTAAAAAATGTTACAAACCAATTTTTTAATCCAATTTTTTATTTTTTTTAACTTATATATGTAACTTTCCAAAGAATTCTATATATATTCTATTTCTTTTATGCACAATTAGTTTTCTATTTGATGTCACTCTACGTCAACACAACAAAACTTATTGGCGGAATCTATAAAGAATAAAATTAATAAAATGGGTTTCCCTTTGATTGCTCAATATCTTCTTTTTTTTTATTCACTTCTACTTTTTAATTAAAAACTCAATGTGCATCACCAAATTATCAAATTTTTTTTTTTCTGTTTTTGATGAAAAAATAATAATAATAAAAATGTTGGCGGTTTTTTTGGCAATTGCATACATTGTATCATTTTTTTTAAAAGAAATTTATCTGACAATAAAGAAAAACTATCCATATGTTATTTTAATCCTTTTAAAGAAAAATATAGTTTTGTGAATTTTATAATAATTGAATGAAAAATTATAAAGATTTTTTTAAGTTGTGATTATTTTCTTCGTATACTGAAATGTTCTAATTCTTTTTAATTCGAAAGAACAAATAATTTTGTTAAGCATAATTCAGAAATTGAAAACTTAACCCCTACAAGAAATGTTAGAAGTAAAAACGGAAAGTGTAGTAATAGGAGTATTTTATTGATTTATAACCGGAGAAAATACTAAATATACAATTTCAACAACTTTACTCTTAGTTCTAAATCACTAATTTTAAACAAATTTTTTTTCTTACTTAGCGTACACACATTGTTAGTACAAAGTCCTTGCATAACTATATTCCAAACGAAGAAAATATAATTTAAGTTTGAAAATGTGAAGGGGAATAAAATACACTAGATATATATATATATATATATATTTAGTTTAATTTTTCAAATTGAAAGCACCTTACACAGACCATATGCCTAAACCAACAAATCATATATAAAAAGATTTAACGACAAAGAAAAAATAAAATATTTTCAATTCCTTATGTTTTCGTTTTCATTGATTATTATCGTTAGCAAAATCTTTTTTTTTCTTCTTTTATTTTTTAAATAAAGTTATTCAAAAGATGAAAGAAGAAATCTATTATTTTTTATGGATTGATGTATCCTTTTTATAGAATTTTTCGTTCTTAATCGGAAAATAATAATTTTCAAATTTAATTTTCGAAAATGTAAGTATGTATATTTTTTTCATGGGTTTTTATTTTTGATATAAAAAAAAAGGATTTAATTATTATTTAAGAAGTATTATGTATTTTTGCTGAAACCACGAATTCCGTCGAACTCAACACGCCACTGTGGTTTACGGATATTGTCATTATCATATTGTGCTCATTCGCACTTCGCTGAACTATTGAAATTTGATTTGCTGAAATATTGAAATTTGATTATTTATAATCAAGACTATAACCAAAACAGAATTATTTTCTAACACACTGACAGTATGTGCTGAAAATATTGTCTTTATTATTAAATTAATAGAATAACCCGTACAAAAATGTACAGTAAATCAATTATAGCAAAAGTTTACTAACCAAAATTATAATTTTTCCAGAGTAATAGTAGATTACAACACATGTTAAGAAAATTTGTTATTACAACGAGTTGTGTATATACAAAAACACATAGACACGAGTTAGGTATAGTGATATAATATTGACAAGTGTCCATGTTTTTTTGTGTATATACACCACGAGCTTTATAACAAATTTTATTAATATGTTTTGTATACTGTTTTAATGTGCATGTGAGAGGTAGTTGCAATCAATACATTTGCAATGCAAAAAATAAACAAAAGTTCAAAATGAAGTAAGTAAATAAAATTTACTTAATTAAATAATTACATGTGTATTGACGCATGTAATATACTATTTACCGAGCTAAATTTGCGATTGTAAATACAACTTACCGATCACATGCACATTAAAATTTATTTTGTTTTGATGTAAAATGAGTTTCGGAAATTTTTTGTTATTGTATCGAAAATGAAAAACAGCTGATTTTGCTTAGTATATATCTATATTTTTTTTAGTATATATAGTTTTTAGTATATACCTATATTTATTAAAAATTAAATTTACATCTAAATTCTATAAAATTAAAAGGTTTCCAATTCCAATATGGAATTTTTTGTTAAAATCTTCATATTGATGTCTCCATTTATAATTGTGACACAGAATCTAAATATGTACGTACCCATGTAAAATTGTGTATGTAAATTTATTTCATTTTTAATAATCAAATTTTTAAATTTTTAATGGTTGGAATGTTTAAATATTTCATTTTTTTTTTTCTCAAAAATCTGGTTTCGCCATTTTTTTTGTTTAAATTTCAATTTTTTATCCCCTGCATAAGCAAATTAATTTTATTTTCAATAAAATGTTTTATTCAACCCTTGCATATTGAAATTTATATTCAAATCCCTCATTAGTGAAATAAAATGAAAAAAAAAAATACTTTCACTATGAGACATATTCAACTGATTTAAATGTTTTTTTTTTTTTTTTTCACTTTTATCAACTCTTCCAGATGTGTTTTTAGTTCTTGTTTTTGAATTTGTTTTTTTTTTTTTTCAAATGGTAAAAACATTCTATTTTTTTTTTTTTAAATTCATCAATCACAAGAAACATAATAGTTCGAAAAAAATAAAAGGGGTTGGGATTACATCATCTGATATCAAACAGGATTCATTAACAAAAAAAAAATTAAATTTTTATCAAAGAAAGAAATCCAAAACCCTTTTCTTTTTTAGAAATTTCTCTTTGAAATAATATCAAAAAAATAACATCTAATACCACGAGCCTATCGCACTTTAATTTCGCATTTTAACGAAATCTAAAAATGATTCCCTCTTTAGTAAAAAAAAAAAAAACAGAAAAAACGAAAACAAAAAAAAGGCCTTAACCCTTTGAAATAATATCTTAAGATATTTATACATATTATATACCTTTTAATCCAGGTAAGCTGATAACAGAATACATTTTCAAGAAAATGAAAAAAAAAGTAATATTAAAATAATAATTAAATTTTACATTCGAGTTGGAAATTCATATTATTTCCTTTTTATGTAACTATAATAGGTATACCATATACCTATAATAATAGTTAAAATAGTTAAATTCAATATTAAGAATATTGATTCTCTTTTTTTTGAGGATGTGGGTTTATTATCGCAAAATAAAAGAAAAAAAATTATGTATTTTCATTATATTGCAAAAATTAAATTTTCTTTTGCGCATGTACTGAAATTTTTTTTGCATATATTTAACTTATCGCATTTATAATGAATCTCCCTTTCATAGCATTTTTATGCAAAATTTTCTCAGAACAAAAGAAAAATCGATACTATTTTAAGGGTAAATAATATATTTTTGTTTTCTTAATGCGCTTCTTTTTTTTTTTTTTAATTTAAGAAAAATGTAAATTGAAGTCCAATTCCAACTACGAAAAACTACCGTCACTAAGAGAATGGTAACCAATTTACTATGATAGCATAAGCAATGTAACTAACTTAGAAAATTTATTGAGCTTAGAGATATGTTGTAAATCATTGAATTCATTCAGTATCTGGATGAAAAAATAACAAATATGCGAATAACTGGGGCTATTTGGGGTATTCAAATTGTGTCCTTTTTGAGTAATAACGTATTTGTTGTTTAATTATTACACTAGAGGCAGCACCTTACACGGCCTATATAATCTGACAATAAGAAATGAATAAATTTGACAGTTTGAGTCAAAGTTAACTAAATAATAGTGACTTTGTGAAAATAAATTATTATTTAAATATATTAATTAAATTTTTAAAATTTACTGAATTCTCGTTTCAAACATGAAGTCATTTATATAAAATAATTTTCTATTATTTTTTAGTCAAATGCATAAATTTATTATTATATGTACACATTTTGTTTTTTTAATAATTAATAAAGTTCTCAATTATTTTTTTCTTTTCTTCAGATTATTTATCATCATCACCTTTAATAAATTCATTATCTTCAAATTTATGGCTAAATTCATCATCAACATTTCCAATTGTCTCAAATTTAATGTCGTCACAACAATATCAACAGCCATTCAATAATTGCAAACAACAACAACAACAAGAACAACAACAACAACAACAACAAAAACAATTAGAAAAAAACTTTGAAAAATCTCTATATAAAAATCAGCTGAAACAAAAAGATTTCCAGACACAACAAACCATTCAAGAGGAAATGCTTGAAATGAAAAAATTATCACCATCATCATCATCATCATCATCATCATCACCACCATCATCATCGTCATTAACATCAATACAAAGAAATACATCACCAGCACTATTACAAAAAATTTTAAAAAAAGAAAACTATGAAACAACACAGCAATCAATGTTTCTTATACCAGAATGTGAAACACCATCATCACCATCACCATCATCACAAATAAATTTTCCATCACAAACTATTCACTCATCCCAATTTTTAACAGGTATAGCACCATCAACAATTTGGCCACCTTATTTATTATTGCCATCATCATCATTTGATTTAATTGAACAACAAGAAAATATAATTCTTTCAAAACTTCCAATACAAATTAATAATAATAATAATAATAATAATAATAATAATAATAATAATAATAATAATAATAATAATAATGATGATTTTCAAAAAGAAAATAATAATTCAAGTTCCACATTGAAAACATTGCACGAATTAATGCAAAAACAACAACAATTATTACAACAGCATCAAACATTTCTCCTTCATTATCAACAACCATCATTAATTTCTTCATCGGAAATTTCTACAGTCCCAAATCAGTCCAACAAAACAATAGCATTAATTAAATCAAAATCCCCAAATAATTTCCCCAAAATAGATGAAACTTCCTTAAAAAACTCAATCATTATTACTCCTCCAATAACTCATTCCAATTCACCACAATCAAATCCAAATAATTTACAACACTATCCAGCCAGCAGCAGTTTTGGAAATAAAGAAATATCTAAAGAAAAAACCAATAATGATGCTTTTTTGGCGTTAAATAGTCTAGATAAAATTATACAACCTCAGTTACCATCAACAACAAGGGGTAAATGTATAAGTAATAAAGAAAATGATGAGAAACTTACAACAATAAAACTTAAAGAAAACTCATTTACATCTCATTTCAATGAAAGAGATTCTTTAATGAGAGAATATCAATTAAAACCACATCAGAAACAACAACAACAGCAAAAAGAATTTATAAATAATTTAACAAATTATCATAGTAGTAGTACTAGTAATAGTAATAGTAGTAATAATGGTAGTGATGCGGACAACGATGATGATGATGATGATGATAATGATAAAAATGATAAGGACCGTTTCGTTAAGAATAATATTATTTGTAATATCATAAATGATAATGAAAAAAATATAAGTTCATCTAAAAATAGGCATCACATTTGTCTAGAAATTAAAGGTAAATTCAATATTTATTTATCTTTTTCATTATATATACACGTATGTACGTACATTGTAAAACGTATTATTATTATTTGCGTATTTATAAATAACGTAAACTCTGATTCTTAATAATTTTCAAAGAAAATATATCATGAATGAATTTCGTATATTTCATTCTTAAATTAAATTTATCTTTTGTTAGAAACAAACTAATAAATAACTATGATGTTAATATATTTTGGCTTCTATTTTAGATATGTAATTCTGATATATGATTTGTGATTTGTCGAGTAAAGGTGTGATCCTTGCATTTTGATACTAGTTTTGTATTAGGTGTATAAGCGAGGCTTATTTGGATAATTTTGCAGAAATATAATTATTAAAACTTAAGATATTACTTTACAAACGTTCTGGAAGAATATTTTAAATAATTTGAGTGAAAATCAAGCAAATATTATATAATGCTAGTTAAATTTATTATACAAAATATCTTTATGTAAAAATTTTTGTCTATTTTGCAAGCAAAAAAAAATTATTACTTAACTTGTATTTCCGACCAAGATAACGAATTCCAAGTCCAATATTAATCAAAAAATTGATAGATTAAAAAAAATTTTAAATTTCTGATTTAAGTATTTTTTAATTTTGCATATTTTATTTTTTTTTTTACAGAAGTAAATTTTTAATGTTTTTCTATTTTTCTAACCACAATATTATTATTTTCTTCAGAATACTTTAGTTTTGAAAATTTAAAGAAAATAAAATTATTATTTAAATTGAATGCCCATTAAATAAACAAAGTCCTTTGTAAACAAATATTAAAAGGTTTTCTTGAAAGAAGAGAAGGAAAAAAAAGAAGGAACAAAAAAAAGTTATTGTTGTTACTATTTTAATTTAAAATTCAAAACAGAATTTTCCAATTTCCGCATTTTAAAAAAGGAAAAAAAAAAAAAAAACAAGAAATTTAATGCATAAAAATAGTAAAAGAATCCTTTATTCTTATTATTATTTTTTTTTTGTCAGAGAAATTTATGCACATTTAAATTGATGTTAAGTTTTTTGACCATTTAAGCATAAAAATTACTAGAACCCTAATTTTAAAAAGAATTATTTTGGGCGAATATGAAAGAATATATTTGAAAGTTCAGTCTCACGGTGCAAGGATTCAGATATAGGTGTGTTCAGGCGAAGATACTAATTGTAAATTGCTGGTGTTTGTTCCTTGGCGAAATTGTATTTCAACGAACAACAATTCTTTTAAGTAAAGTGTATTATTCTTCAGACTAAATTTACTTAACACTTAGATTTAATCTTTGCGTTTTTTGTTTATTGTTCATTTATTTTAAAATTTTAAAGTATCTATATTTTGTATAAAAATTTTAATTCCCATTAACTTGTCCGCTGAAGTCCAATGAAAACCACAATAAAATCGTTGCAGTAGGAGCTTGAATTTATTTGGAATCGAAACTTAAATATGAAAAAAAAATTTCATAATTCTAAATTGTTAATTTTTTAATTAAATTATATCATATAATATAATAATGGAAAACATTTAATTGCTTCTAACTGATTTAATTAATTTTAAATTGCAATTTTATTGAAAACTATAGTGAACGTTATATGGATTTATATATAGAAGTAATGTATTCTTTCATTCATTTGACAATGACAATGTTTATCACATATATAGCTAACACAACCCTACAAGTCTCAAATAAAATAATGTCTGAAATAATGAGTAATAAAAAATACATCAATTTAATTTTTTAATACAAAAGAATTTTTATTTATTATGTATAGAGATACCGCAAAAAACTCAATATATAATTTTTTAAAACTTTATTTTAAAGTTTTTATATTCAGTAAATTTCTACATGAAAAATTTCTTACAAGAAATTACTTAACATAAAACTTTTGATAACATCTGTTTTAAAATCAAGTAAATCTCGAAGAATTTTATAGCATAAAAATAACTATTCCCTTCCTTATTTCAAAACCCATTTAAAATTTTAGGTGGTTCTTACCACAATTTCTATTTCTTAGTTCTTGCAAAAAAAAATGTTTTTTAAAAATATTAAAAAAGCCGAAACCATTGAAAACTTTATTTTAAATATATTACTTAAATGTCCATTAAAAAAGGTGGCATTTTTAATTTTTTATATTTTTTGTTTCACAAACTACAAACAAATCATAAGAATTATTTATAGTAATTTTAAGTTTTAGTTGTAGTATGTACTTACAAACTTTTGTTTGAAAAAATGTTTTTTTGTTGTTTAAATTGAATTTTTTATTAAAGTAATTATTATATATTTTTTTATGTGCAGTTTTATATTCTTTAAAAATTTAAAAACAAACATTAATTTTAATTATTTTTAGTATTTTATTATGATACTACTAAACATGGCTAGGCTATTTTGTTATTGTTATAAAGATGAAAAATGTCACAAAAACATATTCAGTTCTATATTTTTTACTCTTAAAATAAAAATATTTTTAAAATGAAGTTAGGGTAAGGATAGTATATCAAAATGTAAAATCAGTATTTTGTCAATTAAACAGCCTTTCGAAGTTGTTGGCAACTTTATCAAATTGCTCTATATGTACTGTACAGTATCAATATCAACAGGAATTTTTTGAAGTTTCTCAGTCGCAGATTAGATTTTATCATAATTAGATAGTAAATATTATAAGTTTTCTTTATACATTTTTTGTTAATTTTTATTCTTCTAGTTATTCAGGAAATCTTGTAATTCAAATCTTGTAATAATTTATTGATATGCGTTCTTAAATTAAGTCATTCTTTAAGTTTTTGTATTTAAGCGAAATAATTTAAAAAAATTTTAAAAACTAGTAAAATTAAATTTTGAAATATTTTCTTATTTTATTATAGAAATTTTTCTTTATAAAAGGTTTTATATAAAAAAAGGATTCTTAAAACTATAAAATTTTGCGAAATTTTAGCAATCTTCCACCATGATTTCCATGGAAGCCTATATCAAAAAATAAAACTGAAAAAAAGAAAAAAATAATAATAATTGAAAAAATAATAATTTTTTATGCAATTTTTGAATAGAAAAAAAAAATTAGATATGAATGCGTGAGAAAATCCGTTACAAACTATGTAAAAAACATAAAGAATATTATATGGAATTCAGTTCATCAACAAAATACGAAAAACAACAAAAATAAATTCATCATTTTTTATTAAAAAATTGTAAAAAAAAAAAAAAAAGAATGATCACAAATCATCTTATCCCTTATTATTTCCTTCTTTTCAATTTTTTTTTTTATTTTTTTACCCAAAAAATAGTTTATAATAATAAAAAAAATTAAATTTTTTTTTTCCAAAAACCAGGATTTTTAGATTTTTAAAAATTGTAATTTCAACCCGATTTTTTTTTTTAATACCTTTGCATAAAAAATTTCCTATCCTTTTTGATTTTCAATGCAACCCTAAATTTGTTTTTTTTTTTTTTACTTTTTACGTAATTTCTAAGCTGTTTGATAATTTAAAAAAAAAATGCATTATTTTTGAAAAAAAAAAATTGCATTTATTGTATAAAAGTGCATAATTTAAAGAAAAAGATTAACCAGGTCATGCATGGATTTTTCAATATTTAGGAAAAAAAAAAGCAAAATTATAAAAATGCATCCTTTCGATTTTTCGATTGGGGTTGAATTTATAATAAATAGAGGTGCATGATGAAGGGATTGAATTTATTTTGACGTGTTTTATGGGATCATTACAGTAGTTTTTATATGCTTATTTTTGTTTTTGTTCGATTACTAGAGCTCAAATATATATTTCCAGAAATATGTGTTATAGGTATAATTTATTTAAAATTTATTAAAAAAAATGTAAAACTATTTAACACAGAGTTAAAAGATATACATTTTTATCATCATATTCAAAAATATCACGTGTATTTGACTTTCGTATATTTTTTTTTCACCAAAGGAAAAGAATCGAAACCACAAAATCATAATTTTTAAACTTTTCCATATAATTACATTACAATTTATGATTTTTTTTAATCAATTTAAAAACCCAATCAGTAGAAAAGTTGATTATATGTTTTAGTACATTATGTATGCAGATATATTTGCAAGCACGTGTATAATGGAGCTGTTCGATTGGGACTGAAGCAGGTCAATAAAAATACAACTACAAGAGTTTGCTACTGTTATGATGGTTCACGAATCATAAATGCAATCACAATATTCTCGCAATTCTCATTTATAAATTTTTTCTAAAATTTTAATTACAAAATTTTAACGGTTTTTGGGAAATATGAAATATACACATGAATTAATGTATAACTATTTGGATTAAATTTCATACAACGAATTCACAGCGAAATCCCTAATTTTTTATTTACATGCATTCGTTTAACGAATATCTTTATGTACATAAATAACATAAAATTAAATTCAATCCGTATAATAAAGTATTTTATACATATCTATGTAGACAATTTTGTCATTTAAGTATTTCAATAGTGAAGACTATAGAGTTATGTTTTAATATTCGTAGAGAGAAAATTAGTTTTAGCATTTTACGTCTGAAATAAGATTAGATTAGATAGTAGAATAATTTTAAAATTTTTGTTTGCAATTAAGTCCAAATGTTTGATTAGTTCATATTCATAAAATAATTCAAAATTTGAATTCTCATCCGAGAAATAAAAAATTATTTTAACATAAAATAATTTAAAAATAACGAAATTCGAATTTTATTATGTTTAAAAGAACTTTAAAATATTTATTTCATATACATTGAGAATTTATGTGTAGTTTTAAAGTTAAATAAAGATAAAACTAAATTTAATCTAGTGTCTTTTTTCCTATCTTTTGTAAATTTTGTATATTTTCAAAACCGATGACAATATTATACTATCTAGAAAAGGATATTAAAAATTAATGAATTCCCATATACTAATTCAATAATAACAACTTTGTAAAACATATAAAAATGTTATATATACCTATATAATTGCTTCAAAATTTTGCATATACATCCAAAAGTAAATATTTAAAAAAACAATTTTTATTCTATACATTTTTTTTTTATTCTATAAAATTTTTTTTTAGCCACACCCTTTTAAACTAATAAAATTATGATAGATATAATGGTATAATAAAATTTTTATCCTTTTTCTTGCAACAATGCATATCCTTTTTTATTTTTTATTTTAAAATATGTATAATTTTATAAAAAAGTAAAAAAAAAAAAACAATACGTGTTGGAAGTAATATCCTTAAAAGGTCCTTTAAAAAAAATCATAAATTTAAGTTCCACAAACAGCAACAAAAAATTTTGTTTTTTGTTTCTATTATAGGAGAAAATATTGCATTTGGATATATTTTTCTAGGGAAATTATATACTGTTTTTGCATTTGATCATTATATTTAATTTTTTTTTTATTTTATCACAGCTTACTGTACAGTTAATCTAGAAGACTAAAAATAGGATATTGTCTTTGCATATTTATTATTATAGTAAAACTACGGTGAGCTCAGCATTTTATTCAAGATAGAATCACAAGTACTGATTTAAAATATGAATATTTTAGCAACCTTTATTGAAAAAATTCGATGTAGACAGAGAAAATTTTAATTCATCTAGCGACCAAATATTCCAACTTAATTTTTAATTTTAATTCATTTAGTTTTGATGTTGATTTTATAGATTCTATAGATTCAATGCTTGTAAAATTAATTTTCTTTAAACAAATTCTAACAAACTATATACTGGAAATATCAATTCAATCACCACAAATAGAAGACGTATGAACTTACAATGAATGGACCATCAGATATTATATGAATATGTATTTTATGATACAAGTTCAACCAACCAACGTACACTATTACAGTTTATATGAAGCTTTAGCTGGTTAACCGTGTGGATGATAATACATAGTTATTCCATTATTTGATATAAAATCTTCATTCCCCAACCCCATTCTAATAAGAAATAAAGTTGAAAAAGAAATAAAATTTATATTTTGATATAAAAAAAAAATTCCTTCTTAATTTGATTAATGACGATTATTATTTTATGAAAGTAGAAAAATAATTTTTTTTATGAAAACACAAAAAAAAAATACAATCTTGCATTGCATTTTGTTGATTTCATAGTGTGGAAGAATTTTTTTTATTATTTTTTTACAACGAAAAATTTATGTTTTTCCTTCGTTTTTTTTTTCTTTTTTCTTCAAGGATATTTAAATTTAACAAAAAAAAAAAGGATTTTAGTTTTAAAAAATTTGTGAAACGCGAATGATTTAGCATTAACAAATTAATAAATTAAAATTCAAATTAAAATAATTCAAATTGTGATGATGTTGAATTTTCTTAATAAATTAAAAATTTAATTAAATTGTATATTTGTATTAAATGTAAAATTTAACTAAATTATAATCAATTTGTATATAATAAAATAATACCAATTTTATAAAAATGATGGTTTTATCGCAACAATGGAATGTTAAGAAATTTCATGAGAGCTGTAGTGAAAACGTTACATTGAGTAAACCCGTTGGAAGAAAAAAATCTTTATGTAAAAAGAAAATTAATTATTTTTATGATAAAATTTAATAAATTGTTTTTATTGCCTTTATTCTTCTATTTAATTATTTTTCAATAAAAAAATCACAATTTATATTTTAATTATATCTAATCTACATAAATTAAGTGAAGAACTCTGGATTGTGGTTAAATTTGCGTTTCAACTCTTTATTACTATTTTTGTTAAACAAACAAATTACAAGTTAACAGAATTAATTGATTAATGTTCATGAATTGAATATTTAACACAATTATCATAATTTCAAAAGAAAAATGATTTATTAAGATTGTTAATTAATATTTCCGTATTCAAAAATTATTATTTTCATATTTTAAAATTTTTAAAAAATTGCATTTACTAAATTAAAATTTTATTACTTTTCATAATTTTATCTTAATACATCTAAATTAATTTATTTTATAAATTTGTGCCATATTTCAAAAAAATGTAAACTTCGATTTTAATATTTATGACTTACTCTTGAATTCTGTTCTCGTTTAAATTCAAATGTTAGTGTAATGAAATTATTTAAATTTTAAATAAATATAATTTGTTCAGGAAAAATCAATTCATTTGCATTCTCACAAATTATAAAAGAACAATGATGAAAATGAAAATAATATCACCTGCATTAAAAATTTGTTTTTTTTTTATTGTTATGCATAAAATTTATGTTAAAGCAAAAAATTTATCTATTTTTTACTCTATATATAAATTATTGCATTATGAGAATGCCAAACAAAATTATTGAATTCATGGTTATCATGTTACAATTTAGTGGTCCTTTTTTTGTCTATCTATAAAATGCATTCAAAATTTTTTTTGGATAAATTAAAGAATACACCTTAAATAAATTTTATGAACAAAAAATATATATATAAAAAAAAGATTCTGTAAGGATTTGGGTTTTTTTTTCTCTATTTGGTCGAGACATCATACTGTGTTGAAGACATAAATTGTTATTTTGCATTTTCTGTAAACGTCATTAAAAATGCGTATATATTCAAATATTCAATAATTGTATCTACCTGAGTAAAAAGTGTTTCAATGAATTCCTGAAATCAAATAAAACTACATCAATAAATAAATTTGTTTCTATTTCGTGGGATAGTAAAATTTTTTATTATTAATTCTCATATAAGTTTTTAATGTTTTTTCTAGTTCTGTAGGAAATTTATATGATATCTTTAATAGAATTCGTTATTTAGTAAAAAAAAAAAATATTACATGTTATGCTTTTTCAATAAGTTCAGACAAACTCTCATTATTTTTTACGGCCAAAAGAACTAAGATTCATTAAGAGCATAAATAGGTTGTATTCAGATATGTATCCGTATATAATAGTTATAATCACAATTCTAAATTTAAAACTATATTTCTTAACTATATTTGTCTAATTTCATTTAAATACCCTGTATTAAAACAAAATAAATTAATGTGGATTTGAATCCTTAATTTCACATACATATTTCTTTTATCTTAAAAATTTTTTAGAATCTTTTTTTTTTTATAAAAAAAAAAAAAGACAGTATTTTTTCGTCGCCCCGATAAAGTAGAAAGATGTTAGTTCTGCAAAATAACAACGGTGCATTAAAAATAATATTTTATATTTCGGTTTTTGTTTTTTTGCAATGTTTAATGATTTGAAAAATGACTGGAAGTTTTCTTAAATTATTAACTCCAAGGATTAAAAATTTTTGTTAAGCTTTCGGAGACAAAAACTTAAATTAAATATAGGAAATGGTTTGGTTTTTTCAATGAGGTAATATATTTATGTTGACTTAACATTTTCCTATATTATTGAATGGTAAATTATATATTCAATCAGCGCTGAAATCAGATAGTTGTACATATGTCTTTTGTCTTAAACATATTTTTAGAATCGAGCCTCTACATTAAAATTGAAAACAGAAATTTTCGAAATCTTGATCTATCTATCTATAGTCCAATTGTTCAATATTTAAATAATCTATAATTCCAAACTTCGGAATAATATTTCCTGCAAGCGCGAGATCAAAGGTCAAAATCACAAAATAACAAAAATTTTGTAGTTATTTAGTAAGTTAATTGTAAAACGAAATAATAAAGTTAATTTAAAATTAACTCATGAATAAAATTTATAAATTAAGTTCTTTACGTAAAATATAAAATTGATTTGTTTGGATGTTTCTAAAATTGAATTTTTTTCATCAATTATGATTTTATAGATTTCTATTTTGGAAAATTTTTTGAATTTTGATACATTTGGATTTTAAAAAATTTGGGTTATTTTACAACTTTATATTTTGACGCATAAAATTTTGTTCTGATCGTGATTTCATTTTAATTCATATCTATCAACTGACAACATTTGTCAAGAATAAATATTTAAAATCGGAATTTAATAACGGCTTTATGTATAATTTATCCTTTTAATAGAGTATGCCTCAATATTAAAGATCTATTAAAAGCTCTACACTTTTGACCTTAATTAAATTTCAAAATTTTATATAATATTATTTTCTGAATTTTTGTAATAGTTGTTGTAATATGTTTTTAGAATAAGAAAAATGTGTCACTTGCAAAGATGCACATTACATTAAATATGCTTATTCAGCTAAAGCATATTATGTAGCTCCTAATATTGTAAATAAACAATTATCCGTGCATTTTCGAATATTTAATATATGAAAACTTTATCCATTGAAAAACTGTACATGAAAATATACACATCACGTTTCTTAAGATCACAATTTTGGCTATAATATAATTTTTTATTATACATACATACATAAATGTCCAGACAGCCCGTTCTATAACTTGTAAGAATCTCATTCTTGATTGAGACTTTATAGATTTACAAAATATAGACATTATACATTGTAGGAACAAACAGAAAATAGGAAAGAACACAATGAAGCATACTAAATATTTTACGTTGTAAAAATTTAATCTTACATGATAATTATAATTAAAATAATAATATAGTTAATGATATATATACTTTAACATTCAAAATATCATATACAGATAAAAAAAAACAAAAAGAATTCAATTTCTTCAAAAAAAAAAATTTTTAATTAGGTATAATCTGTTATTTCTTTCTAGACTTCGAAGCGAAAATTTTCCTACAAAAATACAACATGATGTTGAATAATATTTAAAAAATAAACGACATTAATATTAAGAAAACCTATAAGTACTATATGTTTGCAATTGAAATAATCAAGCATTATGGAGGCAAAAAAAAAACACAAAAAAAAAAGTTTGTGCTATATTTTTATCATTATTAAATGTAATGTCCTTTAGATATTTTCATAAAAAGAGAGGGCTGTTGGTTTTGGTATAAAGTTTTTTATGCAACCTATTTGAATTATGTCTTTCTTGAAAGAAAATATCTAAATGTCTTTTTACATTTTTTAAGGATTATACAAAGTATTAATAGAAAATTGAATTCTATATATTACTTTTTTTTTATTCAAGAAAATTTATTATTTTGGTTTTCTTTTTGATATTCTAATGGGATGAAAAATACGAATTTCTTTCTATACAGTGGTCAAGTACTGAGGGGCTTTTGAATAATATTTATAGCTCCCTAGAGATGAACCAAAAAGGAAAAACAAACATATAAATAGTATTTTAAGAGGATAATGTCCTTTTTATTATTGTTTCTTTATTAACAGTTAAAAAAAAAAAGATTCCTTTATTTTTCAATATCTGATAAGAAGAAATTTTCGAATAAATTTTTTGTTTAAATTATAAGTAAGTATATAATTTGGAAAATAGAACTTTGAGTAAAATTTTTCAAGATATATTTTTTTCAAACTTCTCATTTTCAGGGTTGCAAAGAAAATATAAAAAAAAGAATTTAACAAAAATCACGAAATAAAAATTCAAAAAAATATCAAAAATGTCTTAATGCAACAAAAACATATGTTTATAAAAGCATATACCTACAACTTGAGTTTTTATATCTTCAGACGTGCTAAAAATTTTTTTTTTTTTTTTTTTAATAGATTATGTAAATTTTTAACATTCTTCAGTCGCCACGTACTATATTTTTATTTTATTAATTTTTATGTAAATTTGTCTATTTTTGTTAAAATGTATTCATTTAATATTTTTTTTTTTTTTCAGATAAAAATCGATTGTCTAAGACACCTTCACCACCACCAGCACAGAAACGATTTTCACAAGGTATAAAATATTTATATAAATTATTAATTTGTAAAGAATATATATAGAAAAGAATGAATATACTACTTTAGGAACATTGAAAACACACGTCAAAGATTATCCTTTTTCATAGTTACCTAATGAAAAATTATTAAAAAAAAAAAAATAGAATAAATTATTACAAAATAAAGATAGTCTTAAAAAAAAAAGGGTTTTTTTTATGCAATCCAGGAAGAAATGTTGGCAGAAGTCAAACGTTAGACGTACACGAGAGTGGTGTACAATTTTAAGGGAAAATAAAATTTATGTATTTATGATTTTATTAAGTCAATCTTACATTTATAATTCTGTACTCTAAATCCGTGTGATGTGACAAATTAGTGCACAAGTTATTTATATATAGCCAATCCATATAGCATTATTTGTGCAATATTTTAATATTTAAGATGTTTTAGAGAAAATTGAAACATTATAGATATATTTTGTACAATGATTATAAATAAGTTGTTTTAATAGAATTTTGATCAATTTTCAGTAAAACCATGTACTTAATCCTGAAAATGGGAATATTAATTAATTTGAGTAATCTAAGCTAATTTATATATAAAAGTGTTGTTAAGTATAAACGCCCCCGAAACTTGATTTGAAACAACCTTTATTTGAAACCTATACTTGAAATTGTGGAAAACTGCTTTTACTACAATTTAATTACAATTTTTTTACGTAAGAATAAAATTAGCATAAATATGTACACATACTATAAGTATATGTATGCATAGTGTAACTAAATAAACTTAACTCTAATTACGTAATTTTAAATTTGCATTAAAGTTTATTTGAATCATTAGTATGAGTCTTAACTTTAAATATAAAATAATTTGCTGTTAAATCATGAGCATATAAAATATGTTGATAAAATTTTTTTATTAAAACTTTTCAATTTAAAATAAATACAATATCTCGTCCAATAATATTCATTGATCCTTAAAGAATAAATTGATTAATTTTTTTTTGCTCTTATCTGTCTTTGAACATTTAACATTTTTACAATTCAAAAGACACATAAACATATGTAAAGAAGCAAATTTATTCAATCTTCCAGATGAATGAATACTTTTACTACTTCTATGGCTTATCAAAATGGTCACAGGAGGTTTTTTTTCATATAGATTTTGCATTCAAAAATGTTATTTTAAGTCCCCACAAAATGAATAAAGGACCATTGAACTTGTTTTTCTTCTCTCAAATATATTTTTATATGTAAAATAAAATTTTATAATATTATTTTATATATTTTATGCTCTGGATATGATTTGAAGAAAACTCTGAACGTTTATCTAAGAAAAAGGTCTAAAGTGGATGCATCCAAGTAAAATAATATAATAAAATAATAAATAGAATTTTCACAATATATTTGTATTTAAAGAGGGCCAGTTTTAGATCGATTTTTGTTTTTTTTTTGTAAAATTCAAAAATTAATAAGTTTTTTATTAGTGTGGGCTAACACTATTACCTAATTATCTGGCGTTATAAAAATTTCGATGAGGGTTTAGTAATTTAGTAATACGATGCACTTTCGAGAAGCAATTAAGTATTAAATTTTATTTTATTTCATTAAAAACTTGTAAATATTTGTAATTTACATTTCACTATATCCATTTCTCAACCACCTACACGGTGTTTGTGTAAAACTTTAAAAATATGTAAATAAAACTAGTCTTTTAGCAAAAAAAAATCAATTTTTTAAAACCTCTACGGGCTGAAAAGAAAATTTAATATTTTTGCAAACTAATAATAATAAAACCAATATATAATAACTAAAATACATGTATATAAAATACATTTTGGCTGATTTTTATTTTTTTGATTGATTAGCTATAAATTGATGATAATAGAAAACTAATTTTCACCATTATGTCTTTAATGTGGGATGGAGAAAGTTTTCACCCCCTTCTGTGACATATCGTTGAAAAATTATTACCACACATATGCGCGGAAATCATATAATTAAAAAAATGTCATGATGGTGTAAGTTACAAAAAGAAAATATTATTATTTTTTTTGAATTTTGAAATTTATAGTATAGTACTATTGGAAAGGGTATAATAATTGTGAGTTGTTGACTTTTATTGAAATCAAATAGTATCTTTTTTTTAAACATATATTAAGCGTTAATTTTTTGAATTTAAAAAAAAAAGTCGATTGAAATTTTTGTTTTGGAATCAATTAGCTAAGAATATCAACCTACCCTCATATGACAGACCAACAAATTTTAAAATTTAATAATACAATACACATTGTTTAGAATTAAACAAAATCATAGCAATAAAAATATTAAAACACATCTGGTTTAGTTTAATTTTTCACTATATAGTGGTACCTATTTAGCAAATTCTGAAAGAATATTCAATTTTATGCAATTTTATTTAACCCTTTTTCAGTTTTTATGATTAAGACTAACGTTAGAATGTTTTAAACTTGATATAAAAAATAAATATTAAAAATAAAACTGGACAAAAATTATGCACAGATCAAATAATCTTAAAAACAAAAATTATATAAATTCAGAATTGAATTTAAAAAGTCAAATTTTCACAAAAAACCTAATTTTTCTTTTGAATGAGCAACTGTTCTATTTGTAAGTACAATATAATACATTCGTTAGGATACAATTTTAAATAAAAAAAATCTCATAATTTATCAATTTGGATCGGTGATTATTATTATTTTCAACCATTTTCCAAACTGATTAAAATAAGCCAAAAAAAAAAGAGTAAAATTCCCTTTATTTTTATAGAATTTTTTAGTGCAGTGATTTTTTTTATTCATTTATTACATATTCGGAAAAATCATATTTGAGCTGTGTATGGTATCCTTGAGGACATTATAAAAAAAATAAAAAATTAAAAATATGAATTTATTGCATACAATGAATTATCATAATAAAAATAATTTTTAAAAACTTCAATATTATAAATAGAAAAAAAAACTCAGAAGGGAGTTTTGCATTTCTGCATCACACCGCATGTTACTTTGATTTTCTAGCTTTTATTATTATGATTATAATGTGAATATAGTAAACTATCTTTATGGTTTTTTTTTGTATAGTTCAATTATTTTATCATTATAGAGCTGAATAACTCAAATTTGAAAACAATGATAATTTAATATTTAAATTATTTCCGCTTCGATTGAAAAACAGAACTAAATACGAGTACCTAAAAAATCTCTTAAAATATCATCTAATATATAAAAATGAAAATTCTCTGTTTCTCTGTTCTCTGTTCTCTGTCCACAATCACGCCTAAACCGCTGGACCGATTTGGCTGAAATTTTGAACTTAAGTATCATTGGAGCCCGAGATGGTTATAGGGTACTAGAAATTTTTGTTCCGAGGCACCGACGGGGGCTACTTTAGAATCCGTTTTTGCAATTTAGGTATATTCCGATAAAATATTATAGCGTTGGACCCGAATCGACTATTAGAACACTAGATGTGTTGAGGCACCGGGGAAGTGGCTATTTAACAAATTTTGAAATTCTGTTTTTTTAGTGCACAAAATCTGGATTTTATTAATATAAGTTCGGGACTACCGAGCGAAGCCGGGTATTTCGACTAGTTTTTAATAAAAATCTTTAAACTTAATTAATTCACATTTGGATTCCAAAGAAATATCTTCACCGGAATCTGAAATTTGTGTTTAAAATTTCATACTATGCGATGAAAGACTTGAAAGGTTCAAAAAAATCCAATTGTAACATTTAATTTTTTACAAACTGTTCTTTTTAATTTCAAAGGGGTTTTCTTTTTTTTAAATATGCAATGCATACAAATTTATTTTAAATTTTATAATTTTACATCAAACATTAGAGAAATAAAAACACAAAGGGGTGAATTTGATTGGCCTTGGTTCATTCCTATATTCTTCTTAATCAGATTGTGTATATTTAAAAAATTCATCTTTTTTTTATATATATAAATTAAACATGAAATCTACATGCCTGAGAACTTTTAAATTCCATTCGTTATAATATGAATGTAATATGTAAGAAAAAAAGTATGTATGTCATATAACAAGATTTTGGTTTATTTGGTTTTTTAAACGCACAGGGTTGAAAATGATCATGGGGGTCGTCATTACCATTATTGGTGTTTGTTTGAAGGTATGAATGGTATATGTGTTTTCATTATTATTTTATATTTTTTATAAGTATATGCATTTGATTTTTAATTTATTTTAAAGTAAAAATAAGCCACAGTGCGATTTTATGATTCCAGCTAAAAATTTCTTCTTTAAAAAACTGCAGAAAGTTAAGTAATTTTATAATATGAATCTGAAATCTGTCATTCTTCTGTCGGAGGTTTGATCTGAATAAAACAAAACCAGCATATCTGCCCTCAATTTAATATATTGGCTTGGAAGTTTCAGTTGAATTTCTAGAAAGTGGATACAATTCACGTGAAAAGACATATGATCTTTTTATTCTTTAATTAAAAAAAAATTATTGGAATTTGCTAGATTGTGTGTAATATCGAAACAAAAACAAAAATCAAGTAAGCTCAATTAAAATTAGATTGATTACACGAAAAATTGGATTATAGCGAGGAATATTAATTTAATTTTAATTTTCTTTGATAATAGTAATTTACATAATAATTTATTAATTTCTTAATAAATTAAGTTTTATTTACTTCGAAATTACATTTCATTTCTAAAAGCAAAAAAAAAAAGGAAAAGTACATATACATATTTAAAGAATTAGTACTTATATCTTACGTTTGCTTTATGTTGTTGGTAATTTAATACAGCAAAACAAAAAGTTATTATAAATTAGGTATTCAAAAATATTTTTGGTAATTTATTTTAAATTATAATTTTCGAATAGCAAATTTTGCTACAATTCATTTACTATATATTTTTGGACGAATTATTATATATTTAATAATAAATTCAAGATTTTATACTATCAGAAAATATTGCAGTTTTAGTTATAGTTTTATAGCTACTCCGACTATGTGATTTGAAAATAGATTTTGATGAATTTTGAGTAAGATGAATAGAAGACGGTTGTGCAGGATCCTGAAAAATGTTAATTTTGAAAGTATTTAAAATCAAAATGTGAAAAACGGACTTCATTTATAAAGTACTGTTTTAGTTTTTTAATGACACTGCAAAATTCAGTGACTCTATGCAAATAAGTTTTTACTATTACTAAATAATAGTATTTCATTCATTCATTTATTTTTTCCAAGCTGATATAATACATTTACATTATAATTACTTATATTTAGAGATTTAGTATCGTATGCTACTTTACTACTAAGAAATTTATGTTATTACATTATGACTAATTCTATATTTTTATCGAAACATTTAATATAGGAAAAAGCTAAAACCTATTTGACTTCTTTAATAATAGTTATCAATTCGCATTTCCTTTTTTTTTATTCACTTACTTTTTTTCATGAAACATCTACAAATACGTGCTTAGTTAATGATATTATTAATGGATAATTAAAGTTATATTAATTATTTTCCCTAGTTTTTCTCTGGTATTATCTGTAGTTTTTTGTAATACAGGCAAATTTATATGTTTATGATTATTAACCCTTTCAGAACAACCCTATTTATGAATTATTTGAATAAACAAATCAGTTGTTTATTATTAATAAATAACACAGGTAATTTCATACAATGCGTTACATTTTAAATATTAAAAAAGGTAAAGTATTATAAATATACTTTCACTGTATCAGAAAATTAAATTTTAACTTAATATACCTACACATTAAACAAAATTATATTCAAATAACACTTTAATATGTACCTATATCTAAATTTTCTACAGGTATACCTAAAAGTGAAACTATTTTTATGTTTCATTTTTATAGTTAAATTTTCCCCCATTTATTTATTTTTCTTGAATTTGCGTATACCGGAAATTAAATATTATAATTTAAATGATAAAAAAGGTTGATTCGAGATATATATTATTTATTGCTGATTGAATATAATTTGTTATGCAATATTTAACTATTTAGCATATAATTATAAATAATGAAAAGGGTTGCTGCTAGGGAATTTCATCTATAAATTAAAGGGTTTTAAAATCTCAACACTTTGTTAATAAATAAAAAGGCGTTAAGTGTTATTTTTATTTGATTTGCCTGTTTTGATTACATAAATTTGATTATCTTATGGTTAATTTGAATAACTTAATGAACAAAAAAAAGGGTTGAAAAAATTTAAATTTGTTATATTATAGTGGCACAAAAGGTGTCACTTTATAATATGAAAAATTGGTAACAATATAATTATGTATTTCCCATTATAATGAACCTTGTTTGCATATTGAGTTTAGAAGTCTATAAAATCTAGAATAAAACAAATTGTAAGATATTAAATTAAAATAAATTTATAATTTTTGTTCTAGATGACAACAAATATCTTGGCGAAAAAAGGAATAATCAGGAAATGTTATCAGAGCAAACATTACAATTTGTAAATTCGATTGGTGGCAACAGTAATGGAGAAATATTGAATTTAGCTCAAAAAAATACCTCAACAACATTAAAAAATATAAATCAAATGGAAATCGAAGCTTCAAATATTCACGATGAGTTTTCTACTTTGGAAAACCGTACACCAATCTTAACTGTTAATCACCCAAACAGTGAAGAAACATTAAATGCACTTTCCAATCCATTAACACCTTTTTTATTTCAGAATCAGTTTAATGGTTTCAATAATTTAAATGCGCAAGATATACATCAAGTTTTTCATATCCAGTTAAATAACTACCTCACAATGTTACAAAGTGCGAATAACGAAGATCTCAATCCAGCAAGAACAAACATAACTCGAAGTTCTTTAATGAATCCATTCCAAGCAATAGCAGATGTTGCCCAAAAACAATATAGAGAACTCCAAAAACAAAAGCATCAAAAGGAAAGCCAAAACATATCTATTGCTTTAAATCTAAAATCATTTGATAGAAGAAGCCCGTCTATTAGTCCTATCCATATAAAAAATGCGTCTAATTCGTATAATGATGAAAATAATAGTTTATCTATAACCACAAATTTAACCCCGCCGAATCAAGGAACTTCTAATAGTATTAGTATCGGTGCAGGAGGAATTCTAACGCCAATAACTCCCGGAAATTCTAATTCTTTTCAAACTCATCAAATACCTTACACTGATGCATCAACCCCCAGAGCTATTCCTGATCACACTCAGTCACCTGAAGAATCAATGGATTTAGAGGAACTAGAACAATTCGCGAAAACATTTAAGCAACGTCGAATTAAACTTGGATTCACGCAAGGAGACGTTGGACTCGCCATGGGAAAATTATATGGAAATGATTTTTCACAAACCACTATATCCCGATTTGAAGCATTAAATTTGAGTTTTAAAAATATGTGTAAATTAAAACCATTGTTACAAAAATGGTTACAAGATGCAGACACAAGTATACCAAAAACTAACACTGGATTCTTAGGAATTAATCCATTTTCTAGTCCGATTATTACACCAGAACAAATCGGAAGACGTCGAAAAAAACGAACTTCTATTGAAACAACTGTTCGAGGTGCTTTAGAAAAAGCTTTTCTATACAACCAAAAACCAACGAGTGAAGAAATTACCAATTTGGCTGATAATTTATGCATGGAAAAAGAAGTTGTTAGGGTTTGGTTTTGTAACAGACGCCAAAAAGAGAAGCGTATTAATCCTTTGGCAGCTGATTTAGATAGTCCAACAGCACAAAGTCCCGCTACAATGTTTTGTATGTCAATGCTCAACAATAGGTCATCAATTGAATTTGATTCAATGAATTCACCCAATTCATCAACTCAAAATTTGTCTGGCTTCAGTACAAAGCTTGATTGACAACACGATGAAGAAGCATACCCTTTGGCGAAAACCTTTTTCAGAAACACTGCAACAAATAATTCTCCAGCATTATCCCATACAGCTATCAGCACGAACTTCCCCACCGATCTCAGATTGTTTGAAAACAATCGAAGTTATTCACAATTATCAGAAAAATATATACCATGGTACAATCAGCCTTCTTCATAGTTGAATAAATAGATACAAAGGAAATAAGATTAACATATTATATCCTTAAGATTCTACTAAAAGAAAATTAATTAAATGTTTTTAAAACACTGTTAAAAATCATATCACCTCATAAATGCGTAGAATTTACTTACAAATTTAAGTTTTGGTTATTGTGTGGCTTATTCATGTATTAATTATTTGTTCAAGACCATAGCCCACAAACTAAACTTCATTATACATTATATATGTAAGTAAGTAAGTAAGTCAACTCTAATGTAAGAATTTATTATTATTATGAAGGGATTTATTATTATAATGAATTAGGAAGTTTATTTGTATGTACAACTACTATAGTATTAATTTTATAAGAACATCATAAGAATAAAATCTGTCAATATATATACTGACATCAATTTTAAAATGGTTTGATAAATCATATTTTCGTTAGATCAATCTAAAATTAGTAGATACATATCAAAATTGATACTAAACAAATGCTATTAGACATACATAGATAATACAGAGAATAAAAAAAATATTTATTTATTGAGAAAAATGACTTAAAATTTTTAAGATAAGTAATTAGAGTTCCCGATAATTATTGACTGAAAATATTAACACAACTATTTTGCTTTGTTGTTTCGATTGTTGCCTGAACATATTATATCACTAGTTCTAAAAATGTTTGCAACTTGGAATATAATTAATGAAAATCACACTATTAGGCCTATCTTTCAATAAGATTATGGCGCGATAGTAACTAAATTTTTGGCGAAACGAACAAACAAAAAAAGATATTCATCTTTTGAAGCTTCATTATGTTGAGACGTTTAAAATTGTTATTCATCTTAATTTTTATATCTATTTTTTTTCCAATAAATTTCAAAAATAAAACCGACATCAGTTTTTAAAAATTAATTTTTAATCATTCTGATGTCATTATAAAAAACGAATTTATGTAAAAAAAATTAATTACAAAAAAAATTATTTAAAATTAAAATTAGTCTAGAAAGTACATAAAGTATATCTATTTATAGTTAGCCATCAAAATTTCTTTTAATATCAATTAATAAGTTACGAATGTGTTAAGAATGTATGTAAAAGTGTGAAAAGTACTTAGTTCCTAAACTTTTGTGTATTATATTAAATATTATATTATGTAAATCGAAAAATTTAGCTTGTGAAAGATAAATATTGTAAACAATACTAGAAGAATAAAAACATATAATAAAATATTTGTTTATTTCAATTAATTAACATTTTTGCGATACGAATATTTAAATTTTTTAAAGAGGATTTATATCAAATCAAAATATATCATAATTGGAACAATGGGTAATAATATTTTACGCTAATAAGATAGTAATAAAGAACAATTGTCTCTGGCTCTTTTCCTCTTTTGTACTCAAAATATTTAATGCGTGAAAATTTCTTAGCGGAATTAAGCAATATTTCAACAAACAAAATTTATAAATTCTAACTAATTTCGTTTACTTTTTGATTTGATAATGAAGTACCTACCGAACACAATATATTTGAATAAAAATATTTATTTTCAGAAAGTATAAGACATATAATCAAATTTAAAACAAATTTCAATAATTGTCTTGTTTTGGTGAAAATAAATCAAGTTCTATAATAATTATTCAGATTAATAAACTGTCTGAAAAATGGTATTATTCCATTTTGTGTGATTAAGTAAAAAAAAATGTAAGGAAGTTCGTATATGTTTTTGTCCTTTGATTTTTTAATTCTTTTCCGCCCTTATAATATAAATTTTAAGATTTTTCTTATCAAATACAAAAAAATGTACATATATATACATATGTATTTATATATGGGAAAATTTAATTTTGATAAAACGAAATCTGAAGAGCTTTGGGCTATTTACAATTCACCAGCAGGTTGTTATATTTTCTTTAAAATTGGAATGAGAAATTATTTAATTAAAAAGGGGTCAAAAGTATATAGAATTGTTATTTGGAATATACTCCAATAGAAGAAGAAATATCAGATAAACGAAATAAATATATTTATATTTATAAATTTAAAAGATTTAAAAATTGTTTGTTAATTTTGTAAGCCAAAGATCCAGGGTGTATCATATAGCAGGTTACTTTATTTTAATAATGCGGAATTAATCGTCGTTTGTTTTTTGGAATTATATTAAATCTAAATTTTCAGGAATAAATTGATTAAAATTTTTGTGATTTAGCTAGGCTAATATATTTTGTTGAACGAATAAGTTTGAGATTTTCAAAATCGCACGTATGGGGAGACTAATTCCATATGACATAGAAAACATGAAGAGGTATTTTTCTTCTTCTTCCAAATTTGCGAAACTTGAGTTTCTTTCATATAAGTTCAAAAGCTTTTTTTCGTTCACCCTAAAACTGATAAATGTACAATCTACTCGTATGAATTTGATTTTTAAACATTCAAATTCAGAATTGTTTATATACTTTTAGCACTTTTACACTTTAGTTATCTTATACGGCAATGCAAGAGTTATTTCACCCTTAAAAAAGGACTAAAACTAAAACACATAAATATTTCTGCCAGTTCAATATGGTGACAAATTTTTACAAGTTATTTGATGTCATTTTACTATTATTATTATGTTTCCAGAAAAATAAAATATTTGATTTCTTCTTTAAAGTTAATTTTAAGAGAATTTTTAGTGTTCTAACATAATAGTTAAAACAATATAAATTTCATAACATTCACCATATGTGTCTTAAAATGAGTTATAATATAATATAATTTATTAATAAATATTTTTCAGTAGAAAATAACTTTAAATTTCAGAAATGAAAAAAATATTACTAACTTTAACATCCTTCATATATATTAATAAAAATTAAGAGTTATATTTTATCCAAGCCGGACAATTTAAAACAAACTGCAACTAGAATAATACATACTTGTAAAGAAGTGAAACCTCTCTCATGTATCCTATACCCATGAATCTGTCCGAAAATTTCTTGATTCAATTTTATAAGTTGACTCCTGGATAGAAGAGGAAGCAAACTGCATAAATATTTAACTAGACACAATTGTTTAGTACCTAATGTTGTTATGCTATTATTGAATTGGCATCCGTATGGAAATTTGATTAACGTTTGATAAAATTGAACTATTGATCAATATTAGAAAGCATAACATTTATAGAAAAAAAATCATATTTGAAAAATGTAAAATACGTAATATTAGTAAATGGACTCAACATATTACAATTTTAAGAGTCAGTTATTTAAGCATAGACCGAAGTTCTATATCTTTGAATTTCAAGTTGCAAGAACGTTTTCAATTACAAATAATTGAAAAAATTACATGTATTTGGGGAAATCAGAAAACCGCATCCAATAAATTAATCAATTATAATTTATAATTCGTAATTGATTTTTAATCTCATAATTCCGCAAAATATTTTAAGCTTATAACTAAATTTACTTTATATGGATATAATAAATTTACATGTAGAAATATATATAAAAAAAAGGAAATAATTTAGTATTAGAATTTAGTAATTTAAGAATAATATAGCGTTGCTTAAGAGTTTCAAAGAATTTTATAGGAGGAAATTAATTTCATATTGTAATATGATTTTAATATCTAGGTAATCACATTTTAAAATTTTAAATTAACTTCCATTCAAAAATAAAGATCGTTTCAAATTTTTTTCCTCTTTTGTTTTCCTATACCTGCAGAAACGGCAGAAACACACCATTCATAGTTTAATTTTTGCTGCCAGAAATGTTATAACTCGCTCTCTCTTTTTTGTTGCTAATTTCAGTACAATGCCTCAAGTTTCAAATATTTTATCATGGGGAAAAATAATCTGTAAATAATTTTTTTTTCTATCAATTATGTTTCCTTCCAAAGCATTGTCAACTCCTAGCAATATTGTCTCAAAATGAGATTATTTAAACAATATTAATTCAAGTAATGCCTTGTTCAGACAACGACTAAATCATGATTTCGTAATCGTGATTTGGTGTAGATAATCATACTTTAAAAACCTGTGTGAACACGATTATGAACGAAAACAAAAAAAGTAAACAACAAGAAAGCAAACAAAATAAAAACATAAATATTATTTGCTACTCAAATTTTTTTTATTTTGTAAATAAAGAAAATATGTCAAAAATAAAAGTAAAAAATAAGTAGGAATGAGTGGAAATGGGTAACATGGATGGTAAAAAACTATAAACTCATCCCTGAAATTTTTCATGATTTTCGATAATCCGCTGACACTTTTTTTGTATGAGCAAATCATGAAAAAAAGAATGATAATCACAAAAAGTAAGATTATCATGATAAAATTTCATTGTCTGAACAAGGCATAAGTCTGTAATAAAAGAAGGTTTTCTTGGCGTAATTATTAATATAAAAGTTACATGTCAATTTCATGAAAACTTTAACCATAGCAGACTTGTTATCACCGTTGGGTTTATTTTAATTCCAACAGCTGATGTACGATTGAAAAAATATTTTTAGGTTATTTTGGTTACATGACAACATTGATGAAGCTTGAGAATTTGAGTAATTCAGTGCAGGCTCAGACGCCGTGGATTTTTTCACGACGACGACTTATCGCGACTGAGCTGTGAAAAACGTGACGACCGCGCGGCGACGGCCCAGTCAGTCGACTCGAATTTGTTCCCAAAAAAAAAATTTTTTTCCAAAAAAAAAAAATTTTATTCCGAAAAAAAAATTTTTTCGATACAAAATTCAAACCAAAAAAAAAAAAAAAAAATTTTTTTTCCTGATTTTTGAAGCAAATTCTTACGGCGCAACTGATTTTTGAAACAAATTCTTACGGCGCAAATCCACGACCAGCCGCGTAAAATTCAACGACGACGACTAATCGAAAAAAGACGCGGCGCGACGACGGGTCGGCTTATTTTTTTGATGGCGTCTGAGCCTGATTCAGTGCCCAAAATTTTAATTCTTCAACTATTAATAAATTGTGAAACGGATTGAAATTATTTTTTAGTGACTTCACAACCGGAAGTGTAATTATAGGGCGCCAATTTTAAAATTTAATATATATAATACCGTAGGTATAGAAAAAAACAAAAGGACATTACATCTACATATTTCTAAAAAAGGATAAAATTTTTGTTTTTATTTTAAAAAATGGATAAAGAAAGTTATAGTTTTTATTATTCTTTTTTTCGTGTTTATAAAATGACTATTGATAATATTGTTCAATTGCACAGACGTAGGGCCAGGAAACGAAAACAAATGCTTTTAAAAAAATTGAACAGTAAATTAAGATTGAATTTCTATTATGCTCAAAGTCGTGCAATTAAATCGAGCTGTGATATTGTATTAAAAAGTTTACGTAACTTCCCGAAAAAGAAAAAGGCTTGGATGATAGAACGAAGTGATGATTGGTGGCAAAATATTGTTGTTAATGAAAACGCTGAGGAAATGATTGAGAATTTCCGAACAGACAAAATGACCTTTGATTATCTTTGTGAAAATTTATCTTCGCAATTGAAACCGAAATCATTACAAATTCGAGAGCCAATCAGTTTACAGAAAAAAGTAGCTATTGGATTATATAAACTTGCATCTGGTGAACATAATAGAACAGTAGGTGATTTATTCGGAGTTCATCCTAGTTCGGTTAGGAAATGTTTACTACAATTTTGTGAGGCAATATTGGAGAACTTTCTTAGTGATGAAATTAATTTACCTGGTCCCAATGAAACTCAAGAAATAATAAGTACGTTTGAAAGTCGAACCGGTTTGCCTCAAGTAATTGGTGCCATAGATAGTATTCATATTCCGTTATCAACAAAAGTCGATGGAAATTCAAACTTTATGAATAGAAATGATTGGAGATCTTTGATTCTTCAAGCTGTGGTTGATTGTAATTATTTGTGAGCATATAATTTTTTTTTAATTCCAATTTTTTATTAATTTTGTTCTTTTAGATTTCGAAATATAACTTGCCGACATCCAGGAAACAAATCTAATACTGAAGTTTTCAAAGATTCTTCAATTTATAAAAATCGAAATAAATTAGAATGGGTAAGTTTATTTATTTATTGTAGAATTAAATTTAGTGCTTTACACATTTAGAACATAAATTAAACTATATTTCCGACCTTTTAGCCATCAACTACACTAGATGGTACAGAATTGTCAGCTTATATTATCGGTAGTCCAACTTTTCCATTACTTCCTTGGCTAATGGTGAATTATTCAGACGAGGTGTCAACAGAAGAAGATTCTTTGAATGCATACTTTAATCAGAACAGAGAAGTAGTAGAACATGCCTTCGAAAGACTGAGAGGAAGATGGAAAATACTACAAAAACCAATTGATATGAAAATTGATAAAATTCCGATGCTTATCAAAACATGCTGTGTATTACATAATTTATTAGAGCGGCATCAAAATCCTTATAATCCCTCCTGGAACCACATATCAGAACTGACACAACCTATGTCTGAGCGAGCAATTATTACAACATCTGGTGCTGAAATTAGAGAATTTTTAAAGCAATATATGACTTCGACTTTTCCTTTACTTTCTCTAGTGCGCTTATAAATTTATAAATATTATTAATAAAAGTTTCCTAAAACTACTTTTTTTTAGTAAATGTTCTTGTAAAAATCAAATTAAAGTATTTATTAAGTATTTATAAAGTATTTATAAAAAAAAAAAAATTATTGATTGAAAGAAGGTTAAAGTTGTTTATAAGCCCAGTCAATATTCTATATCTATATCTAAAGATAATTATTTTAAATTTAAGTGAATTGTACTAAAAAAAATTGTAAATTTTTGATTGAAATTTAAGTTAAATAAAAAAAAAAAATTTAGAGTCATTTCTCTTTTTTAGTTTTTGATATTCGTTCCTTTGATGTATAAGAGTCGATGCTCAACAGTGTAATTATTTTGATTGATTGAAATCTTGATTAAATAACTGTTTTCTGATAAAAACTGAGATTTTATCCTCACATTTTTTTATAATCTTGGACAAAAATATAAAGATTTATCCCTTTATTAATTCTTATGAGATAACTAAAAATTTGCTATTTAAATTTAAAAATTTAGTTTTATTTGAATTTTTTTATTAATATTAAAAATTCTGAATTCTTAAAAATATTTAAACTTATTATAGACATTGTGCCATTAATGTAGATAAATTTTCGAATTCAATTTTTTCTGTAATATTTTTTGTTTTGATTTTTTCATCTTGTAATGAAATCATAACCATTTCCTTTCCTTGATGCTTCCAACCATTAACTTTCATCCAGTAATCTAATGTTTTGTCTAAAAATTTATTAAGAAAATAAAATTTGTTTTGTTTTTTAATAAGAAAACTGAAAATACCTTCAACATCTCCCAATAATTTTTTAAGTAAACTTTTTTCAATTGTTTGGAAAGTACCATCTATCACATGACAAATGAATTTTCTTATGGAATCAAAGAAGCCATTAATATGTTGAAATCTTTCTGGATTTTTTTCAACTCGTTGCCAAAACAATGTAAAGTCACATTTTTCCAAAATATCGGCCAAATAAATAATATCCTTTACAGTTTCTTCCTAAAAATAAATAAAATAAATTAATTGTGAAAAACTAATTTTTTTAAACAGATATTTTGTTTGTTTTTCAATTTAAGTTCAGTTCGTGTAATAATTCTCGTGTTTATTTTTCTATTATAAATTCTTTTTGCAATGTGTTTATAAGATTTAAGTGCAGTCTCAAAGCAATATTGTTGGATTAGCAAGCGCAAAACGCAATAATTCATTAGTTAAAACTTAAATATTTCTTTCAAATTTTTAGCTCCAAACCAATAAAAATAAAACAATTTTACTAGTTACTTGTTTTAGCCTATTCAGTATTTCAATATACGAAAATTATTAAAAGCTCGCAAAAGTTAATTAATTCTATGTTTGTTCAAAATAAAATAGTGGTCTTATATTTTGAATTAAAATATTAATTTTGCATCACAAATACATTTTTTCTTTTTTTTTTTGTTAAGATAAACAAAAAAAAAAATTTGTAGGTAGATGTATTTAATTGAATTGGAGAAGTAAGGATTTTTAAATGCTTAAGTCAGCAAAATTTTCTTGATAAGGAAAAATTACAGAAAAAAAATTTGTTTTTAATTTATAACAAAGTTTTATTTGCGGAGTTCAATTGATATAGTGAAGTTTAAACAAATATTTTTTTAACGAAAATAATAAATGATAAATTGTAAATAAAATCAAAAATAAAAAGAATTTTTTAATTCTGTTCTTTTATTTACTATGGCTATGGCATTAAAAATTTTATCGGATTTTCATCGCAATGACATTAAAGATTTTAACAATCATTTTTTCTCATCTTCACCAACAATTATTAATGACGTTTCTTCAAATAATTCAACAATTAAAAATTTTGATTCAAAATTAGATGAATGGTATTCTTATTTTATTCCGACAATTGAGCAAAATTTTGAGGTAATATTTTTTTTTTATATTAGGTATTAAACATTTTAAATAATAAATATTTCAACATTTCACTTTTAGAATCAAGCACCATTGAGTTTTTGGAGTTCCTATGATATAGCTGATAAAAAAGATGAAATTTATAACACATGTGACAAGATCAATAACCTAGATTTGCTGGGAACAGAATTGAGAATTATAGAAAATAAAAGAAGCAATATTAAATTGCCGCCAAAAAATTATTTATGCCATTTATGTTTTAAAAAATGGCATTACATCAAAGATTGTCCTCTAGTAAGTTCCATCTTTTGAAAATTTATTAATTCACTTTTTCTTTGAATTAGCAGCGTTTTCATTACTTAACCATTAGGTACATAATAAACTAATATAGCTTTTACAGAAAATCATTTACAAATTTTAGGCACGTCCAAAAATTGAAGGAAAAACACCATATCAAGGTAAAAAAAGATGTTTTGGTGAATACAAATGCTTCAAATGTAAGAGGAAATGGATGTCGGGAAATTCATGGGCAAATATTGGTCAGGAATGTGTTAAATGTCATATTAACGTTTATCCCTACAAGCAAGTAAGACAGCTACCTACAATATGAGTATTTTCTGTTCTATTTTATAATTTATTTTTCAGAGGCCTTTAGATGCTCCAGATAGTTTAGATGTATCCGACCAATCAAAAATTCATCCACAAAATTTATGCGAAAAATGCAAAATATTGGGTTATTATTGCAGAACACAATAAAATTAAACTAAAACGAAATTTGTTTTAATTTTTATTACTTTTTCATTTTTGGAAATATCTAATATAAGTAAGGTAACTTTAGAAAAAAAAAAGTTATTCTAGAGCAGTAGAAAACATTTTAAATTTTATTAGGCACCTAACATTTACTTCTAATTAAATTTATATTTATTTTATGTTTCAGGTTGTAAACTACCTACTTCATGAAAATTTAATTAAATAAACATAAATTTACTTAAACTCTGTAGTTTCAGATATATATAATTTTTTTTTTAGATGTGTGTTACATTTTTATCATGTTAAATGATTGTCAACATTTAATTAGGTATTATGTTTTTAAACCAATTTTATGGGTATAATGAAACTGAAGTAAATTCCTTCAAAAAAAAAATACTTATATAGGTAGGTACATAAAAATTCTTCAAACCAGCTTGCGATATTGGATATTATTAACAAAGAGAACTCTTATTTGTAATAGACTTTAGGTACAACTCTAAATCACAGTTTTGACCAATTAATAAAATAGAGATTCATGAATTTAATCCAATTCCCATTCCAGCTCCATTCTAAGATTCTAAATCTACTTTTATATAATTAAAACTTAAGTATCTTACCCGCGTTTGAAGCGGCAATAGTAAACATTTTGCCAGAACAAAATCAGAGCATGGTAAATTTGTTAAAGCTTTTAACAGAATTGTATAAGTTATTTCCATATTAAGCATTGCCGGATTGAATTGATATAATTTCAATACAGCTAAATTTGCTTCCAAATCATAAGAGTTATTTTTGGCTTGTTCTTCCACATATTCCTCCAACATTTTCAAGTGATCGGGATTGTATCTAAAAATAAAAACAATTTACATTCTTCTTAAATATATATGAAGATATTTTTTTTTAAGGTTATTATTGATCCCGTCATCGTTTTTTATTTGTCAACTCAGATTTGACCATTTTGGTGAAGTAAAGAAATTATTTTTCTACCCACCTTTCAATACTGCTCAACATTTCCGAAATTGGAACTTCTTTTTTTCTTCCTTCTTCGTCATCCATTTTCACTTTTTTCTCCATTATTTTTTTAGGATTTTTATTTCTTTTAATTAATTAAAATTAATTTTCTTTTTTTTTATTTATATTCGTCGTGGACAAACCAATCAAGAAAATTGTTTAGTAGCGGCAGAGAAAGAAATATCTTTTTTTTGTAGAAAGAGAAAGAAACAATTCGAAAATATTGAATGTCAAAATTGAAGAACTATAAATTTATCAACAGAGGGCAATAGTGTCGTTTAAAAGAAAAATATAATGCAGTGACGTCAGTAAATAAATTGATTGATATTTTGTTTTTTCTCTTTAACAACCATTATTATCTTTTTTGAAATTTTGTATTATAAAATTTATGTAAATATAGAAAACAAAAAAATTACTATTAATCCAGACAAGATCATTGTATCTTATACCGTACACTGTAAATAACTCCTTATAACTCAAATTTCGCGTCTTTATGTTGTGCATCCATAGAGTGCACCATGTAGTAAATCCATAATTTTCTGTTAATTTTGTGTGAATATACACAAAAAAAACGTATGTTATACTATGTTGTACATTATCGCATTAAAAATAGAAAACATAGTTTTGGGTCTAGGTATTTTGTCGTATGAATCCAGATAAAACAATAATAACTGATAGCTCAATTCTCAATACATTAGAGCTCTTTTTATATTTTTTTTACTATTATAGGTACTCGCTTCTATTTTCATTACTGTGTATATTTATAGTTATAATTAACTTTTATAATGTACCTATACTTGTATTCTACATGCTATCGGACATATGTGTATACGTTATTTTTCATATTTAATGTGTATTTTTTTCAGTCGTCCTAAATTTCGCCAAAAACCTATAATTTACGATAATATTAGGAAATTCTAGAACAGAAGAGTGAAGTTCATAGAAAAATTGTTTGCTTTAATTATTTTTTTGGGTTTATCTGAAATCTTTATAGTACATATCGTCTGCTGAGAAATGAAACAACGTATGACATTTATACGTCATTATTTGACAATAGCACCATTCAATTCCTCGTACTCGATTTTATAAGTACAACTACTTTGCAATATTCTTAATGTTGATTACAATGTGTTTTTTAGATGAAAATTGTACGCTACTTGATATTTTTTCATACGTTTTTTTTAATTTTCAAATCTTTAAATTCAAATTACTCGAAACTATACTTTTCATTATACGTTGTTTCATTTCTGAGCAGGCGATATATTTATTACACATGTACGGAGAAAATTTTGATGTATGAACTTAAAAAGGATAAACATATTTCTACACCGAATATTTTTTTCTTGTAGTTTTTTTATCATAATTTTAGATTTCTAGGAAATTCTAAAAAAAATTTGTTCCATGTTAACCAAAAAGTTAGATTCCATTTTCCCCAACTAAAATATTTAAAGTTATCATACCTATCTATTACTGTTTTAATGTTATGAAAATAAAATTATAAAATTTTCAAAATTATACAAGAAGCTGAAATATTTGTTCTTAATTTAAAATTACGATTTTTATACACAACAACAAGAAAAGATTCTTCGCCTATATTATTTTATCTTAATTGTGTGTTAGCCATATACAAACATGTGTGTAGGTAATATATGAAAATTAATAAATTTTAACACTTTGAAAATGATATTTAATATCTTAAGATGAAAATAACCTTGAGGTATATCCATACATTATAATGTATATAATCAAAATGAAATCTACAAAAAGTACATATCTACTTTTTTCTTGTATACAAAAATTATTTTGATTTAAATATTATCGAAAACCGGAATAATTATATTGGACAAATTTTTCTTTAATTCGTCGTTTTTTTTTTTTTTTATTTTTTTTTTTTTTTTAACCAGAAAACTTTAATAGAGACATACGTTGTAACCAACTATTCATCAACATTTTTACAAAGGTGTCACTTCTATAAAACACATTACAAGCCAGAGACCTTAAATTTAACCAACCTTAGTAGATATGTTTTCGAAGTTTTAAACTCATAAACATTGAAAATCTAAAATATTTTCTAAACCCATAACAATGATTATTTTATATGTATAATTTAATAGAGCATTTGACTGGATCTCCACAAATATTCCGAATTATTTTGAGATTATAATTGTAAATTTAGGACGACATAATAAAGGATATGTATATACTTTTAAATAATAATCTAATAAGGATCTTAAGCTTTATAAACCAAATAACTTAAGGTCAAAATTAATTAAATGTACATAAACAAACTAAAAAAAAAATTAATAATTTTTGTGAACATAAAATTTAATTATAAAATTACATAAATATTTATTTCATTTATTGGTTTTTTTTTTTATTAAGTAAATCTACACTACGAATTTATACATTTATGATTTGATAATTAAAATTTTCTTTTTGTATTAAATTGTATGCTGAAAATGCATATATATTATTATTTATATTGAATTGAATAAGCTTAATTATTGAGATAAGCTAAAACTTTTAAGAAGCCGTGTAAACATGTAAACAGAATCTTTGATTTAAATTAAACAGTCAACAAAAAAAATTGAAAGTCTTAATAAAACTAATACACCATGCGGTGCATACTGTACATGTCTAGTCGTAGTGTACAAGAAACCAGTATTGAAACGAATTTTAATTTGCTTTGCGAAATTTTTAAAATTTTTAAACATTTATTTTATGAAAATAATAATTTACTAATTCTTTACATTTTATTCTTATTTTAATATTGTAATAATTCTGCAGAAGAAGAACTGTTAAACTATCTTTAATATTTACATACATTAATGTGTAATTTTTTATTCACCAGTAGTGAATAAAAAATTAATCGACCGAAAAATCATTACAAATTGTTTTCAAATACATATCAGAATTATTAGTCTTTCGTATGATTATGTATAAAATTTATTTGATATTTCATTACGATATTATTGTACATTGTTAATATAACTAGGTATATAATATTAAAATTTACCTAAACATAATTTTCCATGATATATCTATTACTAAAATTGTCTTTCACATCTGATTACTAATTGGTAAATGGATATAAGAAAAAGAGTTATACATTTTCACACAACTTATCCATATCGTTATATTTTATTTTATTTATTTTTTTTAAATATTTTGGCTTCCAATTTTATTTCCAATTTTACAGAGAATAATATATCAAAATGATTCTATTTAAATTGTTTTTTTTCTTTGTCAAAGAAATGTCCAGGCAAGGTATTGTAATTTTTAGATAGAGTTTTATATAATAATAATAGGATGCAATATAATTTAAATATAGATTTCTTTTTTTTTAATAAAATTATTTCAGAACCATGAAGATTTTTTTTTGTGAAAACTTTAAAAGAAGTCAAATCGTTTTCTCCAACACTTTCATATTCAAATAAAAAGTAATTTTCTAAGCAAAAGAAAAATGCTATTAGGATTTATAATTGAATTTGGTATGTTTTGGTTTTAAAAATAACATTATGATAATATCAAAAAAATAGATAAAATTCATATGGTAAAAATATGGTCTTGGAATTATTATAAAGTATAAAGTTCAACTTTGATAATAACAAAAAAGTAAGAGATTCTCATATGTAAACTATCTTACTTTTATATACAGAAAAAAGCTAGTAAGAACAACTGATAGTTTAAGTCTCTCATGTGAAGCTGACTCTGCCCATTTTTATACCAAAACGATGGTTTTTGATAAGTAAAAATTTTCTGTAGATAAGTTTCTTACTTAAACAGTAAGTTTTTTTTTTATAAAACAAGTCAAAATTCGCTGTTTAGACAAATAATTTGTATTCATTTTTTAAATATCACATTTAAACACATTATTAGACTAATAAAATATCTCGGAAAAGTCAATTATGTGGATTAAAATTCGATGTAGTATATTGAAGTTGGACTTGAATCTGTATTTATTAAAAATATCTAAAAATCGGGATTCTAGCTTTACTTGATGATAGAACTATAGTTACTTACTATCATTTTAAAATATTCCTTAGAAAATTATAAAATGAATCAGAATGCATTTTAATGCATAAAAATATACTACATTACATAATAACATGAATTAAATTCAAATCAAAAATATTATTCAGAATGTCCTTCCATGCTGCTTCCATTTTTCTGAAACTTTGAAGAAAAAAAAACAATATGATAAAAAAAAATTTTTTTATTCCATACTGAAGGGGCGAATATCTGTTTTGATCCTTTTGTTATGTGTGTATCCAGTTGTTGGTAATATGGCACAAATTATATATATATATGAAATGACACACCTTTTTACTATTAAATATACCGTGAACAGCATGAAATTTTCTCATATATATATTTTTTTTTTAATATACTTATCCGACCTAACTATATATTTTTCAATAAAATTGTATTATAAGAACCAATATTTTTTGTTTTTAATACTATAGAAATTATATCACTTTATCACTTACAATAACAATTAAAAATTTCTTATCACAAACAATTTTTCGAATCTTCTAATTCTTTAGAAAAGCATTTTTTAATTATAATAAATTTTTTAATTATAATTTAATGTTCTACAGGACAATTTTGTTTTTCCGCTTAAAATGTGAGAAAAAATAATTTACGAATATGTATTTAGAACCGATATAAATATGAGTAAGGGTGACTACTTAACTTATTTATGATCTATTTATAATTAATTAAAAGATAGAACCATCAACCATATATTTAGAAGTTTACAAAATCAGATAGATGGTGCCTATAATGAATTCTAAATCATAATGCCATAAAAGACATATTTTTTGTATAACTTTTTTCTTATATACATACATATAAAATTATTTTGTGTCCTTTTTAAAATATTTACTAAATAGTTAATGTGTGTACAAATATTTTCATTGCATTTTTTTTCTTCGTTTTATTGTGAAATTTGAGAAATTTATTTATTTGGCTTTTTATGTACATAATTGTTATTTTTATTATTATTTAAGGATATCATTGTATACAATATTTATATACACAACATATTCATATACCACATCATTAGAAATGATAAAATAAAAATTTCATGAAGGATAATGGATTTAGTTTTTATATCCATTAACTAGGAATGAAAATTCTATTAGGGATAAGATGGAATTAAATTTGAAATAATATGTATGTTATTTGGGCGACAATAAATTAGTAAAACAAATATTTGATATTTTATGTTTTTATTTAAATAGTAAAAATTTCTATCATTGAAATAAAACTTTAATGTTTCCAAAAATTGAAACCAGCTACTACTGTTATTTGTTCGGGATTGAATATTTAGTTGAAAATAAATTGATTTTATACGGGATTTATTTTATAACTTTAAAGAAACATCTTTCCTTTACATATTTAAAAATTTTCTTTGATAAATTGCAAAGTAAAAATTTGTAGTACCTGTAACTATAATAGGGAATAAAGAAATTTATATTTTGTCTTGCCCAATAGCAGCAGCCATGAATTTTTTCTATTTAATTTAAAAAAAAAAACATATCTGTGTGGGCATGGGCAATTCGGAAAGCTATATTAAAATAAAAAAGTATCACTTAAAAAATATGACGGATTAATAACATTAGGTACAGATCTAACACTTCGAATATAAAAAGTTTGTCTTATTTTGAGGTAAATATTCAGATTGAAATCAAAAATTTGAGTTAAATTCAAAAATAATATAAGTCTAATGAATATTAACGTAATTAATATAGTTAGTTAAAATTAAATAAAAAGTGTTAAAAATATATATATATACATAATTAATATTCATCTGTTTTTATTTTTTTAAATATATTTTCCGATTAATTAATAATTATTATATGTATACTATTTTAATAATAAAAATAATATGTATAATTAATATGCAATTATTATCCGATAAATTTATTCTGTCTTTTAAAAAAAAATTAATCCCAAACAATTCTCGTACAATATTATATACTTTATACTGCTACATTAAAGAGTTTATTGTTAATTGGGAGAACTAATATACTGTCTAATAAAATTGTCGACCCAAACTTTTGTTCGAAATTAGAAAAACTCGAAATTGAATAAAAATTAATTTTTCCCTTGCTCGTATATTAAATTAATTGAAAATGCATTTTCCGAAATAATAAAAGATTCAAGATTTTATAATTTGTAAAGTGTATAATTTGCACGTGCATATAAATAGCAGATTATTATTTATATAAAATTTTCAATTAAAATGAGCATACGAAGGAAATTCTTTATTATAATAATAGAAAGTTAATTTAATAACTTCTGTTATGGATATCTAAATTTATGAAAACAAAAAAAAATTTTTTTGTAATAGGATTAAGATGTTGAAACCATAAAAAAATTTTAATCCTTAATATTTTGTGGGTTCTTAAGATTTTTTATTGATAACATCATAACTATTAATTCTATTTTCTATACCAACATTTATTTGTTTTGTGGGTTAAATGTGAAGTGTATAATATGTGTCAATGAAGCAATAAAATCAAATCAGAGTTGAACAAATGAAATGACAAAAATTGTAACATAAAGTATTTGCATATGTACAAAACAATGCTTACTACTATTTTCATAACTCTTTTCTTTTTTGCTACAGTTCTTATATTTAAGAGATTATTTTTTTTAAATTTATTTTAAAAAACATTGAATCAAATGGTTCGAATAAATATTTCTGTCTAAAATTTCTTATCATTTTCATATTAATAATTTTAATGTTTTACACAAAATGAAAGACTTTGTGAGTAAAAAATTGTATGCAAAGAATATCTCAATCTACTGAAACTTCGTTACTATCCTCTTCAGAGTATGTTGTGCATCACTTTGGTGTTACCGCCAAAATATACAGTAAGTCATATAAAAGGATAAAGTATCCATAACATGTAAATCCTTATACCAATTGGTGGTATTTAAAATTGCCCTAAGCAAGATATTCAATAACTATATAAGTACACATATAGTGACATACTTTTCTTGTCCAATCTCATTAAAACTAAACCAAAATTATAATCTCTTAGTACATTTTTTTTTCTCTTATGTATATTATTTCGGCACAATCAAACCTCTTTGCTTTTCTTCTTTGAGGTTATTTAAAAAAACGGTAGGTGGTAAAATAATAAAAGGATCATAAATGCTTTAAGGAAAGGATAAAATTATGTTATTAAGTTAAAAACTCTTTCATAGGATCATAATTTTGCTCTAAAAAGATAAATATAATAGTTAAACTAATAAGTAGAAATACTTAGAAATTTTGTTTAAAATGTTGAAATAAAAAGAAATGATAAAAAATACCGAAAAGATATGATTTTAATGCAAAAATTCTCATATAATTATGAGATATTCAAAACAATAATCGGAATAATTTAAATTTATTTTTTTTATTTTAATGAAAAGAAATACCTATACCTAATTGAAGTTATTTGCTTCTGGTTTTAGAAAATTAAAAAATGGAATATTTAAATTTAAATTGTACCTATATATGTAACATTTTATTCTGTTATGTGGCATGTCATTTTTTGAGGTTGAAGTTGATATATGGTATGTGAAGGAAATATTTCAAAAATTAACAGAAATGCAAGTTTTCAAAGTTCAGAACTACTTGAATCTGTATGATGTATGTTGTATGTGGATCTAATTGTTTTAAACATTTACTTCATTTAATGAATTTGTTAGGATAATGCCCATCACACAAATATTTTATTTTCTTTTTTCTAACATCAGTGAATGGAATAAAGCATTATAGGTATGGGCTATAAAGAAATCATTTAATAAAGTGCGGATGGTATTATTCTAATTATTTGACATTATTATAAAATTAAGGAAAGTCATGTTATAAAACATCAAATTTTTCATAAATATTGGTCAATAAGACGTTTTTTTTATCTCATTTTATGTCATACTTACACTTTTCTAAATTTTTAATCAACACACAATTTTCCGCTATAAAGCACAAAAATGTTAAATGGAGCGTTAAAATTGTGTGTAATCTTTATGTATATTTTATACCTTAATCTGATTTTTTTTTCTAATTTCTTTTTTGTTTTCTTTATTAAAACTTTTCTTTATGGTATTAAAAATATTTAGGTAAGTTCAGCAGTAATTAATTGAATTCCAAATAAAAACGTCCAATTTTCGATTTCGATTAAATGCATTTTTTTTTTTCAAATTTAAATTATTAAGTATAGATTTTCAAGTTTCAAGACTTAAATTTTAGTTTATACTGCTCAATAATGATTAATGAAGTAACTTTAAAGATCTGAAGACAAGTTCAAAATCGAATTTTTTTTTTCGGTGAGTAACATGGAAAACTACAATAATTTTGTTGTCTCTCTTTTGTAACAGATTGCAATTAACAAAACTTTTTTCACCGCTGAAATCGGCACCTACTTATAATTTTCATAATAGTTGTTAATCTTCATTGAATTGTTATTGAATTGAAGGTAATAGGTGTGTTTATGCAGAGGTTTTTGTTTTCAACTTTAAATTTCAAAAAAAAATTATATAGGTATGTGTGAAATATCCACGCCACATGAAAGATATTATTTACTAAAAGTTAGAGTACCAAATATCACTAATTTGACCTATTTTGTTGAAAATTTATTCTTTTAGACTTGTGTTTACATGTTGGATTGTAAACTGTTGTGTGGATTTCATATACCTATGTTTTTGTCTCAATTCTCGTTTTTAGTATTGAGATATAGCAACTCATAGTTTTGTATTTATTTATTTTTTTCTTGATAATCTATAAATGTATCTTTTGATATTTGGATATTATCATTGTTTGTTGTCCTTGTTCTGGTGCTTGCATCTGTCCACAAAGCCCTTGAAATTGAAATTATCTATATTTGAACATAATTAAATTATGAATAAAAATAAAAGTCAATCTAATCTTATTTATGCTTTTTTTATCGATTTCAGTTTCCTGAACTTTTAATCTTGAACTTTTAATTATTATATTACATGCAATAATTACGATTATCTTAGAAAAAGACATTAAAATATTAATAAACAAAATCTTGAATTTAATTTGATACACATTTGACCCTAAATTTCCTTGATTTCACTAATTCCACAAAATTTTATATTTTACATAAACTTTTAGGTAAAAAAATTATTTTTTCTTTACATTATGCTGTATTCTTAATAGGTAATGGCATTGCCACTTAATTTCCAATAAAAATATAAAATTTTTGTTCTCGTTCTTTTTAATTTTATTTCATAAACCATTAAAAATATTATTGAAGTTATATTTTGTATACAATGCTATTCAGTGGGTTTGAAAAAAATAATATTTATTTTATATTAATCGAATTTTGTCAACATAGATTGAGTTTTTTAATTATTAGTTAATTAATTTCTGTGATTTTTATAATTACAAAAAAAAAGTGATATGAATTTTATTTTTAAGAATTGTAAAGTACTGATGAAACTTCGGTCATTAAACGAAAGAATTGTATCATCACGAATAACGATATACTTAAAAGAGAATTATTTTGGGATTGTATGTCTTTTTCGTATTGAAAAATCGAATTGAAGCCATACGTTTTAAAAGACGTATAATTGCAAAAAATGTTTTTGACTCTAGTCTGTACAGATCATTAAACCCGAACTTTATGGTAAACATTATTGGCTAAAATTTTAGGTTTGTCCTCATATTATTTGTTAACTATAATATCGCGTTGCTGGTAGCTGATTTTTATTATTCAATAAGTTTGTCAAATATCTGTTTAGTTTTTTATTTCTAAGATTTTCCATCATTTGCGTCATTCTTATCTATACATTCTAATTATTCTAATTATTTCTCATTTGAATTTTTTTTCTAATATTCATTTATTCTATTAAAATTATTAGATCACCATACTTTTTCATATTTTCGAGGTTGAAATTTCATTTAACTATTTTATTTTGTACTATTGAAAGTGTATTTTTAACGCTATAATTTACTTTTTGTAATTTAAATTATTTTACAGGTTTGCCAATCACTATAAATAACAAATCGATGTCAAAATCTTAATCAGTTTTGATTTTGATTTCAAAATAATTGAAAATAACTACCTGAGTATTACGGTTTTAAATTATTTTGTATTTTTTTTTTTTTTTATCAATATGAAATATTTGTGGATTACTATTTTACTAACAATTATATTAATTAGTTATTCAGGCGGAAAAGAATATAAACATGAAGAACATGGAGGTTCGATAAACAAAAAAAAATTTATATATACATATATTTATTATTATTGAAAAACGGAAATAGACATATTTCTTTTCGATCTCAATAAAACTATTAACTTAATTTAAAACAACCATAAAAAAATATTGTCAATGAAAAAATATATAATTTAAATAGAGCTTTTAGTGTTATAATAAAATATTTTCGTGAATTTTTATAATAAATTTTGTGAATAATATTAAACTGTATTTATGAGAAGAAAATTAATGTACCTACCTAGTGACATAATGCTCCATTTTAATATGATTGCTTTTAGCTGATTAACGAAAGCTTACTTATAACATATTTAACTATAGTGATATGTTTGAAAACTTTCTGAAGACGCTACATTTTTGGATAATTGCATTCTAAATCATAAAAGTAATTATCATCTCATTTCAGGTTATGCTGTGAGTGGAGGTCATGATCACCATGGCGATGATCATCATCACAAGGATCTCAAAGGAAATAAAGGTATCATAAGTAATTTTTTAATCAAATCCCAATAATCCAAATCACATAAGGGGCATCGTGGAGTTTTTTCGAATTGTCTGAAGATACTTGTTTAATGTATATAAAACCATGAGATATTATTATGACATGCTACTCCATGATCACAAAATGAAATCTTTTACTGGAGCCAACTGAAATTTGGATCTAAAAAAAATCTCAAATTATAAAAAAAAGAGAATGTAATGTCTTAACATGTAATTTTAGGCCATCTTCACGACCGCCATTATCATCATGGAGATAAGAAACACTACGAAGAGGATGGTATGCTAAATCCTATAATATATAATTAAAAACAAACTATTTTATGCAATTTTTTTTGTAGATCATCACAAACATTATGACGAAGATGGTGGACACGAAAAGAAACACTGGGATGAACATGAAAAGCATGGAAACCATCAGGAACATGAAAAAGATCAACAATGGGAACATCACCACAACAAGAAAGGACATAAGAAAGGCCACTACGAATCAGGCATGAATTTTGTTTGTTTTTAATTATAAAATAAATATTTTTTAAATATAATTTTTTCGGCAGGATATCAGAAAAAAGCACATAAAGATGAGTACAAAAAGGAACATAAATTTTGGGATAATGAAGAGAAGGGTGGACATAAGAAGAAGCACGGAAAAGGACACGAATATCACGAATATGAAGAAGGTGAGAATAAAAAAGGTAAACAACATGATTCTGCTCACAAAGAAGGCCACAAAGCTGATAAAGGACATTACAAGAAAGGACATCATGATCATGATAACAAAGGTTTTAATGAACATAAAAAACATCAAGAACATCAAGATCATCACGAACATTATGGGAAAAAGAGTGGAAAAAAGGGTGAACATGAAAGTGGTCACAAGAAAGGCCATCATTAAGGCTCTGTAAAAATGTTGTCAATCAAAAGAAATGTGATATTTATTCATTGTTATTAAATTATTAACTTATTCAGAAAATTTTTTTTTAATTTGTAAGTGCCAAAAAAAAGACTGTCATTTAAATAATATTGTTTCGCAACCAAACAGAAGTGGTATTTAGTCTCTGAGAAGTTATAAAATAGGTATACATATAATATTGACAAAAAGGTGTACATCAATTAAACATTTTTAAAACTAGCCCAAATTACAATATTAATGCATTATACATAATCCATCAGCTCAAATAATCTTATTCTTTTCTTAAAAAGATTCAATTACAAATGACACTCTTTTGTTACAGTCAATCTCATTAAAACTATACAAAAATTAAAATTTATTATTTTTTGGTCTTCTTTTAAGTTCATAAAAAAACTGCCGCCTGCATTCAACTAACAACATAAGAATTATAATATTATATTTTCTTCACAGTACGGGGTAAAATATTTTTTAATTTTTATTAAAGTATTAAATTAGCATATAATTCTTTTATTCAGAGCAACATAAATTAACCGCATACATATACATAATATACAGAAGTACGACACCCCAAAAAAAAACAAGTTTTTCGAAACGACAAAATGCATTTGGTTCGAATATAGTTTTTTTTAATAAAATTTAATTATTTTAAGCTTTTCTTATGACATTTTTGGTACATTTCAAAAACTTACATCATAGTAAATTAGTCATATAGTAAGAAGTACACTCCGCCTGAGGTTTGAGGTAATATCATCTAAAGAAAAAATAAGATTTAATCACTAAAAAAGAAGACAACCAATGTTGAAAAAAAAATCCAAATTAAGTAATAAGAATCCAACCCTTATTTTCAACTGATAATTTACGTTGGAAATAAAATTGAAGCTGTCTGAGAAAGGAACATTGATTCAAAAAGGACATTCTACATGTAAAAACTACTAATATATACCTATACTGTTTACATTCTTTATTAACCTCTAAAAGAAATTACAGAATGTAACAACTAAATGTGAAATTTATGTAATATGTTGCAAATACATTCAGTCAGAATCGTACATAAAATTTAAAAATTCAATATCAATATCTTTATGTAAATTTTATTATTTTCAAAGATTTACTTATGCACAAACATGTATGTTTCTAATACGGATTTGTTTGTTCAATTTTTTATACACTCTAAAAAAATATTTTCTATTAACTTTCAAATTAACTTTGTTAAAGAAATATCATATACCTATGTATTTATATGTTAATACCACAAATCTAGAAAAAATAAACAAAGTTGAAAAATTATTTTTATATAATGCTAAAAATATCACTAATTAACCTAAAAAATGTATCCAATTGAATAAATATGTTCCTATACAGCTTTCAGTTTGGAAGTGTATATTATTATCTTAACTATGTACATAATATAACATAACTAACAACATTTAACAAGACATGAACATGGCAACTCCTAGGTTCATGTTTTGATTGTTTTAACATAAATAAATTCTGATTAAACTCAATCATTGCAAGTTTTTTTTTTTTTTTTTAATAGTGCAATGAATGAACACGGATTTAGGTAATAACTTTGAAAAATCATATTGGTACATAGTTTTCTTAATCCTTGTTAACCTTTTATTACATGAGGATAACGGTAGGAAAATAAACATTAAGAAACATCAGCAAAATAACGCAATTCACAAACAAAAGTCGTATATTGTTTTTAATGCTTGGATAAGTTTTTCAAGGAAATCTCTGATGAAACAAATAAAAAAAATCTTTATTATTTTTTTATTGTTTAAATTTCGAATTTTTTTTTTTCATTCCTTCCAGATTGAATTGAAAAATTGTGCAAACATAACCAACCGCCAAACTTAGTTGTCCTGTTAAATAAAACTTCCTTTATAATGTATGTATGTACGGGAAAAATAAATTACTTTCTACTATGCATTTATTATAAAAACCCTTCATTGTTATTAAATCAAGCAATCCATTATATCCAAATATTTCTTCTCGTACATATGTATGCTGGTAAAATGAATTAGTAATCTTATTCTATAAATTGCAAGGCTAGAAGTGTATGAATATTTAAAATAAAATGGAAAATACAAACGAAATAAATTTTAAAAATTTATTTTCAAGTAATAGTTAAAAAAAAATTTTTAGCAGAGCCAGGGAAAGACTTTATTAATAATATCATAGCAATCGAAATAAAAAATAGATACACTTCTTGAAGGGCTAGTATTTCTTAGATCAAAAAAAATTTCAATTACAGCACTGATCAATTTAATTTAATAACATTAATTTCTTCTTCGATATTAAACTATTTTAAGGATTCAAAATAAAAAAAAAATGATACTTGTAACACAACAATATTACAAAAAAAAAATTGAAAATTTACCTTAAGGGCTATGAATTAGTGTGCGTATGTTGTTGTTATTTTTTGTTATTTTTAACAAATAAAATAAGGATTTTCGTTAACTGTTTTTTATTCCTTAATTCGTTGATCGCGTCAAAATTTATTTACTGATTTTTTCAAGCATTGGATTAGGGAGAATTCACAAAAAATATTTATTTTTCTTCTCCCATAAAAAATTAATTTATGCGATGAAATAAATTATTTTTCCCATTGAAAAATTATAAAATCTGTTACTAAAATAATAACAGAAATTAAAAGTTTAATTTCTTTTATAAGATCAATTTTTCGTCATATTATTTTCAATATATTTCAGCTTTAAGTCCATATATATTTTATATGATTTTCACTTCACTATATGGTTATATGATTTTCACTTCAATATCCAATTTTCCCATAATGCCTATCTAACCTGATTTATTATAAAAGTAAATTGTAATGCATAAATCTTCAAACAGATTGAGAAAATTGCAATTCAGTTATATGTAAATTATCATGATTTGGAAGCTTAAATTTTTAATATACAGATACACGTTCAATTCGATATTGAAAATATGACAAAAATTGAAGCTCTAATAGATGGTAATATAAGGCACATGATACCTCTGCGTCGCAATGTTGATTACAAATTTCAAAATCATTTTTAATACGCAATGTAAAGTCTCATATTTTATCATCTATGTTATTATCCATTTTCACGGAAATTAAAAACCAAAATATATCTTTGTTTTTTTTTTATTAATTTCATTTATTAATATTGGCAAATTTTTACCATAAACGTTAAAATTAAATAAATTTTTAAATAAAATTCTAATTTTTTAAATGCTATAAAAATTATTCTAAAATCGCATTCAAATTTCATTAATTATTTTAATTAAAGAAATTTTTTCATTTATATACTTAATCATATTATTAAGAATGTATACATTTTATTTTAAATACTTATAATACAAATTATATATCGTTGTCAAAAATATGTAAATAAATTTAATCGATCACGACAAATATATTTTAAAAACTTATTTACATTTATTTAAATTTGGAATTAAAAAAAAACCATTTTGAATATTAATTGATAGGTGCTTGATCTATTAGTGAATTCAACTATTAAAAATCTTATGGATGATATTAGGTTAGGAAATCAAAAATATCAATCTATGTAACTAGCTTAAGGTTGGTTCGTCATAATCCATATTATAATTTTGCATAAATATTTCCCATTATCTTGCTTCTTATACAGTTTATCAAAAACAATTTTCCGGGATAAAAAATCAAACTATCTTTTTGCAACAATAAAACGTAGATAAATGAAATGAGTGTACGTACACTGTCGTTTTTTTGACGGATTTCGACTATTTACTCGAAAATTACTAGTATTACTTCAAACTCAACCCAAGTACGTATGTAACCTATTATTCCCACGTAGAATTGAGTTCATAAACAGAATAAAACATTCTGTCTGTTGAATATCGAATACTTTAATGCCGAATTTTGTCAAATAAGATAAGACTTTAAACTAAGAGTATTCGTTCAAAATACAGTATGTATTGAAATCAGTCATCTCAATTTTATAATTTTTTTTATAAATTTTGAGAAAAAACATAATATTAAAATAATATTAAAAGATTTCAAGGAATCAATAGTTGTCTTACAAAGACATTTAATTTTCTTATTTAATGTTTATATTTATATTGTCAAAATCTTATTTTATTCCATTAAGTTTCTTGGGGAAAAAGCTTCTATTGCATTAAACTGAAATTTATGAATTTAATATTTTTGATCGAAAAAATTTTCTCTAACTGATAGTTTTCTAAATATATAGTAAACATTTGTTAAATCTACGCTACTTCTAAATCAGAAGATTCTTCGGCATCAGTATAACAGCTAGGATCAGATTTTATTTGAATTTGTCCATTACTTGAATAATCTTCAGGAGATGATGAATTCTTAAAATTATTACATTGCTCTTCTTGTAATTTCCGGAGACGTTCTTGCTCTTCACGCTTTTGTTTACGCCATTTAGCTCTACGATTTTTAAACCAAACCTGAAAATAGAAAGAAAAAATTTTTATTACATTATTTATGTAAGTATTTAATTATAATAATAAGCCTGTATGCACCATATTACATGGACTGGTGATTCAATGATTGCGACGCGACGGCAGTTAATAAATTTTGAATTGCTTTGAATCTGTATTATTTAATGACATAATACGCAAACTGAACTGTTACCAGATTTCGGACCTTTATAATACAAATTCGGAATTTAAACACTGACTTTTAACGATTTTTGGTAGTGAAAAATCATTTATTAATTATTAGATATTAAGCATGGTTTCCATGTCACATTTCGTAGGAGCAAGCGCATTCATTTTGATCCTACAGAACATTTCGACGCTTTCCTTAACAAGTTGTTAGAATCTCTTCTACATATTAATTTTAATAATATTATGGCGGGGACGAATTGTATTCCGTAGACTTAAGTTTTCGAAAAAAACGTTATTCAAATTATTCAATAATTCAATTTAACGCGAAGAAAAAGAAATTTTTAAAGTAATTTCTTTGCAATATGTATTATAAGTATAATAAAGAACATATATGTATAAGGAAATTTAAATAAAATAATATTTGATTCATATCATTTGATTCGTAGAATTTTACCACAGTTCTAGAATAAATATTCAAAAATTTGTAATTTAATTCAAATTTAAATTGCATAACAAATGTTTTTTTTTTATTAAGTTTACTTGAGATTGAGAGGGAGAAATTTTAAAAGTTTATTTTGTTAAATTTACTTGAAAGATTTTCTAGTACAGAATCCCAATCCAACTAATATAATAAATTTTTAAGTTCATATATAAATAGAATTAATATTCTGAATGAACAAAAGTTCCAAAAACAATATTATACACATAATATAATAATAAAATTTAAAAATTAAAATAATAAGAAGAAAATTTTCATCTTTTAATCATATTCAAAAAAACAATTTTTTTTTTTTTTGTTATTATTATGTCCTTTTAATTTTAAGGATCTTGAACATAAATTTCATTTATGAATATAACTTTATTATTACAATTTATATAATTTGATATATGTTGTATAGCAAAATGAACTTTATGTTCAACATTTCAACTTTAAAATAACTGAAAGTTGTTCTAATAAATTTACTCAATTTTAAATCTCATTTACTATAAAATCTTATCTTCCAGAAATTCACGAATTTATACAGAAAATATCCTTGCCGTTCTAGTTTTGAAAGATTGTTTAACTATATCCAGCTTTCAGAATTGTTACTAAGAATATTATACACGTCTGTCTTCACTTTCGATAATTAAAAAAAAATTTTAAAAAATTTTTGTGACAATAAATTTTCTGAGCCTTTCTAAATTATGAAAATGGTATCCATGTCATGTATATATGTATGTATATTTTCTTTCTCTAAATAAAAGATCTTACATTATTATTGTTATTTTAAGGATATTCAGATGATGAGGATATATGATTTTTTTTTTTTTTACAATGAAGCAATAAAAATATTTTAATATGTATTTTCTTTTTCAATATTATTTTTACATTTATATTTTTTATAAATAGCATAATATTCATGAACATTTTTTTTTTCGCTTTTCTTTTCCTCCTCAATTTAAAATTAGAGAGATAAATCTTTTATTCAGATTTTATAATTTGTAGAGGAAAAAAAATATAAAAATTGGAATAATATATTTATATTTTAAGAAAATAAATTTCAAATTTCCAATAAAAATATTTTTTCTTTATTATTTTTGTATATTAAATTAATACAATATAGAATTGAAAGATTTTGATTTTATATCAAATTTTATTGTCATACCGACGCGACAGTGATCTTTCATTGTATTAAATAAGTATTCTCTTAAAATATAAAATAACTTTATTACAAAGAAAATATAGAATAGTACCTCATAAACACAATTAAATCATAGATAAAATACAAATATAATAATTTTTATCGAAAACCATACCCTTGTCCGAATCCTAATTTTTTTTTTAAATTCCTCTAATCGACATATATCTAGCCAAGCCACATATACGATATACCTACTAATTTTAATTAGAATCCATTTAAACTTTTATAAAATTTAAAATTTATAATAATTGTATATGAAAATTATTTAGATCCTTGACTGGCTGAGAGCCTCTAACTCTGAAATCTGAGATTGCGAATATTTCTAATAATTAAAATCGATTTGATTTGCTGGTTCATAAGTTGAAGGAAAATGGGCTAAAAAAAATTATGGTGGAAAATCAAGGACGAAAGATAGTACGGTACGGACTAACGAAAGCTGTTCTGTTAAAATAAGTTAAATAAGAAAATAAAATATTCTTAAATCAAGTTTAGCATCATAATTAGCAAGATTTTTCTAATTTTGATGATAGTAAGTTGATAAAATAATAGACTTCCTACACGATTTATTCGACTTTAAAATTTCAAAAATAAAAGAAAATTAATATAAAAATTAGAATTTTAAATGGTCGAAATTTAAGCTATTATTTAAATTAATAACAAAAAAAAAATTTTCACATTGCATTTTTATGTTTATAAAATAGCAAACAATTATTTTTTTGCATGAAAAAGGGGTTTTTTTTTCTGTTATGCTTATGTTTATGTGAATATTATTGTATTTCGTTTTTCCGATAAATATTTATATACTTTTTTTATTTCCACTTTGTTATTGTTGCTATTTAAAAGTTTTTTTTTCGAATTTTTTTTTTCTCTGTTATCAGGGTTGATAAAAAAAAAATTATCCATTGCTTTCTTTGGAAAACATTTTTGAATAGATATTGGGAAATTTTCCAGTTGTTCAAAAGTTTATAATACATACTTTTTTATAAGCTTTTATTTTATTTTATACATAGAAATAATAATAAATAATGCTGAATATTTATTATTTATGTAAAGTAGTTTCCAAGTGCATACATATTTTAAATTACAAAAATCATTCTTTTTTTTTCTAGGAAATAACATTTATTTATTAATTTTTATTTTATTTAGTTTTAAGTTTTATATGCAAATATACCTATGTTTTATAACTAGTAGTTTTGCTTCTATACTAAATTTATTAATTTTTAATGAGTTACAAATATTTATTAGTAGGTATGAAATTTCAAACCGAACTCGAGTTGTTTATTCAATTCTCATTACACATTTTATGTGAAAACTTATTTAATTTTGGGTTTTCTAATAAAAAACAATATTTGGCTTAAAGTTGTGAAAATTGAAATGATGACTATGTTTAAATCTTGATATTATCTTGAACAGATTTTCTAATTTACATAAAGGAAAATTCTTTGACATCTGTTGCAGAGTTAGAGCTTAAAAAAAATCACGAATTTTAACATTTTTTTTAGATTCTCGCTTACTTATAAAAACTAAAGAAAACAATATACTTTTTCCCATCAAACACAAGAAAAACTAAATTTTAGAAGTTCTTAGGAGTTGAAATATTGAGAAAATCTTAAGAAATTACATAAACAAAAATATAGCTACGTCTATTTCTATTATTTAAATTTTCATTTTAAAATACTAATTGAAAAATGAATTTGAATCCAATGAAATTCAGTTTATTTTTAAGATGAAAAAAAAAAAATATTAAAAAAGAAACAAATTGTTTTCTTCTTTTTTTTTTCGTTAAGTTTTTCCTAGCAAAAACAAAGTTTATTTTCTTTAAAAGAAAAACTAATATATTTCAATTTAATTATTATTTAGTTTTGTTTCTGAAGGTAATGGTAAAATTTATAGTTTTACGTAAATAAAAATCGATTTTTCCAATAAAAAATTTCCACCTCTCACAGAATCATCAAGATGACACAGCCTTTAATAAGTTTGAATTTGAAAACATGTTTTCGTAATTTAATGAACTTGATATGAATATCATGAAAAAGTTACGTAAAGCATTACATACATTTACATACATTTGTCAAATTATTATTAAAAATTGTGCCAAAACACTTTGTGGGTTTAATTTTCAAGAATCGAATTCAAAATAAAATCCTAACATTTCATGAACTTATATAATTTTATAATAAAAAGTTAATTAACCACTTTATGTATATATATATAATTTTTTTAATTAAAACAACTTTCTTGTGTTATTCTTGGACTGTTATTCTTAAATAACCCCTTTTAATAGCGGAATAAGAAAAAAGGTTTTGATAAAAAAAAAAAATTTATTTCGTATTTGTAGTCAAATAAAATGCATTTAAAAGGATTCCTTGATTTCATTTTTTATTATTTTTTCCTCTAATTTATTATTTTATTTTTATTTTTTATTTAAATTAAAATCGGAGTTTAAGTAATTTAATATTATTGTTTTGTTTTGAAATTATAAATAAAATAAATTCAATTAAAAATTTTAATAATTTTTCAAATATACCTACCGCAGTTCTTTTTTTATATTCATAACTTCACAGATAGTTATTATCACTATTGCCTATATTATAATCTATATAACTATTTTACGATTAATATAAAACATAGTTTGGGTGTCATAAATTTTTTGTGCTAATTGAACTAAAACTTAGATAATAGCATTGATTATGTAATGCAATAGTAGTTGATGCATTGCTTCTTTAGGTTTGATTATAATAGTTGTATTCATAATAAGTTTAAGAAATTTTACCGAATTTGTTTTATAAAGATCATTTCTCACGATTCGCCATAAAACTTAACATTTTCACTGCTCTTACATTAAACACTATAAATGATTAAGTTATGAACTCAGTTTTTTATAACCAAAAGCAGAATAAATTTTTTATTCTTTTTTGAAATTTGAGAGATTTACATATTCTGTACTTACAGCCAATATTATATTTAGATATCTTTAGCTTATTTCCTCCCTCTAGAATTCTTTATTTTACCCTCTTTATAAATAAAAATATGAAAAAAAAAAAAAAAAATATTAAAATAATATTAAAAAGCACAAAAAAAAAAGCGAGAAATTAATTTGTTATGTTCCAATTTTTTTTTTCATAATGGTAATTTTTATTATAATCTTCCAGTTGGTTTAATCTTATAAAAGATTTTTTTTTTTCTAAATTTTTTTTAATGGAAAATTTTAATTGGAATCGTAAGATTTTTTTCTTCTTTAACTTAAATTTTTTTTTTTAAGGGAAAAAGAAATCTTAAAAAAGCGTTATTTTTAATTGAAAAAAAAAATTATTTATTTTTATCATTTATAAATTTTTATTTTTTGTTTTATTTTACTATTACCTATATTACTAAGGTGATAAATTTTAACACTTCGAAAGTCGATTTATTAAACTTTTTGATTGAATTTTTTTTTTTTTTGTGATTTTTGGATTTTAATAATTTAATGGTTTTTGTAAAATATATAATTTCGTGTCTGACTCTATCAGATATATTTGTAGCTGAGAACAACAAAAATGTTGATATTGTGTTCTAAAAAAACTGAATCAATATCGAATATAATAATTAATTAATTATATACAAAGATATATAATGAAATAAATCCTTAAGGATACGCACTCTTGATTTATTATATAATTTGAAGTTAAGTCAAAAAACTATAACTATTTTTTAATTATACAATAATATATAATCCAATAAGGATTAACCATTAAATAAATAAGCATAAAGATAAAATGAATATTAATTTAATTTAAAAATCTTTTTTAAAATTATTATTTTAACGCATAAATAATTCATGTTCGAAATAAATTAATATATTAATTAATAACAAAAAAATCTTCTTTTTTTTACTGATTAAAGGTAACTATGACTTTAATTTTTTTTTTTGCAATAAAAACCAACCAATCAACAATAAAATAAAAACAAAAAATGATGAAAGCATAAATTTTATATTTAATTCTCAAAACAAAAAATAAAAAAATAAAATAAAAATCCAGAGATAAATTTATCAAATAATTTACACCATCATCCACATACTGAAAATATTAAAATTTTTATGTAGTTGCCGTAACAACTTTTGATCCTTTTTTACATTAATATTAACAATTACAATACACAGTTCAGTAATTTTTCAAAATAAAAAAAATCTTAACTTTGATTATTAAATTTATATCTTTTCATCTTGTGCAAAATGTCATTTTAAATTTGTGTCCGAGAATCAGAAATATTATGGAATTTGAATTTACAGACACTATGCGTATTTACAGACACTAAGAGTATCCGAGGACTAAATAATAAGAACTGAATATTAAATATTTATGTGCATACAGTTTTTTGTTAAATCTTTAATTAAATAACGTCGTTCGGTAAGATATATAAATATTATCGATAAAATGAAAATTTAGTTGGATATTTGTAATACCGCTCACCATAAAACACTTGTAAAGAAACTTGTAATGGAACCAATTTAACTTTTTACATACTAGAAATAATTTATTAAAATTATGGAGAAAATGATCATCGAAACAATTTTTTTTAAAGAAACTCTGTATCTTACCTTGTATCGAATTCAGTTTTTTTTTGACTGCCTAATCAAAAGTCTATATCAGGAGTTTATCAGAAGTTTTCATATACAAGATGGTACCCAACTATAAATTTTTCCTTTAAAATGAAAAAGACGACCCTTTTTTCGATTTAATCACAATTATGTACTATTCATATTTATTTGTGTATATGTGTGTACAAAACAAAAACACAAAATGTCTTGATACGATGTCTTGACTATTATTTCCTAAAATTTTACAGCTGAGAACAATCGAAGAAAATCAACGCAAAATTTATAGCTCATTGGAACAGACGAAACACATTAAAGACGTTCATTATAATCGCGCTTATAACGTCACCATCGCGTCCTATATGTACAGTCCAAAGCATTATTATTTTGCAATCAAAATTAAATGGCAATAGAATAACAATAAAAAAAACTGAATATGTATAATTAACAGGAATGCTCCTTTTACTGATTGAATTTTACAATCATTAACATAAGAATGGTTAAATAATTCTCCGAATATTTTAATGGAATTAACATAATGAAAATGTTTTAAGCAGGTGTTTATGCGTTGTCTGATGTTCCCTGGGGATATTAGTTTAATTACATATAAAATACATGCAAAATTTTCATGAGATATACAAAAATTAAATATAATATTATAAATTTTTAATGTAAAATATTTATAATAAAAAATCCTCAGATTCTTTAATGTTATATGAAAAATAATTCATACATACTTATATATATTTTATATTTACAAAATATAAAATGGTGATGCAGGGAGCACTTTAAAATCACTTATTTTACGTTGAAAATCAGCAATAAATACAAATTTAAGCTAATATTTTCATAAGGAAAATTTTTCGTTTTTCTTTATAATATTTTCTCTAGATCAAGTATATTTATTAAGAGGTAAAAAATATGATTCATTTTTTTTTTAATTTGATATTGCTATGCAGTAAATATTTCTAACAGAAATAATAAAATGCCAATAGCTTTTCTTCCCATTAAACAAATTAGATTCCTAACTAAAGTGACTTAAAAATACATTTCTTAAATTGAACCTAAGAATAATAAAATTGAATAAAATGAAATTTAATTACAAAGTAACAAAACCCATTAACTGGAGTTCAAAAATACCAAATATAGGTATAACTTAATCATACACATAAATAGGTTGTTTTTACAATTCCAATTATTCTGACTAAAAATTTCCTTTGATTTCAATTCTTAAGGTGATTTAAGACAATTTTTTGTAATTCATGGAAAGCAAAAGTATATAATAATTTTCTAAAAGTAAAATATGTTAAGGAAAAATTGAATTTTCTATACAAAAAATTTTCATTATATATTCTTCCGTTATATATGTATAGTATACCTAATTTTACATTTAATTATTTCATCAAGTCAATGATGTATAATACGTTTAGGAAGAGAAAATTATTCTATCAAGATGCCAGGCTTCTTACCAAGTGGAACTAAGATTTCTCTTATAGAATCCTACATTAAAAAGCAGGGACGTAAAATATGTGAAAAAATTCTAGTTTTGCAAATAAAATAAAAACAACACCTAGTTATCTGCTTTTCTACTCGCTCACGATAATTATTTGAACTTATTAAATAGGGTTTAACAATTAATTGGAGGTCGCACTATAAAAGTCCCATTTTCTGAATCAACTATTTTCCGAAACTGCAGCATAAGCGTTATATAAAAATAATAAATTAATCCGATAAATGAATTATTAATATGCTTATACATTTTTAATAAAAATAAATATATATTTATTTCAAAAAGTAATTAATTTTTTTCGCTTAAATAATTTTATTTAAATATAAATAAAATACGCCTAAAAATATAACTTAGAATAAAAAAATAATAATAAAATAATAAATTAAATGGATTAACTTATCAATTTAAATAAAAAAAAAGTGATTTTTTGAATTTTATATCGCTCTAATCCATTAATTTTTCTAACAAAAAAAAAATTTTTATTGTTTTTCTTTTTTAAAATATATATGTTATTTATATATTATATATGTAGGTATTATGTATTAACTTTTTTATTTACTGTATAAAAACATTTAAAAAAAAAATCAATATTTTCAATGAATATTTTATTTAAAAACTTCATTTTTTAAACATCCGCCATGCTAAAAATTTAATTAATATTTTAATAAACGCATGATATAACAACATAGTGATTCATTCCCAGGCAGCAATTTTTTTTTGTAATACATATTCAAAATTAATTCGAAAACGATTTTTTAACATCGCTTTAATAGTAGATTATTGTATATGTAAACTAAATTTGTTATTAATTAAGAGTTCTGTATACACAAAAATACATTGACACGAGTCAATACTTATATCACGAGACCGAAGGCCGAGTGATATAAATTGACAAGCGTCAATGTATTTTTGTGTAAATACAGAACGAGTTGTATAACAAATTTTGTTTACATATCCAATATACTGTTTTAATGCAGAGAGAAAAGAGAGAATATATTTTTTCTTCTCATTTTTTCTCATTTTTTTTTTTTGTGTTTGGCTGTATTGAAATATTGTGAGAGATATTATGTTTGTTAGGTATTACGTAATATTCAATACGAAACATCTAAATGATTTCACTATTTACGCTGATGCATCTAAATTTTTTCATTATATACGCTGATGCATCTAAATTTTTTCATTATTTACGCGGATGCATCTAAATGATTGCATGTGTATTGACGCATATAATACTCCATTTAGTGATCTAAATTCTATAGCACTAAATACAACATAACGATCCGCAACGCATTAAATTTATTTAGTTCTATATTTTTTAAAACGTTAAGATAAATTTCGGGGTCACAATAATAATCTCAACTTTTTTTATATATTAGTTTTGGTTAATTTTAGTAACTCAAGAAAAACAGATTAGGCTCAAATAAAAGTATCGTATTAAACTCATAATTTTTCATCATAGCTTTACAACAACATATCTAGAATATTTTTCAGATACTACCAACTTTTCCAATTTTTTTCATTAAGTTTGGTTTAGTTTTGTTTTGAGATTTTGGTAATTTTAGTACACTTTGTTGGTATTAAGCTTTTATCGGTATGATGATTTTTTTGTGTTTTTGGTAAACGAGCGATACTTATCTTACAGAGTACAGAGTACAGATTCTTGTATAATAACTTTTATATACTCTTTCTAAGGAAATCAACAACTGCATCTAATATAATAAAATTATAAAAATTAATTTCTTTAATGTTAAACAATATTTGATTAATAAGAAAATAATAATAACTATACATATATATAATGATGACAATGATAACTTAAAATTAATCGAATGAGAACTATTATAACAATTAATAATAAGGTATAATAAAACTCATTAATAGAATTTCCCTGAAAATCTAAACAAATTGCTAATGGGGATAAAAAAAAAACTTATATGAAAATATATTAACAAAAATCCTAAAATAACATAAACCTCAGGGAAAAATAAAATCGCAGTCCTCCAAAAAAAAAATCTTCAAATTTTTGGAAATATTTTTTTTCATTTTTCAGAGGAAAATTCTTTGTTTACAAATTTTATTAAAAAAAAAAAAATAAAAAATAAAAGGAAAATTTAAATATCCTGATTATCCGATCGAACATTTTCATTTTTAATATAAAAACCGCCAGCCAATACAATGTAGGTTTTGTTATTTAAAAGAACAAAAAAAATGAAAAAACAAACTCATTGAAAATTTTAGTGGATTTGTTTTTAGGATTTTTGTAGGGAAAAATAACTCGCAGGCCTTTGTGAAATTGGCATAGCTAAGCAGGTTTTAGTATTATATACATTTATAAATACAGCAAATAAAAGAAAAATCACAAAAATAATTCAGGATTTTTTATTTTTTTTTTGCATTCCTTTACTTTAAACAAAAACTTTCTATTTCACATTAATAAAATGAAAAGATTTGATATTTAATGTATATAGGTCTGAATAAATTCATTGTAACACAGAAGAGTAAATGAAGTTTTTATTATATAGATTTTAAAGTTAAGACAATTTTATAATACCGAAATCTTTTTTAAATTATCAAAGACTTACTTTCTTTAGAAAACATTTTTAGAACATCAAATTGGTTGGCTACGTATAATTCTTAATAACATAACTGACATTTCAGTAGTTCTATATTATTATTAGCGAAATTGATGGGATACATAACGATTGTGTAAAAATTCCTGATTTACTGAAATTTCGAAACTTATTAAATGTATAGTTGTTCAGAAGATAATAAATCTGATTTAGAAAAATAAATTATGCTATTTTTCGTTTGTTGTTTTACAAAACCTTTTTTTACGGTCACTGAAATTTCTAAATTTTCATTACTTTGTTGCTATTATTATTATATTTACATTTGAAATTTTCTCTTTTAAAAACAATTGGGAATATATTTTTGTCAGTGAAAATTGAAACAAATTTATGAAAAATTGTAAAAATATTATTTTAGTAAAATTTTTGAAATAAACTATGTCATCTCTATAGAGAATGATGTATTATGACGATGTATGGGTTATGTAGGTATATAATATGGATTTTGTTAAAACAATTCGTTTATATTTTACGTTCATAATGTCACATACCTATATATAAAGTTTGTTTAGCTTATGTTATGAACTTATCTCTCATGGGATATGTTTTCATAAAATTTTGTAATAACGTTTTCTTTATACAATTTCCTTTTTTTTTTTCATTAAAAATGCATTAATTTTTCTTTTATATAAATGATTTACAATGGATTAAAACGTTCATACGTACATCATCCTAATAAAAAAAAAGTTCATGGTCTCTATTTTTGGTATTGTTTTATGAATGGTTACCAGCACATAAAGATAAAATGGTACAATGTAATGTTGTTGTAATACTTGAATTCAAAATATTAGATTACTGTACATTTTTAAATATAATACATACTTCTAACTATTGAATTAAAAATATTCGATTACTGTTGATTTTTGAAGTAATACTAACAAAATTTAGAAAGATCGTTGTATGTTGTTTGATCCTTGATTACCTCAGACTAAATTGAATTTAACTATATATTTTAATCAAAATTTGATCAATCATTTAGTTAGAACAAAATAATAATTCGTCTAATGTATAAACAGTGATAAACAGAAACATAATTGACATTTAATTTTATTCCTGAAAATTGAAATTTTTAATTTATTTGCCAAAAAAAAAATAAAAATAAAAATTTGTCCTCTTAACTAAACCTTTTTGAAAGGACATAATACATCTGCTCTATTTTAAGTATTCTTTACTATCTCACACATGAAAACACCAATTTTAATTAAATTGAGATTATTTTGCGTCGGTGCTGTCTTTTAGTCCTTTCTTGAACATAAAAAAAAAAAAAATTTTTTCTTTTCATTCTGCAAACAAAAAAATCATAAAATCATGAACTGAAATGTTTATCAACTTTATGAATTGCTCTTTTTTTTCTCAATATTTACAACTTTAGCAAAAGAAAGGATATCATTCCATTTTAATCCTTCAACCAAAAGTGTATATACTCAAAAAATTTACAAGGTGGTCTTAATTTGAATCATAAAACAATTTTCACTTATTGAAGATTTTGAAATATATAAAAGGGCTTCTGAATTTAGGACAACAATGATTTTTAGAAATGTTTGCTCTTTTATGTTGCATTTTGTCATGTTACATTGAAACTAGAAAAAAATATATATATACACATAAGTCTTCAAAGTAATATGGAATTGGGAAAATTAATAAATGCAATGCATGCAAATGCAAACAAAAATATTTTTGGCCTGCAATATTATTAAAAATTTCAATCATATTAGAATTTTTTTTTTTTTATTAAAACAACATTTTCTTGTTTTTATTTTCAAATAAAATAATAAAAACAGGATTTTCGAAGAAGAATCCTGACAACGAGTTTTTGCAGCAGTTCTTGTACAAAGGTAAAAAATAATGTTTTAATTTTTTTGTTGCATAGTTTGCAAGGTTTTGGCTAATAAATATATATTGAATTTAATACGAAAATAACTTCGACCAATTTGTCTTAGAGTAAGTGTACAAATTTAATAAATGAAAAAGTATTTATATTTATAAAATTATATACCCTACATACATAATTACATATATATAACTTTTCATATCAAATTTACCAACTTTAATTAAATATATAATAATAATAATTAATAAGCCTAAATAAATATACTGCAAACCATATTGATTGTCTCAAATATTTTATTCATTTTCAATTAAATTAAAAAAAAAAAAAAATCTCATTAAAACCCTGCTTATTATTTATTTTATTTAAAATTTATTTATTATACGAAAAATATTAATTTTTTTTTTGTTTGTGCGAATCCTTGAAAGCAAAACAAGGCGAAATAAAAAAAAATAACAATAATAATAATAATAATTTCCATCGTTATTATTTATCCTTTTGTTTTCATTAATTATTAATAAAATTATTACAATATTAAAACCGCAAAAAGTATAAAGTTTTAATTATTATTATTAAACTCAATTAAGTGAAATGAGCAGATTTATATGTTCTTTATAATTTTTTGTTTTTGGTATAACTTCATCACATGAACGGAAATCAACCGAATGGCACTATTAAAATAGAGTTTTTTTATTTTTGGACTTAGTCGTTTTAACACTCTTACAAATATCCTTAGGAAAAGGCTTAAATCATTTTTAAATTTGTAAAAATAAACAAAAATATTTTATAAATAATTATAATAAATAAAAACCAAAATAAATTTCGAATACAGTCGGCTGAAAGGCTGAAAAGAATCGATAGTATATTTTCCATTATCCGTAAATTCAAAAATAAAAGCTATTTAACAGATTTTTTCAGATCAACTGAAAATTTAGAAAACTTCTACCCTTTTAGAAACTGGAAATGGATTTTTTTTTTGAAAAATCTGAGAAATTGAACAGAAGTAGAAATTATAAATTAATATTATTATTATGTAAAATAATAACCTGAGGGGGTGTTAAAATAATTTAAATAACAACCGTCTCCTTACGCAATAGTTTTCTTTGATTTTTACAATTTTAATTTGATTTTTAAAACAGGCATAAACAAAGTGAAATTATATTATATGACCGCCTCTTTTCATTAGAATTAAACTTGGAACAAGCGGAAGATCAATCTTGACAATTCATTGTAAAATTAAGTAAAATGAAATTATTAAAATGAAGTATGAATTTATTTAAATTTTATTGATAACCTTAAAATTTACTATAGTACCTGTTCTGCTTGTTCCAAAAATATTGTCGTGATATAGAGTGATTAATTTAAGTACCTAAAAGAAGCTTTCCTAAAGCACTTCCAGAGCAGACTAAAACCAAAATATTTAGAACCGATCAACATAGTTGATTTGACATCAATTTAATTGATTTTACAGGATCATTTTCCATAAGTGTAAAGTTAATAAAAAGTTCCACAAAAATAGTATTGGTGGTTTGAAAAATTTAAAGCGTTTATTTTTAACAAATTATATTTGTCATTTCCTTTCATATTAAGAAATCAAAAATTTGAATTTCTTATTTTAAAATTATATATAAAATAAAGACATAATAAGCATAACATATTTTTTTTTTATCATATTTTCTTATTTTATGATAAACAACAAGGGGCTTAAAATACATCTTTTTAACAAAAGAAAAGTACTTAACCTCAACACATTAAATATCCCCCAGGCTCTATTTAGATATTCTTACTTGTAAATTTATTTATTTTACGTGTAAACAAAATTTTCTGTTTCCCTAATACTTTTTTTTTTGCCGAAAAAGAAAAAAAAACATATTTTCCGCCCCTTTTATCACTTTCCAATGAAGATTTTCATTATTAATTTTGTTATAGAAAATAACCACAAATTTGTAAATTTGAATAGCATCATATTGAGTTCAAAACATCAGTGCTCATATAATGTATATTGTATTTATCTAAAAAAAAAAAATTGTCAGGGAATCTTCTCAGATTTTAGAATTTTTATTTAGGTCAGCAGCATCTTTATTTCTTTTTAGTCAAAAATATATTTTTATTTGATTTAGATAAAAAAAAATGTAAAATTTGTTTGCATACATATACACATATACCTCTGTATAGCAATAGCATTAAAACTAATTCAGTAGACATTAAATTAGATTTTTAATATAGTCATTTTAATTAAGTAATTTATAATTTAGAAAAGATTAATTTGCAAATTATATTAAATATTTATATGTTAATAAAATGTCAGTCTCCCCAATGTTTCAGCGATCTTAAAATTATAGAAACAAACACTTGAGATACAACATTAAATTTAAATTACACTTGCTTATATTAAGACTTACATAAATATTAAGACATTAAATTTAGAATACACGAATTTCAAACATTTAAATTGAAATATAGCCTGTCAAAATCTAGAAAAATTTTTCATTTCCACTCAAAGGTTTAACAAAACAAAATATTAAAAATTTAAAGAGCTATGGGATTTTATCATTCAATTAGAAATATTAAATAAGATTTTTTTTTTTTAAATAATTTTTAAGTTAAAAATATTTATTTTTTTTTATTCCTTTATGTCCCCGTAGGGAGAATTATGATTTAAAATAAAAATTTATAATAATATTAAAAGAAAAGCAAAGAAAAATCCAAAAAGAAAACAAGCATGCATTAAAATGTTGTTGTTTTTTATTCTTTTGAAAATCTCTTAAGGATTTTTAATATTTAGGTTAGAAATATTTAAAAAAAAAAAAGGATATAATAACATTATTAAAAAATATTTTGATGTATTTTTAACTTAAGGGTAAAATGCATTTTTATTATAAAATTATTACCTCTTTTATTATAAAAACTTAAATAGAAAATTGTATATATTTTTTTTATTTCATAAATTCTTTAACAATTAAAGGATAAAATCATTTAGAAAAGCATTATGTATTAATTCTAAACTTGGTTGGACACTTTTATGTCGGAAAAAACAAAACCATAAAAATAAAATCATAATAGAACACCTGCATTGGGAGCACAAACTAAATTAAGCAATTTTGGGGCAAAAATTTAATGTAGTTTATTTACAAAACACTTAACTTGAAAAGGCAGATGATTTCTTTAAAAAAAAAATAGAATGGCTTAAATTGAAATCAATTGAACCTTATTATAATTTGACGGCAACTTAATTTAATTCCTGCGGTTAAAGGTTAAACAAATAAATAAGTAAAATTTTAATCTTTTGAAAAATGTTGTTAGAAGTTGTACAGCGAATGCCGGAGATTAAATGATGTTAGATTTTAAATGTCCTAATTTTAGTACAATACAAAAAACTGATCAGAAATTTTCTTCTATACAATAGACATAGACCATCAAAATGTGGCGTAAAATTGTTTGATATGGCCTAGTTAAATTTTTTTAAATATCATTTAAAAAAGATTTCTTCTTGCCAACTATATTGTACTATACAAATAAGAAATTATTTTTATTTATTAAATGAACAATAAATAAATTACTTAAAGCTATTTTGGCAAATAATGAGATCGTGTGAAATGTAAATTTTATATAATGAAAATATAATAAAATAAATTTCCTAACATCATATATAACACCATTATAAATTTTAATATAAATAACTACAAATACTTGGCTTAACAACCAGAAGCACCTACATTTTATTTATTTATTTATTTATTTTTAAAAAATAAATTTTAGATATTAACAAAAAAAAAAAATTAACCAATTCTTTAACCCCACTTGAAGTTTCAGCATCCAAAAAAAAACTTTTTTTTTTAACTTGCTTCTGGTCTTTAATTTTTATTTTATTTTATAAAATATTGTAAGATACCAAAAAAAAAAAAAAAAAGTCAACATCTGAACCGTACTTGAAAATTAGGATTAGTTATGTTTGAATTTATCCGCGCCCGAATGAAAACACAATGTGTGGCCAAGAGTTATGAAAAGTTCAAATTTTTTTTTCCTCTTTGTTTTGTCTATGGAACGGAATTCAAAACATTTTGTTTATTAATATAATAACTTCTATATTTTATTAATTTACCATCGATATAAATAATATGCATAGCTCTGTTGTGATGATAAAAAACTTGATAATAAATTCTAGAGAATATTTAATGAGGAATATTGAATTGAGAAAGTTTGTGAATCTGATCATATTTTTTTTAATTTCCACTAACAAATTAGATACCCTTAAAACACACATCACAAAATTATTTTCAACTTCAATTGAAAACATATCATTTAGTAGATAGAACGCATATGAAAAAATGTCTTCAGTACTAATATACTACTAACAGATTTTAGATTTCGGTCAAACGATTATTGGAATATTTTTCAACAAAACTATTTTTTTTTTTTTTTTATAGAGTGTCCACTCAAAAAAAATTATGCATTGTAAATAACAAATTTTATTATTTACAATATTTATAAGAAAAAAATAAACAAAAATATATTTAATTTCTTTAAATCTTTTATTTTTATTAAAAATTTTTCTCTATGTGTTTTTTTTAGCTGCATAAGTATTTAAATTAAAGGTTAAATAGCTTTGTAAGCATGTTATATGATGTGACTGACGTCAATACTCATATAATAATAATAAAATATAATAATTGAAATAACGTCATTATTGACAAAATCTAACGTTACACAATCTATGTAATTTCAATTTGTAATAAAATGCATAAAATGCAAGAAATAATAATAAAACAAATACTATAAAAAAACAGGTACAATTGTACAAATTAAATAGACTTGAATTATATTAGAATTATGAATTTTCTTAGTCAACACTTTAAAAGTTGGTTCGGAATTTAAAAAATCAGTCATAAAAAGACTTGAAGAATGAATTGTAACTAATGATCGCTCATTTTGATTTAAAATAAATTAAGAGATACATACTATGCTAATTGAAAATTGTAAAACAGTGCTTTTATTTGATGGACTTACAACAATTTGTGAGTTAAACGTAAAATTCATTGAATAATTCATAAACATTTTCTATATGTATGTATATTATGTTTGTAATCATTTGTATGTAATATTTGAAAATAATTTTTTCTTATTTTTTTGGGAATAATAATAATTGTCACTCACTTGACCACTTGTTGATTTTTCTTTATGTGCTTCTGGTCTTTGTTTTTTGAACATACATACATATTTATGAAATTTTTAAGAAGCTTTATAATAAGTGGACTTACTACTGGTCTTTTAAAAAAAAAACCAAACAAAAAAAATTATTATTATGCTTTGACAAAGAGAAATACCTATGTATCACCGTATAATAAGACATAATGTCTTTTTGGACCAAATTTTTTACTTTCAAGATAAAAATAAATTTTATATTATTGAAAATGAAATTAAAAACTTGTAAGCAAAACATATTTCAAGTAAACAAGTTTATTATTTTATTATTAAATAAACGGTATTACTAATTAATGAGTTGTAATCAACTTATGGTTTGAACTGAAGACCTTTGAAAATTCCCACAGTTTCTTCTATTGAAACAAAATGAAAACACATATACTTTTATTTCCTCTTCAAAATTAAGTATATGATTTAAGAAAAATAAATAAAATAGAATTTAAATTTTGAATAATAATGGTAAAAATACAGATTAAACACCTTGATTTTTAGGTTGATTAGGATTCAAGTTAAAAAAATGTACAATTATTGTACATATGTAAGCTTCAAAGTTTTATATGAACTTTTTATTCAGACACTTAAAATTTCTTGTTGTTATCACATTTTCTTGGTTTTTTTTCCAGAGATATATTGACGTGATAGACTCAGGTGCATAGTTATAATGTAATCCTTAATTAAATTATCCTTTAATTAGTTAATAAAATTTGTTAACAAAAATTGAATATTATGTTCAACTTAAAGAAATTATAAATTTTTTATGGTTTCGTATAAGTATTTCAAGAGAAGGTGATAAAATCTGTATATATCAAAAATACTAAGTTTGTTGATTTTTGGTTTTTATTTCTCCCTAACTGAATAAACTTAATTACCATATCAACTTGTTTAAAATCTTTTAAGCTAACAACCTGTTACTTACAAATATTTTATAATTTTGTCATTTAAATACATTAATTCTGTATTTTTACTTAAGGCAAATATATTTATTTTGAAGATTTTATCATGAATATTAAACAATCCTTTAAAATTAAAAAGTTTTTTTTCATCTAAAGAAATTTAAAATTGGCAATTGGCCCTTCAATTAAATTAATAAAGGATCAAAAACACTTGTAAGTATGAAATTTGTCACATTTTTAAAAATAACACTCTCCCAATTAGTAGAAAATATTGAACAAATTCTATATTTTAAATTAGGGTTATTAAACGTAAAATAAGACAACGATCAAACAAATATGTACATTACACTACTACAAGGTAAAGTTTTTAAACATTAGAGACGAAAGAATGTAGTTATAAAACATTTATTTATACTGGAGTAATAGTTAATAACCTGGCATAGCAATCTTAAAATGGTATTGACGTAGTTGATCTTCAAACAGTTTAAGCAAAGCATACATCAAATAAGAAGACAACCGTTTTAAAATCTTATAAACTAACTTATAAAATAATCTGAACACTTGTATCATATCATATCCTAAGGTATTTTACAATGAGAATACTACAAGTTTGATCTAACCCAATAATATTTTGTTTTTGAATCTTCAATCAAATTATTATCATTATGTCTCTACTAAAAATATATCCGCATTTAAAAGGTTTGACAATTTAATTCTCTCTAATGAAATGTAAATAAAAATAATTCAAAAAAAAATATGTCCTTGTTACCAATGAAAATATTTTTATAATTTATCCCTTGTAATATCAATTAAATTAGAATATGATACAAAACAAAATTGAATTTGTTTTTAAAATTTTAAATATGTTGATGATATATTTAATATCTAGGGTTTCCTGAAGTTAATAGTAAAGGGTTTAGCAAATTTAATCGCCAAAATGATAAACAAAAATTTCATGAGAAAGGAAATTGAGAAACAATATGAAAAACAAGTTTATTACTCATATACAAATTTAGCACGAGGATATGTAAAGCTAAATCGATTGTACAGCCAATTACTTTAAAACTCGTTCGTAGAGTTCATTGTCCTATTTATCTCTTTTCTTCTAAATTGAAAATGAATTATTTCGGAGTTTTCCAATTTTCTTGATAAGGCAATAAATCTCTAGCCATCACCAATATCAGTAAGGCTTTCATTACATTGATTCGTCTTATATCTAATTACTTTTGTAGGTACTATTTACATGTTTTTAAAAAAATACTCACAATACAATTAGAGTATATAAAACTACTAATAATCTTCCTGACATTATTAATGTAAATCCCCGTAAATTAATTTTTTTTTTTCAATGTTCATTATATTCTTTAAACTCAAAAATATCATTTAAAATTTCACATAACTAAATTTTCCACAGGGTTTTTTTTTTTTGCCATTCTTATACTTCCTTCGGGCAATATTTTTCATTTAAGGATTTGTTTATTCAAATGTTTAAAATCCCGCCATTAAAAATTACAAAGAAAATTAAATGAGTATATAATAATAAAATGAAAATATAAGTAAGTACAATATTATGTATGTATGTTTTCATTTTTCTATCTTTTAAAAACTATTCCTATTAAATTATAAATAAAAGAAAATTTTAAATTTTATAATATAAAATTTTCATTTTACCCTCGTAACTCACTCTAACATATTAATTTAATAATATTAATGTATTACGATTTATGATAATCCTTGCGAGAAGTCCTAGTAATTATTTTGAATAACTTATGTTTATTTATTTGTTAATAGAATTTTATTATTATTATTATTTTCAGAACAAAATATAGATAACTTTTTTGTTTTTTTGAACATGTAGTTAGTTGTAAAGTTTTTGAAAGACAAATGTGCATTTTTACAGATTCCTTTTAACAATTTTATTATTTTTCCAAGAAATTCTTCTATCAACTTTTTTGTCAAAGAATAATACATATTTTAACATTATTAATTTATATTTAAAAAAAAAAAAGGTAATTAATGGAAAAGTCTAAATTTTTTTTATGTTACTTACCTCAACTCGCTCTTCTTTCAAATCTACTTTTAATGCTAATTGTTCTCTTAATACTACATCAGGATAGTGAGTTTTTTCAAAAGTTGCTTCTAATTGTTCTAACTGTTCTTCGGTAAAAATTGTTCGATGACGTCTTTTTCTTTTTGGAGGTGGACCATGACCCAAATGATGTGCAGGATGATGATGATGATGGTGTAATCCACCATGTACTTGCATTTGTGCTGCTGCTACATGGGCTACTGCTGCCGCATGCATATAATTTGGATAAAAATTTGGGTATGCAACTGTAATGATAAATATCAAATGGAATCTGATATATAATAATCAAATGGTATAAATATATGTTATTAAAAGTGTAAAAACAATGGGCATACTTATATCATATAAAATATTTATTAAAAATCTTACAATTTTTATTTTATTTTGTTCATTAAAAAAAACCAAAAACCTCAACTTTTTAGAAAACTTTGTTTAAATGGAAATATTGACAGTTGATTTATTACAAAAATTGAGATATGTTGACAATAATAAATACCTTTATCTTATCTTCTTCTTGATATTAAAAATATTGCATATTTGTTTCTTAAGATGATTATTTTTTTATTCTAATTTAAAAAAGCAAATAGGTAGATCAATAAAGATGCAACATAGCAATGACCCAACACTCTTGCAATACTTTTACTTTATTCCACGGTACACTTATGAAAAAAGAACTCAAAAATTACATAATGAATTTAAGAAACTGGAAATTATGTTTTTATTTTCGAGCGAAATTGAACCAAATAATATTTTTATTTTTAATATAATAAAAAAATTTAATTTATTTGCATGAAGTTCAAGAGCTTCCTTGTATAGGAAGGAATACCATTATGTACACATAAATTTATTCAAATTTTTTTTTTTTTTTTCACCGTTGATATGAGAACCACTTTTATATTTTGTAGTATTATTATTTCATCTGATTTTCTACTTTTATCTTATCGCGAAAATAAAAATTTCAAACATATAATTTTTTTTTTGATAAGGTTTCCTGTTAAATTCTCACTAAAAAAATATAACAGTTGGAAAAAGTTTTACATAAAAACATAAACATAAAAGTATATTGCGTTATGAAATTTAAATATCGCTAAAATATTTTATTCGGAAACCAATGAAATTTTTTTTAAATTAAAAATAATAAAAAAAAAAAAGGGTACGCGTACATTTTTGATTGTGATTTTTAAATTTAAATCATATAAATATCATTTTTTTGTATGAATTTGAAAGCAATGTAAGTACCGTGGTATGTTAAAATAAAGTGTTTGCTTGTGTACAAGAAACAGTGTACATCTCAAGTACGTTGTGTGTATGAATCAACATTGTGTCAAGCAGTGGGTAGGTACCATATAAAGTAAGCAAGGCTTAGGGGCCCTCTAAGTTTAGGGGCCCATTGTAATACAGTTTTTTTTTTTAAATCGATTCAAACCAAGCTTTAAGTTGAATGAAAAACTAATAATCCAGCAGCAAAGCTCACATCAGAGAAAGGCATGAGTACACTTACATTACAAATCACTCGTGAATACACTTTATTTATTCAATACATATATCAATAATGCAACTCAAAAAAGAAACGAGTGTAATATATGATTAATAATATTTTTTCAATGCATTAGAATTGCAAGTGCAAAAGTTAGAAAAAAGAAATTTCAATTTAGTTATTGAATATTCTCATTATTATTATTAATATTATTATTGTTACTACTTTTATAATATAAAGTATCATAAAAATTATAAACAATTTTTTGTATTTCTTTAATACTTTTTACATTTTTCACAGGGGCCCTTCCATAATTGTGGCATAAGGGCCTAAAATTTCTAGCTACGTCACTGGTGTCAAGTCACTAACCAAGGCTACCAGCTTTTTAAAGCTTCTATGTGCTTATAATTAAGTGTAGTTTGAACGAGCTTAGGTATTTTTAAGGAATTAAAAGAGGTCTGTATTATGGCAACATAAAATTGCAAAATCCTTCATAAATATGATACTTTTCCGGTATAAAGAATATATATGGAGACAGTAGTTTTCGATTTTTGTAAAGTTTTAACTCAAAATAGATCTTAATTCAATTTCTTAATTGATTTATTCTCTTCACTTCAGTTGAATTTTTTTAAAATAGCCCAAGACATATTTTACGAAACTCAATCGATTTTTTTTTCATTTTTTTTATGTTGAGTCTTAAAAGATTTTTCTAAGGATAAACTGAAACGCTTGGCTTGCGTTAATACTTTTACAGAAATTGACGGTAAAATCAATAATTTATGCATTTTTATTTTAATTTTTTTTTTATTTGGATTTTTATTTTCACTTCAAGTAAAATGAGAAATTTGTAAATAAAATGTTCAGCCCAAACAAAAAAAAACACATAAAAATCCTTGGTAAAGGAAGAATAAAGTTTATTTGTTAAAAGTATTAGAAAAAAAAAACCAATTTAATAACGGTTCAATTGGTGCGACTTAAAAAATTTTATATCCCAAGGACATGACGGGTGGAATACCATTTACATAAAAAAAAAAAATTTACTGAAAAATTTTTCCTATGAATTTAACTTCTGTTGTTATTTATTATTTAATACTGCCACTGCGTCTTATTAAGATTTTTTATTTATTTGATTTTTTTTTTTTAATAAAATTCTAATTTTAGAATTAAAAATATTAAATCGCTTTGAGGTAAATCAAAAATTATTTAAAGGATTTAAACTTACTAAGTTGATTTTGAATTATTCAATCATATTTCATTTTAAAGTCTTTAAAGAAAATTAAGAATAAATTTTAGGAAACATTGACAAGGAAATTGATAAGAAAATAAAATTTTAATCAGAAATCTGTGTAGACAAACTCGCCAAGCAGGATGATGAGTATTTAAGTAAAATTTGGAAAAAAAAACTGATTGAGAACTGTCACATTATAAAATAAATAATATCATCAGCTTCATATTGATTATTCCTCTTCTTTCGCTGCAAGCAAAACTAGCGACTTTTTTCAATCGAACCAACGAAAAATTAATATCAACATAACAAAGTTATTCGAATAATATTCAGAAAAATTTATAAGCCCTGAAAATTGGAAAAATCCTGGAAATTAATACATTGAAATTAAAACTAATGAACTAAATTTGTAAATAAATAATAAAAACAAATTTCTGAAGTTAAAATAATTTTAATTCAATTTAAGTTCTGTTTTTTAACTTTGATTAATTATTTTTATTTGTGGACCTAAGTGATTACTCACGATGCGGTATTATTACAAGTATTCACGGTGTTTAATATTACTACACCTAGTGTGGCACCTTCTTGTAAAATAAAAGTGTACACCCAACTCCTGTGACCACTCGAGGATCTCACCTACGTAACATGCATTTTTAAAGTGAAATATTATACGTAACTCCTGCGATAACTAACTAACTTCTGCGGTAGCTAACCCGCTCTCGCAATTGTTGCTTGATATACTACATATTTATTAATCACTTTAGTATATGTATTTAGTTGAAATTATAGAAATTTAAACTAGAAATGATAGTTTTATATCAAATGAAGTCAACTAAATTATGTTGTCTAATACACAAATTATATAAATAAAACGATTTGAATTTATGCTTAACCAAAAAGAGCCTGAATTTGAATCAAAACTTTTCTCGCCTTTTTAGTAAAACAAGCTTTCGAATGCGCAACATTGTAGAAAAAATGTTTTACTTTAATTTTGAGTTGATATTAGTATATTAATAATTACAAACCTAAGAAATCTGATGGAGTAGCACCAGCAGCAAAACCCGAAGCAGCCGCAGCAGCTAAATGATTTGCCAAATGTAATCCAGGGTGATGTAACATTGCTGCAGGAACTCTTTGCGGACGAATCGGACTTGTTGTTGCTGAATTGGTGCTATTATGTGATGACGGTGAACAAGGACTATCCGAAGTACGTTTTAAAATGGCACCACAACTATTATTACTATTACTATTATTATTATTATTATTATTGATATTATTATTACTATTATTATTACTAATAATTGCCGACGGTGATTGCTTTGATGATGCTAAAATACTTTCAATTGTGAATAGAGAATTTGTAACTCCAGTCGACGAACAACTTGATCTACTAATATCATCTTTTAGTGAATTTTCATTGTGATGATTTTGGAAAACATTTTGCAATCTTTGACCTAGATAACCACAATTTTGACTATTCAATAACATTGCCGTTGTTAGGTAAGCAGATGACGGTGGTGTTATTGAGCTACAGCGATCACTGGTCGTAGCTCCCATTGGTGATAAATTCTTTGACAAATTTCGATGTTGAGAAATTGTCAAAGTGGTTGGTGAAGCAGTCTCAACCATTCCGTTTGGCGATGGTGACGGTGTCGGAGTACTGACAGTGATTGGAGTTGAATCCAGAACAAAATCTCTTTTTTTCTCGAGACCTAATTGGCCAGGAGAAGAATGCCACAGTGAGGACAGAATGATTGAAATTCGATATTAAAGATATGAGTAGAAAATTATAAACTGTTTTTTTTTTCTTTAATTTAATTAATATGACATTAAAATTTTTTTTTTATGCAAATTTATATTTAATTTTTTAATTTCAAAATTTTTTTTTTTAATTCACTAAAAGGAAAATTGCCTATAAATTTTTTTTTTTAATCAAATTTTTATCACTTTTAATCCACTAAAACTTATAGAATTGCACAATATATGAATGTAGATTTGGGCGCCAAAATTTTAGTTTCTATTTTCATTCATAAATTTTTTTTAATTTTTTAATAATTTTAATCAATGCCTAGCGAGCACGTAAATATTTTCATAAATTTTATCTTATTGTACTTCACAAATTTTTATTTTTTTTTTTTTTCCTATTTAACAAATATAAATATAAACCCTTCTTCAACGAACGCCGAAATCAATTTGAATTTTAATAAAACAAGTTTTATCAATAACAAAAAAAAATAAAAAAAATAAAAACAAATAATATTATTTAGAATGAAAAAAATAAAAATCAAACCAGTTAAAATTCCTACAATAATCAAAAAAAAAAATTAAGAAGATCAGAAAAATTAGACCCGCCTTTATCATTCATGAGTTTTTCTTCGACAAAAAATCAAACAAAAAAAAAATACTTTTTCGTCTTATTTTTTCGGAATTTTAAATCCTGTCATTGTTTATCCTCTTAAAGGATACCCCTGGTGTTAAAAAAAAAAAATAAAAAAATTGTGTACATCTTTTTGTCCTCTGATATTTAATTCTTTAGTAATTTAATACCTCACTAAATACATTTGAAAAAAAATCATAGAAAACATAATATATATTTGAATTTGAATTAATACTACCACATTTAAGGAGAGCGAAAAATATTCAGAATCATAGATATTTTTTTTTAAATATGGAGGGTATTTCAGAACTCCGCCCTTTTTTGCATTGCGCAAATGCTAATAATAATCGAAACAAAATGAAAATGAAATTAAATTTGAAGACAGCTTAAAGAAACTGCTGAATTTGGGATTAAATTAGTTGTATTAAAATTTTTTTCAAATTAAGGTTGTATGCATTTAATATCAGGCTTATAAGTAAATTACTACAACTTTTCCATTTTAAAACGAATCTAGGCTAATTCATCGCCTAGCAAGTCATCGCCAAGCAATACATCGCCAGCAATTCATCGCCAGCAATTCATCGTCAAGCAATTCATCGTCAAAAAGTTCATCGCCAAGCAATTCATCGCCAAGCAATTCATCGCCAAGCAATTCATCGCCAGTAATTCATCGCCAGTAATTCATCGCCAGCCATTCATCGCCAGTAATACATCGCCAGTAATTCATCGCCAGTAATTCATCGCCATTGCTGGCTATGAATTGCTGGCGATGAGTTGCTGGCGATGAATTGCTGGCGATGAATTGCTGGCGATGAATTGCTGGCGATGAATTGCTGGCGATGAATTACTGGCGATGAATTGCTGGCGATGAATTGCTGGCGATGAATTACTGGCGATGAATTACTGGCGATGAATTGCTGGCGATAAATTACTGGCGATGAATTACTGGCGATGAATTGCTTGACGATAAATTGCTTGGCGATGAATTGCTGGCGATGAATTGCTGGCGATGAATTGATTCGCGATGAATCAGCCGCTTACCTTTTAAAACATATACTTACCATAACCATATACTAAAACCAATCGTTGCTATTTATGTTGACATAATTCTTTTACACCATTTACTATTATTGTTTTGAATTTATATTTTTACTTAACATAGTATATTATGATATTGGAAAGAATAACCTTTCCATTACCTCATCCAAGGAACAAAAACACTGCATGAGTATCTTACAGATAAAGTTCTTATGAATTCCGTTTTTTGAAATTTATGATCAGTACGCTCTCGCAAATCATTATTAATAGATTCACGCTTGAGCAACTGTACCAAATTATCCAAATTCACTTTGAAAATTAGTCGTCAATTGGGACAATTTATAGACGACTGCGAGAGGGCTAAACAAAAAGTCTTTATTAGCTCTATTGAGCGAAAGATCAAACCTGAAGTATGCCTCTCTACAACTTCATCGAAAAAATATTGAGAGAAAATTCATTATAGAAACTCAGTTTATTAGATTTTAATTTTGGTAAATAAATAATATATCTTTTGTTCCAGAGTTTTAAAACATCACAGCTTCCATAAAAAAAAATAACAATAATTAGATACCTATACATATTTTATATGTAAAAATAGTACTCTTTGATCTATTATCTGGATTCCCATCATATTATTTTCAAATAAAAGTTGAAAAATATTTGAGAGAATAATTTATCTTATTTTTCTCTCATTTTTTCTCTATTACATTTATCTGTCATCATTGAAACGAAAAATGGGCGGAAAAAAAATATTAAAAAAAAAAGATATTTTTATCTGATTTACAAATACAGTATATAATTAGATATTTTTCATTTAATATATAAAATTATGTACATATTTAGCATAAATAAAAAAAAATTCTTAAATTTTATAAATGGCTCGTCTTTTGTTTTATATACAACATAACATTATTATCTACTTTTTTTTTTGCTAAATAAATAATTTAAGTAGATAATAACTAATTTTAATATGTTTTTTTATTTTATATACAATAACAGAGTTTAGAAATACATAGATTTTTTTTTCCCCAACATATATCGCTTATGGGAATATTCAAGATAAAAGTTTAAAGGCATTATATTCTTTCGTTTTTTTTATTGTTTATTTTTTATTCTCTCTTTTATTAGACTCGAGATTATTATTATAGAAATTTATTTGGCTTTACTCAGACAAGCAGTTTATGGATTTTTTTTTAGGATGAAGTCGCTTAGAATTTACCATTACAATACTGTAATAAGGACTTTCCTTCAAAAGTTTGGTAAGTTTTATTTTGGAAATTTTTGTAAAAAAGAACCAGTCGCAGTGTAATTAGGATTTGAAAAATTTTGACTAGTATTTTATCTCTTTTTAGAAAAAATTGTGAATTTCACAATAAGAAAACTCATAAAATCTTATTAATATTTTTTCTAAAATATTTCACCAAAAAATAATATAATTTCGTTGACAAAATTAATTTAAAAACTGAACTTTTAAAGTTTATTATAAAATTTTGAGAAGAATGATGTTAGTTTTTAATTTACACAAACTTTTACTATTTTTCCAACTTTAAGTGCCTGTAAGTATAATTAAATTTTTTTATTTTCAAATTTTTCGTCCAACCTAATTTTTTTATTTCATTTAAACTAATTTACTCAAAATAAGTCCTAAAAGATTAAAAATAATATCATAGGTATTTCATGTACTTTATACGTACATTATACATATTGAATGTCCTACAGGGCGCAAATTTAAAAAAAAAAATTGACATCTAAATTATAGAATTTAAAATTTATGTTTAACCATAAGGATATATATTTATATTTAATCATATATACACACATATATATGCACACATAATCATATGAATTACTAATTTTTTAATCTATTTTTATTCAAACATACATACAAAATTCATAAAATTTATATTTTTATCCATATATATAAAATGAAATCTATGGATTAACCTTTATGTATTTAAAACTTTTGAATTGTGTATTTATTATGTTTTATTAAAAATTTTTAACTCCCCAGATTATCAAAAATTCCAATTTTTATACATATAAACTATAGAACATATGTACTACATGAATGTTGTACATTACCCATGCTGAATTTTATTATCACTTTCATGTATTTTTAATTCATTAAAATTTTTAACAATAAATTAAAAAATTTATGATTACCTTCGAGTAGTTTTCCTAATATCCAGTGAGCTCATAGTCATTTAAGCCTAATTTATATAAATATAATTGTCCGAGATTCTACTTTTCTCTAATATCGAACGAGAAAAATTATAGTCTGGTTGTATTTCGAAATTTATAAAGAAGTCTAACAAAGTGAATATTCAATAGGGATATCGACCGAAAAATTTTTTTTTTTGCAAAATTGAATTCAAAAGCCGTATTGAAGTCAAATTTTGAAGTAATTTTTTACATAAAAATACATTTTTTTATATATAACTTTTTAGAATTGGTTACGATCAAGTGCTTGAAAGCTCTTGGATACAATTTTACAAACTTAATCGATTTTAAAACATTATATATCATTATAAAGGTTATAGAAAAATGTTCATTTTATTCTTCGAAAACATACAATATAAACGCTAGATAAGAAAAGTTGAGAAAACTATTTATTTTTATATTATTGTTTTTTTTAATTAAAGAAATATTAGTTTGCACAAAAATGAGACAATTTTTATATCATGTATAACGTTATTAATACGGCTCGTTAATTTAAGATTATACGTACTGTACCAATATACGTACATAACCAATACATGTTTTATAAACTTTCATAAAAATTTAAGATTCTGATTGAACCCAAAGTAATAAGAGTTCTAACGATAAAACATTCATAATATAAATTTAAAGGATCAAAGGATCAAGGATTATAAAAAAAATAATATATAAAACATACACATATATGTTGTATTTTATATGAATTAAACTTTTATATATTCACCTTAAATTAAACACGATCTGCGTGTGACACTAATCCATAAGCCCAGCTGGTTTCTATATGATTCAATAAATAAAACAAAATCCTTATTCATATATAAGTTTAAATAATATGTTTATTACGATATACATAAATACATTTTTAAGATTGTACACTAAATCTCTATATGCCTATATCTAATAATCATGTAAATCCAGTTCATAAATCCATCTTTAGATTTGCATCCTATGAAAAAAGGAAAATTATAAGGCCGTGTTACAATTTTGTTCATCTTGAGCTTGTATATATAATTTTAAATTTTTTTATATCTGTATAGTAAAAAAAGGTCTACTTTTGGTTTGAATAAAAAAAAAGATCCTTTTTGTTCCACAAAATAATTTTCATTTGCGGAAAAAAAAAACTATTTGTGTTTAAATACATGGAATAATATTTTCATAAACCCGGAAAACAACTTAATTTATTAATTTCGCGTAAAAAATGTATTTAAAATTCATATTCAGGTAGTCAGGGATTTATGTATGAATTATGAAAAATAAAAAATTATCTTATAAAAATTTTCTTTTGTAACACAACTGTGGTAGAAAATCGAATTTTCCTACGTGTCGTCCGGCGAGTCGTGCCATCGATCGAAATATCAAACTAGTTTAGTTATAATCTAGACGTTTTTATCAACAAAAATATAAATATATTTCGATCCTTTAAAATTTGCGAAAAATTTGGATCCATATCCTCAACAGTTCTGATAACTATTTTTCGGACATTCAAAGTTTCTTAAATTACTATTCTTTAATTCATACCCCTAGTTTCACCTAATTATACCCCTTTTAGTATTCGACTACTCGTACAACAAGAGAAGTTAGACTCAAGTTTCAGAAAACACTTTTCTTAACAATTAAATAGTATAAAATATAGGAATATCGCAGTATGAAAAAATTGGAATTCCTCGCAAAAACCATCACAATTAAGGAATACTCTGTATTAACTCAATTGATTCGAAATCATTTGAATTTTTTCTCTAGTATCTTTCTAGTCAAATTTGATATTAACTTCGATATTTTTTAAAGAGGACGAAGGCGGATGAGTTTGATAAGTTTTATAAGATACACAGGGATATCAGGAACTACTTTCCCAAATAGAGTATGTGCATATTTATTATTATACGGTTTCGGAGATACAGTTCTCCTTACTAGCTCCCCACTAGATAGAGCTTCGTCAACATCTGCATCTAAATATAGAAACCTACCCACATATATGGTGACTTACCTAGCTGCCAAATTTTAGATTTTTACTGTCAGCAGTTTTGCCTATGCGTTGATTTCCTTTCAAATTAACAGAATTATTTATTTGGTATTAAAATTTCATATTTCCTCAAATTTTTTTCAAACTAAATAACGAATAAAAATTCTTATATAAAAAGAATGAAATACCTGGAAATAAAATGTAAAAATAAATACATACTATTTTTAAAATTGAAAATATTTTTTCATGGTCAATTGAAAATCATACAACTGAAACGTAAATAGAACCAAGAACGTCTTGATTAAAAGATATTTTCACTTAAAAATATATACATGAAATGGTCTTAAAAATAAAAAATTAAATTGAAAAGAAATAATATTTTAAAAAAATGAGCAAAAATTATTAAAAAAATATAAAAATAAAAATATTTTGTTTGTGGATTTAATTAATAATAAAAAAAGAAAAAATTTTTCAATAGATCACCAACAAACACGCCTAAATCCTTGTTCAGCTGGGATCAATTGAAAATAATAAAAGGAATCGGTTTTTCTTTATTTTTTTTGTTATTCAGGTGTAACTGATCCAAATTAATTTGTATTTTTTATTGCTTTTCTTCTAGTATTTATATAGAATTGAAAAAAAAAAATGAATTATATTAATCCCTTATAATCCTTGTAAAATTTATTCAAAATAAACATATAAGTAAAATTATTGAAAAAAAACTTTAAATTCACAAAAAAAAAACGGCATCCTTTAAAATAATATTAGGAAGTTGTCAGATGTTCATTTGGTCAATTTTAGATAAGGTTTTAAAATTGGACTAAACATTTCCGTGGTCAACTAAATCCATAATAATCATTCTCGAGAATCAATTAATTAAAAAATATACATCTATGATACATGATACTATAATAACTAAAAAATTAATTGTTTAGCAATTCATTTTACGTAAAATATTTAAATATTTTATTAATGATTCGATAAAATTTTCTCACAAATGAACAAATTTATACAATTATGTAGACATTCACATTACTATATAATACTATATTACTTAAATACATTTATGTAAATTTATTTTTCCACACTAAATTAGCTAAAATTCCTCACAAATCTGTTCTACATCTTTTGCATGAGAATATTATGTATATAGAGTTCTAAATATTTTCAAATTCAGGAAATCTAAATTCGAAAAAAAATTATAATAAAGACTCATTTTAATTAAAATGTACTGTACAGTATAATATACATAATATTTATATAAATTAAAAATGCTTTCATTATTAAATTCCAATATTTTATGAATACTTGCATATAGATATAAGTAACTAGACATGTAATTTGCGCGAAGTATTAAGCTTAAGACGGATTATTTTTAAAAATGCTTTAAGCTGTTTTCTAAGTAGGAAAAAAAATAAAGTCCTTTAATGTTAAAAAATCCAACTATATTTCAACACATTAAGATTTCAATAATATTTTGAATAAAATATTTTTGTTTATTTTTATTTTTTTTTTTTTTCTTTGCAGGATAATATAAAATATATATATTTTATGATGATGATGACAAATTGATGTCACAATTTCTTAATGTATTTTTTCAGTTAAAGATTATCCTGGTTTATACCTACATAATATTTTCCCTTATATAAATTTTAAATATTGTAAATGTGATAATAAAATCATGTATGCATATTGCTAAGGAAATTTTTTTTTCACCCCAAGGTTAAATTCTTCCTAGTTAAAATATTCAGAAAATATATTCAAAATTGCGTCAGACTTTGTTTAGACTTAGTTTTATAATATATGTTCAGATAATTTATCTTTTATTCAATTCGCAGTCAACTAGAGTTGTATTTAATATATAATACATAATGATTTAGTTATTAAATTAACAGGGATACATTTATGCATTAAGATGCATTATACCTTGAAATAATTCCTTTAAACTTTGATCAAGAATAATTTGTATCTCGCAAGAAATCAGTATAACAGTGTACAATAACCAATGTACAACTATTATTTTGTAGACCTATTTCCGAGTTCACTTTGAACTGATAATAGTTCGAAAACTCTCTGTTAAGTTTGGGATTGGGACTAATTTATTTTTATTTAGTCTTTTATTTAATTTCAAAACGAAGAAATGATAGTCTAAAGCAGACCTGGACAAACTGCGGCTCTTGAGCCGCATGCGGCTCAAACATAAATTCATGCGGCTTCGGAAATAATTTTTTTTACACTTTTAAAATTGGCTCGCTTATGTTTTGGATTGCCCAGTCCTGGTCTAAAGTAAAACAATAAAACAAACTGGAAAGAATACGCTCTTCAAGCCATGTAACACCAACGATATATTAATGCACATGTAACATGTTATCTATATATTTTGTAATTAGACATTCCATTTTACACTCATTTATATTATGACTTTAATGTAAAATACATGAAAATGAAGAATTTAACATCTGAAGGTTTTCTGTCTGGAATCGTTATCTTTAATAAAAATTTAAGTAATAACATTCTTTTCTTCTTTGGAATTGATGTATATACAACGTACATAAATTTCTGTTAATTATAATCACCATTGTAACAAATATTTTATAAGATCAAATATTATGCTTTTATGTGATTAATATATTATATTTTATTATAAAAATAAAAAAAAAAAATTTTGTTTTATATTATATAATAAATCCGTAAAACTTTCACACATAAGAATTGTATAAAATACATAAATATGAAAAAAAAAAATGGCTGCAAGGATATTTTATTTTATTTCGAAGAGACAAAGATATCTTATTTCAGATATTTTCCATTAGACAAGAAAAAAAAATCCTTAAAGATATTTCAGAATAACTCCGCCCTATATTTATTTTAAATTAATTTATACATTAATGTTAAAAAAAAAATGTAATTTCTATGTTGTTTGTACATAATTATAGCTTGAAATTTAAATTTTTAGTGTTTGTTATGTGACTATATTTTCTAAACTGAATAAAAATATAACCCAAATACTTTAAAACAAGTTACAGAAAAAAGAAGATACAACTTTTAAGGTATCATATTCATTATACTCCGCTTTATTTTATAGATCTCCTTTAAAACTATACTTTCTTTTTTAAAATAATATACACAACACATACGTACTAATTACCCTCCATATAGATATATTCAAGCAATTTTTTTTATCAAAATAAAAAGATCTTCTTAATATCAATAAATGAAATTAATAATAAACCATGAACAATTATATAAAATCAACTTACAAAACAATGTAATATATGTACTGTCTATATATTAATGATTGTGCATGTTAAGAAAATTGAATAAACCACAAAGGATAAAAATATTATTAATTAGTTATGAATTCAATAAAAAAGCCAGTAAAAAGAAGTCAGAATAACAATATAAAAATGTATACATATTATGTATGTATATATATATATAATCTATACATTTATATACACATACTATACAATATACATAGACTTCAAGGGCGAAAATCTAATTTAATTTTACATTTTCATAAAAAAAAAAACGAATAAATGTTTTTGACTCATCTACTTAACTTTGATTGCTTTCTCGCCTTATCTTATAAATTTGATTTCAATGAATGTCATAAACATGATATTTTTGCTTAGTATTATTTTAAATACTTTATAATAGAATTTATTTAACTTCCTCAAATATACCACGTCAGAATTAATGTTAGCTTCTATTCTTTTATACTAGATTCGAATTCTACAATTAGTCATTATAAATTAATTTTCTTTCAAATGGAAATCATTATTCTCTTTAAAATTGTCTCGTACACTTATTTTATAATCAAAAAATATTAGCAGCATTAATTTGTTCTGCTGTCTAACCGATGAAGTATCCTTAAGTCGTAAAAAAAGGTAAATAGAATAAAAGTTTTATTTTTTAAGGTTATTTTTGGATTCAATTGAATTTTTAAAATCTTTTTTTTTTTTATTTGTTTTACGTACAGAAAGAAGAAAAAAAAAATTAATAGAAAAGAAGAAAATTCCAAAAGTGCTTTTTGTTTTAGTTAGAAAATTGAATTTTTAAAAATTTAAGTAAAACAGAGAAAAAAAAAAAGGGAAAAATAGTTGAAGCAAAAAAATAGCTCGTGCACAAAATATCAATTTTTCTTTATTAAGGCACATAGGTAGGTATGTAGAGTACTTACTTAAATTATTGAGAAAGAAAAAAAAAGTTTAATAATTCTTGGAAACAAAATATACCTAATAAAGATAAAAAAAAAGGATATTTATAATAAGAGTTTAATGATTAATTAATATTTCTAGCGATCTCTTTAATAAATTAAAATAATGGTAACCTAAAAATTTATTGAAGGTTGCAATTAAAATTATAATAAAAATTAACTTAATCATAATATTAAATTTTCAATACATACCCATGGCCATATCTCTATTATTCTACAATTTCTAATAGTCTAGTGCAGAGATTCCCAACCTGGGGTCCATGGACCCCTTGGGGGTACGTTAACCAATTCTGAGAGGTACGTGGAATTGTTCGTATTGAAAAAAATATATGTATATCCTTTTTACGGCTTACACATAATTTCAAAATCTAATTTTCTTTCCAAAATTTTGTGAATTGTGTATAATTGTGTGTATTTTAAATAATATTAAAACTCATAACGAAATTTTCAAAAAAAATGTTGATGGTATCATTCCTCCAACTTTTAATGTCGATAATTGGATTCGAAACGCCTTCACAATTTCATTAGACAAGATTGTTGACACTGATAATGATAACGCAAAAGATGAACCCATTGACTTGAGAAATAACATGAAAACTCGCAGTGATTTTGAAACAATGATGCTGCATCAATGTTGGTGCTAACAAAGCGAGGCGTATCTAATCACAACGTGCGTTAAAATTTTTTATTCCGTTTGTTATAACCTGTATGCACTCTTTTATAGGGGTACGTAAAGATTCAAATCATTATCAAGGGGTACAAATATTTCAAAAGGTTGGGAACCATTGGTCTAGTGCTAGCACGTTTGATGCAGTGGCACACGTAATATAGAAACCTATGGATTTTATTCATCCAATCTTTCTATTTTCTTATTCACATTTTTCATTATTCCCAAATTTCAATTAACTAATTGCGATTTAGTTAATTAATTAAAATTAATTAAATTTAATGGAGTATTCATGAAAATTTTCTGTAATTAATTAAGTAACCCTTGATTAAGTTTTTTATATTTATAACCTTTTTTTACGTTTATGAAGAGTTTTTACAATGTAGGTATGTACGTAGACTAGGCATATAAAAATTTAAAAATTGAAATATTTTTTTTTCTCGTAAAATATTTTTAAAATTAGGTATGATAAAAAGAAATATATGTAGATGAATAAATTTAATAGTCTGATTTGCCTTACAGATGTAAATTTTGATTAAAAGAGAGAAAAAAAATTTGTTAATACACAATTAAAAGTGAATCATAAATTACTATTCAATCAATATTAAGTTTTTATCAATATCAAGCCACGTGATTATTATTAGTGAGTTTTGATTCTAAAATAGAAGTACCTACCTATTATCATAAATTAAGAATACAGAAAGATGGGAACTTCCTAAAACATTATTTTTGGTATTTTTAAGTCAACGTGTTAGTAAAACAAAATAAAATACGTGATAATTATCAATGTATGAAAAGAATTTTATTTAGTTTTACTAACACCTTCACAATAAAATACCAAAAAAGACTGAAAAATGTTGTATGAAGCTTCCCATCTTTCTGTATTCTTAATCTATGCTATTATTCAAATATAATTCTCCTTAAATTTAAATGTGAAATATTAAACTATGTAATTAGTAATTCACTGTGAACTTAATCATTCTAAAAGTGACACCTTCACATAACAATTCAATAATCTTTCGGTAATTTCAAGTAAAAATAGTATTCTCAAATAATAAAGATGTAATAGATTTTATAAGTCTACAAAGAAACCCTAATTAGATTTTTAATTTAAAAATTTTTTATTTCGATATTTTTTTTTCTTCTAATCAACACTAGTGACAACTGGCGGTTTTATCTATTTCAAAATAAAAATAAATTCGATATCGAATTATTGTGGAAATGAACCACCAACCAAAATCTCTTAAATATAACTGCAGCTTTAAAGCTTCGGAACAGTTTAGTCGACCATGATTTTGACATTATATTTTAAAATAAAATAGTAAACAAAAGAAAAATAAATAAATAAAAAACTAGAATTTTAATTTAATTTAATTTTATTTTAATTTAAAGATTTTATTTTCAATTAAAAGAAAAAATTTTAAAAATTTGAATTAAGTTAAGTGTACAAAGTTGTTTTTCTTGACTGAAAATGTGAGTACTTACTAAAATTTTAATTTATCATGTCAATTAATTTTCTTAATAAAACAATATTAAATTTTTTTGTCATTGCTTATTTACTTCGTGCTTCGTCTTTATAATTGATAGTTTCAGGTTTCAGCCGTCTTTATGCTTTCTTTCAAAATGCACTACAATTTAGATTTAGATGACAACGTAGTACTTTGGAAGAAAACTTGTTTATTTGAATTACTTCATAAAAATTCTTAAACCATCATTAGCTTATTCCATCCCATGAAATACCTACCTATCTTTTCCAGCCAAGGGTTCCTGGCACTTCGTGGAATTCTTCGACAAAGTTCATTTAACTATATTTTTATAGTTACTGAAATGATAGAAAGGAAACATGATAAGACAGTATGTTAGAGGAAGAGCAAAGTTAACCTTGAAAGATAAATTGTGATTCTAAAGGGACATACTAATCTATTAATTTAGTAAATTTTTACAATGGAATAGGTATAAGTATCTGATTCAATTTTTATTTACTATAAATCAGAATATTTTCGACCTGTAAAGAATATGCATTATGTATGATATGTAAATGTTCGTGATAATGGTTAAAATTTGAAGTGACATAAAAAAAAAATACGAATTGTTCATCAAAATTACCAAGCGTTATAACGTTGATTGACTTTATGGTCGGTTTTTGTTAGACTTTATGACTACCCCTCGCATTAACATTTGAAGGTAAAATTTATATGAAAAGGCTATGGTTTTGTATAGTATATAACACTAAAGAACATTTATGTTATGTCATATCAATTAACTCCACAATAATTATTAAGTTATTAAAGAAATTGTGTTTTTTTTTTCTTATATTTCGTTGAATTATGATTGCATAAAATATTTTATTTATATTAAGCATTAAGCATGCCAAAATCTAAAATAAATTACCCTTTTCATAATAACAAAATATATAATAAAGCATATTTATTTGGCAATAAAATTATATTTAAAATATATAAAAAAAAATTATTTCAATGAAAATCAGTATTATTTAACGAAATTTAATTTTCTGAAGAAATAAATTAGAAATATGGAAATAAGTACGTTGAATTAATTTTTTTTTGATACAATATCAATGGAATATTTTTTCAATGATAACATAACTGAAGAATATAATTTCATAAGTAGTTGTTGAATAACTCATTTTTTACCTAAATTAGATAATATTTAAATTTCCTTATTCTTTTACTTGTTTGTCAAAGTTAAGCACAAATAAGCCGAGAAATAAACCTTTGTTGATTTGTTGAGAAATAAATATCCATCTAAAATATTTTTCGATTTTATTTCTAGATTTTTTAATTCTTCCGTGATTTAGAAACGAAATTAAAAATACTTAAACATCAACAAAAAAAATAAATAATAAATAAAACGCATAGTTTTATCTTATTTACATAATATTTCTTTTTCGTCATAATTTTTCCCTCTAAATTATAATAAATTATAATATTTTATAGGTACTCTTTAATTATAAATAAGTATTAATATATATAATCATAATGAAAAAATAAATATCCTTGAAGCATAATATAACTCATACACATGTAGGAGGTGAATTTTTTTTTTTTATTTTTTTTTATTATTTTGATAATATAATATATTGTGAAAATGTATAAAATTTAACATATCAGGTCATTTCAATCATTTATTTATTTCGTTTGACAAAAATTTTAACTGTTTTCGGCTACTGACATTGAATTGATATTAAACAAGAAAAAAAAAACCATCAGAACAATAACCGAATAAATAAGTTAAACTGCGGAAAAATTATTGATTTTGAATTTTTAAAGAGTTTTAATAAAATTCTGTGGCGATTAAATTCAATTGGTAGTCGCGGTTGAAGAATTCATTTAAATCTAACACAATTTAAAATAAAAATTAACTAAAAAGTATAGTGCTTAGTGTACAGATGCAGACAGACAGAATTATTAATTTGTTTTACTTATTTTTTGTATTGTAAATTATATAATATTTTTCCGCTCTATTTGAAATACTAATAATTTTCTGGTTGCATAAGCATAATATTAAAATAAAATAATATATAAATTTATTCAAATTTTTCTTTTGAAGTTGAAGATACCAATAATTAAAGTGATAGTATATCCAGTTTTATGTCTAATATGCAATAAAATATTACACGCATACTTAATTAAAAAAAACAAATTATTTCATACATCATGTCATTTAAATTAAATTTTTCTTATGTTATTAAAAAAACTTACTTCTTATCGTAGCGACAAAGTCATTATAAAATAATATAATGATTAGTTACAGAACTTTGCAGAACATATACATGTTCAATCTAGAAGATAGAACCAAATTTATTAAAATCCCAGAATAAAGGAAACGAAATGTTTTTATGAGCTTTAAATTGGTTTTCTCTAGCATTTTTTAAAATGTTCTTCGTATAAGAATAAGTTCTTCATATCCCTTCAAAATTTTAAACATAAATGTATGTTTTATGTTCAATATATATATTTTAGTTCTATAGTTCAATTAAAATGGAAATACAACTTTTAACTTTATTAAAGATGTAAATATTTTGATGAATAAAATAATTTTGTTGAAACATATGTTTAGCGCCACATATATTTTATTTTTCATAGTTCGTGAACACCTTTAATAAAATTTGTTTTTTTTTTTCTTTTATTTACTATACAATGTTGTGTATTTATTAATATACCTACACAATTTTTTCTTTTTTTGATTTCTACAATCACAAGAAATTTGCTTTCAGATACATTGATTTGAAATTAGCAAAAACAAAAAAAAAATACTCAAAACGAAATTTCCGATACAAAGCTTTTTCTATCGTGTATTCGTCTCGTCTCAGGTGTTTGATTAAATGTTTCTAATATTAAGTTATTATAAGTCTAGAATGTTTTATTTCGAGGTGGATATACACAAATATACAATATTTTAATAATTATTACAACTTTTAGAAAATTATTAGATTAAAAATTTGTGCATCAAATAAATTTAATTTTAAACATAGTTGGTGATTGCGTTTAATCGGCTAATGGGATACCAATTTTTCAATCATATTTTCGGGGACTTCCTCAGGGCTTAATTTTTTTTCAAAATATTTTATTATAATTTGAAATTAATTACATCAAAATTTCTTTAAAATAATTTTTATTATTGTTTTTACTTTAATATCAATTAGAATTTTTGGCTTTATTAAATTTAAATATTATTGTATCAAAAAACAGCATAAAAGCTTTTATGCGAATATTACATATATATACACATAAAACTTTCAATATTTATATATTCATAATAAAAATACAAACAAAAATAACAGCTGATTTTTAGCGAAAAAAAAAAATAATAATTCATTGTAGATAAAAAAAAACTTAAACTTTTCATTCATTCATTTATTTATTTTTTTTTTTGTTCTTTATAAAAATCGAAAAGAATAAAAATATTTTGAAAAAGCATTTTCAGTCCTTTTTATGTTATTGACAAGTGTAAAAGGAAAAAAATTTTCGTTTCTTCTGTGAAAATTCCTTTTTAAAAATAATAAAAAAAAAAAAAAATAATTTATAAAAATATAAAAAAAAATTTTTCTTCATTTAAATTCGTTAAATAATTTTCTTTTTACATTGTTTTTTTTTTTTTCATTTTCCTATAATAGAGAAAATTCAATTTTCATTAATATTAATAAAATAAAATAATAATAATAACAAAATAAATAAAAACGATACTACTTATTTATTAAGCTTAATCGAGTATAAAATAAAAAATAATTTAGAAAATTTTCATTTCGAAAAAAAATAAATAAAAATAAATAAATAAAGGAAAACTCACAGCTTTTTTCATACATAAAAAGTAATAATTTTGAAAGGGTTAAATAACATTTTCAAATATATAACTGTAAAATAAAAAAAAAAAAGAAGAAATTATATGGTTATTTTCAGATAAAAATAACGGTATAAAAAAAAAATTATGTTGTAATAACGGTAGAAAATGTAATAAAAATAAAAAAATTTTCATCTGTTTTTCTTGGGTGAATAAACAAATATAATATAAAAAAAAAAAAAAAAAAATTAAAATAATATTTTCTTTATGTTTTTATTTTATTTTTATTTATTTATTTATTTTTTTTTTTTTTCATAACATCGGTTTAAAAAAAAAAATCTTTTTCAAAACAATTTTTCAGAGAATGCAAAAAGCAAAACAAAAAAAAAAAATTTATTTTTTGTTTTGAAAAATGTACCTATCATTAAAAAAAATGAAAAAAAAAAAAGAAAAAACTTTATTGTTTTTGTTAATTGAAAAACTTTTTTTCGTTTTTTGTATTAAATAATATGTTTTTAAAAATATTCGGCAAAAAAAAAGAAAATTTTTTTTTAAGGAAACAAAAAAGGGAAAAATCGTATTTTAATTAAAGCAACTTTGCTAAGCCTAGTAATTTCGTTGAGATTTGTTTGTTTAAGCTGAACGTGAGTTTTCCAAGAATAGAACTGCGGCTACAAACTAAAGACTTAATTCCGAAATTTGATTTTATTTTTCTTTGATTTTTAAAAATTTTCAAATATAGGTATTTACAAATATCAGTACACCTACTTATAATGATAATTTCTGAATTTTGTTATTCTAAGCCAATAATTTTTTATTTGCACTGGACACATAACTTTTTCTCAAATTGGCCGCCTTATTTTTTCATAATTTTTTTTTCAAAATACAGCCAGAGCTTCAGTTTTGATGTTTCTGAAAAGTTCAACTATTTTTTTAAAACTATAAAAGATATAAAATAAATCCTTCCAAATTTTCTATGCAAAAAATAAAAAAAAAACTGTGCTTTCGCAGAAACACTTACACAGTAGAAAATATTTAAATTTTTCTTAGTTTTCTAACATTTAAATAAAGTGGTCCAGTAACTGGAGCGTTTTCAGGAGCCAGTGCCCAATATTGGCCCAAGTATTTTTTTCATTTCATTATTGAAAATTGATGTTCTTGAACATACTTAAACATACTGAAAGTCAATATTAACCTAACTTTATATTTACTTTTGAAAACGATATACCTTTTTCCCTTTTTTTTTATTTGCTAATAAAACTTAAATTAAATTTCATTCATAAATAAATAAGTATAATTCAGGAAGTTTTTTATTTTGAAATTAAAAACTTTTTTCTTTTTTGAAAAAAACAAAATTGATTGGTGACCAATCATTTGGAAAAGAATAATTTTTTGTTCAATATATTAAAGTTAAATTTAAAAGTCTCTCACCATCATCGAATAGAAAGTTTTTGTAATCTCAAATATATACGGCAAGCATTTTGCAAAAGGTCTTCACTGAGATTACACTATCCAGATACTTACTTAGTTGTGATAATTTGATTTATTTTCATTTTACGAAAAAAAAAGGAAATATTTTTTTTTTATGAACAATTTCGATAAATATTGTTTTCTTTTATTGATTAGGAAGATTATTCTGTTTATGATATAAAAAATCTAGCTAATTAATATGTCAAAAAGTATATGGAGTTATCTCATATTCAAAAATACTTTTTTATTGTTTCGTTTGTCAAAAACACAATGGCAAACATCAACCAATCAATTATTGTCCTGTCATAAAACTGAAAACAACTACTTATTAATAGAATTTATTATTCTTAGATTTCAGCAACATAAACTCATGTAATTTTTTTTATTCGTTTTTTCTGAACATTCTTTGAAATACAAATATTATTTTCAATAGTTGTTCAATTTTTTCTAAAAAAAATTCAATTCAAATCATTACTTAAAACGTATATGTATCCTTCAAAATCAAAAATTGAAAAAAGTTCTAAGTGGTGATAGTTTTTCTTATATTTTTCTAGACACTTTATTTTCTTCTTTTAATTTATTAACTTGAGAGAGAATAAAATTCTATCTTCTGTCCCCTTTTAAGCTAATTCTTAGCTCCATCTTCATAAAATGCTCAATTTTATAGTTTCCATAAATGCAGTATCTTTTTGTATTCAAAAATGTAATTACAAACGATTTTGTTGTTTGCTTAATTTAAATCCACATGATGACCAATAAAATATTTCCCACAATTTTTACTTCAAAAATCTTAAATGAAATTTTCTAAAAAAAAAATAAAATGTAGTTAAAAAACCAATAAAATTTAAACAAAATCTAATGGGAACATTGAAATGACATTTTCTCTGTTCAGTTAATAATATTGTTAAAAAAATATATAGTATCTAGTGTTAAAGCAAAAACATACACATGATTAAGATATTGTAACTGAAATATTGATATGAAAAGTCCTTTTTCTTCTTAAAAAAAAAAAAAAAAAATACATAATATGACAATAATAAATTTTGTATAAAAATGTTTACGGTTGCAATTTTACCCAACAAAATAATAGAAATATGTGCTAACAACATACTGAACAATAAATTCTCATTAAATACCAGATAACACATTCCCTGCCCTCTTTATAGTTATAAAATATTTGATCCAAAAAACTATACTATATATAAATGCATATGATACAAGCACTTAAAAAGATTATGTATGTAATATAAGACAATAGAAAACTACAATTTTTGATTAAGTATTTAATAGAAATTTTTGATTTTTATTACATATGAAATGCCCAGGATAATGGATGTAGAAAAAAAATTTAATCAAATTTTATATAATAGTGATTTAAATCATATGAGATGTTGATATTATTGATTTATTGATTCAGATGTTATTTTTAATACATATTTATATTAATAATATTGTGCAGTCACTTAAAAATAATCAAAATAAATAAATTTATTCCAAATTTGAATCTATATTCACAACTTCGTATTATATTTAACACTATTATATAGAAAAATTATATTGTCGCAAAGTCTTTACCCCAGAATTGGTTGTAGTATACAAAACACTTACAAAAAAGAAAAATCACTATTTTTATGCTATATAATTTCACTGCATATGCTTTTAAAAAAAATAAAATAAAAATAAAAAAGTACAAGAAAAATTTATATAAGTTTCCTCAGATTGCAATCACATATATAACTATTATACATATATATATACCATATTTTCCGCATTTTCTTTGTTCATTTTCATTTCAAAATTTTGATGTGTTGCTGTTATTATTTTGGCGCGTTCTTTTCTTCAGCATAGAGAATAGTTTATCGTTATTCACTAATAATGCAGTTAGAAAATTTTTGTAAAGGCAGCAATAATAAAATGAAACAGAGATTTGCGCAATTATGCCATAAATGTATACCTACATTTATTATTATATAAATGCATAATAAATTTTATATAAAATATATAATAAAATAAAAAACAATATTTTTTTTTTTTAATGTAGATTGCGGTAGAACAGTAATATTATTTTTATTTTCCTTTTTTTTTTTTATTTTGTCAAACATAATATTAAAACAAAAATTTCTTATTTTTTTGCTCTACTAATGCAAGATGACTTTCACGTGCAAAATTTATATAAAAAAAAAAACAGAAGAAGAAGAAAATTATATTAATATGTTTATGCTGTGGCAATAACTTTGAAATTTTCACGGTGACAATTATTATTCATAAAAATGTATATATAACTTCTCTTGCCATAATAAATTCTGAAATTTAAAAAAAAAAACATTTTAAAAAAAAAAGTTTTTTTATTTAGTTTTATTTTTCGTGTTTTTTTGCTTTCGAGATTTATATTTATTTTTTATTTTTTTATTAGAAATATGAACAGCAGATTTCTGTATGTGACATAAAAAGCTCCTTCAGTATATCAGTACATACATATAATATTTGACACAACTTGTATGTTTGTTGTTGTTTATTTTATAATAATAAAATATAAATAATAAACATCATATACATATAATTCTACGTAATATGTCTATGATATGTATTTAGAATTTATACACCTGAAAAAAAAAAAAAAAAAAATTCTTTTTTTAATTTCATGCTATATGAATTTAGTATTGATGAAGATCTTTAATATATAATAAAAGTAGTATAGTTTTAAGGTTTCAATGATTTAACATTTAAATATCAATTATTAGGTATACAATTATTTTAACACAAGCTTACTCAACTTAGAAGTATATGTTTCACAAGTAGTTTTGATTCCACTTATCGTTACAAACTTAGAAATTTAAAGTATGATTCTTTACATACTAAAGATTATGGAATGTCTTGCATTATATTCGGTCCCTCAATTTTTTTTTTCACTTAAATACTCCCTTTTAATATTTAAACTTCAAAACACTTATGAAACACGATAATATAACTTTTAAATCAATTTTAACTAGAAAAAAACAAATATCTGTTAAGATCTACACATATTTATATATTTGATGCATAACGCTCATGATGTTTGAAAATTATTTAAATATTGAACTGGTATAAAAGGATATAATATAACGTGATGCGAATGAAAGCATTTTATCGATCATTGGTTACTTACAATCTATTTTATTCAATTGCAAATTTTCTTTAAACTCGAAATTTAAAAAAATTAAACAATGTACTAATGATTTTGTTAAAAAATAAATCTATATGTGAGGCTAAATTAATTTAAGATAAAAAAAAAACTTCCTGAATGGTTAAAAAAAAAAATATACATATAACAACAATACAATAAAGTTTCTTTTATGTAGACAACTTTTTTTCATCGTATCTTGCACATAATCAAAAATATAAAACAACTTTGAATTTATTTTGATAATAAAACGAAATACGGAACCGGAAGTTAATGTCTGTACTTTTTTTATAACAATTGTAAAAAAAAAAAAAAAAAACATTCACACAGAAATACAATAAATATCATCTTCTAGAATATTTTCATTTATTTGAAAAGACAAACTTTTTTTTAATTGACAGCTGTAAATGGAAATGAGATAGAAATGGATTTTTAAAAAAGATGGTTTGTATAAAAATAAAATTTGTATAGGTCCTACTTATTAGAATAGAAGAAATCAGAAGAAAAACTAAATTAAAAAAAACAAATTAGATAAAACCAAAACTTGATGCATTAAAATAGTTTCCATTAAAAAAGTTTTCATAATAAAATTTTTCATTTCCTAATATCATGATCCTGTACTGTCATTGGAATATGAGTTTCAAAATTCTTCTATATTTTCTTTTATATATTCTTTTGCTCAAAGGAATTAATTTATTACAACATTTTTTATCGTAAAAACAACGAAAATCGAATATTTATCTTTCCAGTCGAGTGAAAATATAATTTTATATGCATTGAATTTCATAAAAACAGAATTTGATAACAGGATTGTCGTTTTGACGATCGAATCGAAATTCATAATAAAACTTCCTCTAAATCCTTTGAAAATATTTAATTTTTTTTTTTCAATATTTGTTATTATTTTGTGATGATGAGTTTATCATCATAGTTTTCTCATTTAAAATTTTATGATTTCGTGAAACTTTAAAAAGCAATTTCAAATACACAAAAAAAAGTACAACTTAAAGTAAAAATAAAAAAAAAATTTTAATTCAAATTTTGTGTTTACAAAATAATAAAAATATATAAATAAAAAATATAAAATAAATTTATCAAGTATTTTATTTTTTGTAAATTTAAATAAAAAATTTTCTTCTGATTTCAGAAGATGCAAAAAAAATCTCTCTCTCTCTCTGTAATTTAAGTTAGGAGCAAAAAACAAAAATATTTTTTTAATATGTAACGATTTTATTAATAAAAGTTTTTTGAACATAAAAAAAAAATGCAATTTTAAATAGAAATAAGGGTAAATAATGGAAAAAATTTCACATATATTTTTATTTTATTTTTTTATTGGATGTACAGGAGGTCTATATTTATGATTTGGATGACAGTGAAAGATCGGGAGCCCTGATATTTTATTTTCTTGTTCTTAAATATTATTTATAAATTTGTTGGTTCATTAAAAAAGAGATATTTTCTTCTATTTAAACTCAAATTTGAAATTTTGTTTAATAAATTCATAGCTAAAAATATTTAATACCAGTATAAGTTTCTAGTATGTGTACGTTGAACAATTATTGATATTATTTTATTAAAAGTTCTCGAAGTTTTTAACAAGAAGTTGTGCCAAAAAATACAAATCACTCAGATACTTTAAGGATAAATAAATTTCTTACTTTGTCCTAATACCACTAACTACCAGTCTATCTCACGAACAAAACACTGAGACCTATTATTTCAATGTTGTAAACGAGACAACAGCGGAAATCTATTATTTTCAAAAACGTGTTTAAGGTCGAAGAGATAAATATTTAGAGAAAGTAAAAAACAAATGAAAAAATATGGTTTTATTCCAACTACTATCTAGATCTAGATCTAGCTAAATTATTGCATTTAATTATCTCAAATGTAGTAAAAGAATAAAACGAATTTGTTAATAAAAATTCTTCGGTTGTGTTAAGAATAAATTTTCAATGAAAAATGAAAGCATCTTAAAATTAAAAATTAAATAACATTCCCTTTCCCCCTTCAGGAAAACAATATCTTTTAATAAATTTCCAACTACATTGGTATTGGTATATATAAAAATTTATTAAATTTTTTTTTGAAATCATTCAGCACATATTTTTTTGTATACTATTTTATAGTTCCCAAAAAGGAAAAGAAGAAATTTATATCGAAAAGTTTTTTTTTTGTGTTTTATTTTTATTCCTTTTCAAAAATCGTAGGTGCATAACTTTTATATTATTTTTTGTTCAAATTTATTAGTTTTTTTGTTTCATATGAAATTTTATGGGCGTTTTTTTTATACAAATTAACGATTTTATAACAAGCAACATAAATTACATCCGATTGAAAAAGTAATTGATTTAATTTTTAATCTACCACATACAATATAAAAGATTAATTAATTTTGGTTGCATTCAAATAAGTGGAATTAAAAAAGATTGAAATCAATTTTGTCTCTCTCTCAAAAACTCGTCTGAATTATTAAGTTTGCTTACATTTAGAAATGAATCTAATATACCTCTTTCAGTGACTATTTTAATTATTATATTATTTGAAACATAAACTTTCATATATGATACATTTTTGAAAGTTTTCGACGATCATGTTCTCAGGGACAATTTTCTAATCAAAATTATTTAACCAACATTGTTATATGAAACATAAAACCAAAAATTAAGTTCACATATGAAACTTAAAATTATATTCAGAATTTTTCTAATAAATGAATGAAAATAATATAATTTTGTTATCTCATTTCATGCTTTCTGAGCATTATATTTTCATTTTTCCTATTTCATTTCAAAAACTTTGAATTATTTATCTATTTAAATTTTGTTCCCATCCAAATAATCTGTATATTGTATATTCTGTAAAGTTTTTTTTTTCCTTTTTTGTACTAAATTTATCACGTTCTTATCCGGCAAAAAAAAAAAAACCCATTCCCAAAAGAACTTTTTGTTGTACATATAGTTTCACAAATTTTAATGAAGAAATAAATTTCATTTAATTTGACAAAAAAAAACACTATTTTTTAGCATTTAAGTAAATATATTATATTTTTATATAACAACAAGAGTATTATTATTTACATATACATATATATTTAGAGTTCATAATGCTTTCAAAAATGAAATTTTATGAATTCATAATAATTCAATTATATAACATCTATTAAGAAATCTTTCACCCAATTATATACTTTAAATTTATTATTTACGTTATAACTACTAGGTACAGTGTATACGTTTAAAAATCGTGTATGTTTTTTTTTTGTGAATAAATATTTACATTTTAAAAAAAAAATCGAAAAAGCTTTAAAATGATCCAATAATCATCTATTGGTGTAAATCAAATATTTTTGAAATAAATATTTAGTTTTCAATAATATATAAAATTAATCATTTTTTAATCATCATAATAACGAAATCGATAAAGTCATTTACATCTATGGGTTAATATATGTACGAGAATTAAATAATTAATTGGATTCCACTGTCCAATTAACTTGTATGCTTTTTAGTGATCCAAAACACTTAACTTAGAAATAAAAAATTGGAGTAAAAGATCTTACGAACCAAAAGATCTCAATCTTTCGTCTCAATCCAAAGAATATTTAAAATTCTTCGGAAAATTAATTTGTAGCCATTACAGCTTAACATGTTTCTTTCCTGATGGTTTTATCAAAAAAAAAGAAGCTATTCAAAAAGACTTGTGAGTGAAAATTCTTTATGAAATGAAAAATTGTTATAAAAATGAATTTTCGAAATGAAAAATGTTGTTCTTAAATTGGCTAATTATTATCTAAAAAAAAAAAAAAACAAATTTAAATAATATTTTTTTTAGATCTAATAAAAAAAATTATCTAAATTAATTTGCATTAATCACTGTGATATTTATTCATTTTACAAATATGTATATCTGAATAAGTTAAAATATGTAAAAAAAAACAGATCTTGACTTATTTGAGAAATATTCAAATTACCAAAGAATTTTTTTTTTCTGTTTTTTCCAAATGTCTAAAACAGATAAATTTCTTAAATTTGATGATGGTGAAAAATGGTTCTTCTAATCTTTTTTTTTTTTTTTTGAAAGTTAAATATTTTAATGTTTTTCTACGAAAATCTGTTGTATTTTTTTTTTCTTGATGAGAAAATATTAATTCTTTGAAATTGTAAAAAATAGAAATTTTATGTCAATAATTTCGACTTAGATCAAGACAAACAAAGTTTTTATTTTTTTTTTTGTCAAACTTTTAAATATGTATATAATATAATATATATATATTGAAATAAAAAACACATTTTTGTATAGGCGTAAAATAATTTTATTCATTGTTTTTATTCTCTTTAGAATTATTTTTTATTCCCACGTAAAATCGTATATATATATAATACATAGTAAATATGCATTGCATACAATCCTTTAAAAAATTAAAATTCAAATCGAAAAAGTTTCTGCCAATTGTCGTCACATAAAACGTGACATTATATATATGAATTTAAATCCTACATACACTATCGTTAGATGGCTTTGTTATTACTCTACTACGACTGTACTGTGGGGTAATACATAATTTCTGAAAAATGTCTTCAAAAATCCATAGTGATTATAAAATGTTGGAAATTTGAAGAAACTAAAGCGAAAGCTTTTATCTATTCTTAATATATATTTTATTAATAACAAACATCTGATTGAAATATAATAAGAATTCTCAATAATTCATTATTCATTCTTTGTAGATATTTGTAAAATAAACATAGAGTTCAATAATAATAAGTAAATATCATATTTGTTTTTTATTTAAATACACGTATTTGGCCGGCCTTTAAAAATTTCCATGGAATTCATAAATATTTTTTATAAAATTAAAACCTTTTGTGTGAAATCGTAAGATAATTAACATAATTTTCGTTCTGATTTTTTATAAAAATCATTACTATTGAATTTTATTTCGCGTAGGTACTTCTATATACTTTACAAATTATTAAAGAATTTAGTTAGAATAAATTTGGAATAAAGTGTTTATCAGTTTCAGAAAGCGCGAAAATAAAGTCAAGCGAGTTCTGCAATTAAGGCTTTGATTAAGGATTTGATGATATTTTCTGATTTTGTATGCTAATGAAGTTCATGAATCTCTTTTAGAATTCAAAAAGAATACAAAAAAAAAACACTGAGTGAAAAATACTAAATTTGGTGTTTATAAGAAATTAAATTTAAAATAAAATTGTGGTATAAATACGTCAGAAAAATTTTTAGTAAATTTTTTATCTAAAAAAATTAAATTACTAATTCAATTTGTTTATTCGCAAAAATATAACAAAATCATAATTTTTTTTATTTTTTTATTTTTAAAAGTATACAATAAAAATTTATTCTTACAACGAAAATGCTATACTCTTATAATAGAGACTTGAATTGAAGATTTTAATTGAATTTTAATATTTATATAGAAAATTAATAAATAACAAATATACACTGAATGCAAAATGTAAAAAACAAAAAAAAAAAATATATCCAGACCAGATGTAGCCAGAGTGCGCTAAAAAAAAATAAAATTTGTTAAAAACAAATTTAAAAAATAATTTTTTTTATTTAGATATAATAATGTAATGAAGCCATTTTATTCATATAAAATATTTATAATTTTAAAACACTTTACATAATAACTTTAAATTGATTGCTAGCTTGATTCAGTATAGAAACCCTTAATAACTGATACATATGCTCACAACAACTATACAAGCTGAGTTACGCAAGCTATAAAAGATATATACTTTATGATAGCAAGTCTCTAGTTCAACAAGAAAAAAACTGAATCTTTTCCAAACTACAAAATAAAAAACTTAAACCAATATTTATAATAAACAAATAAGCATAATCGTCAGAGTGACATGAAAATTAAAATTAAGATTTTAGAAAACTAATCTAATCATGAAAAAGAATATAATTTTATGAAATTATTTTATATTTTTTTTTATTATAGGAAAATTACAACTAAAATATTCTTGGCTTTATCAGGATTATGTGTTCTGTCCGAAACAAAACACAAGAATAAGAAATGTAAAGCTCTTTGTTAAAGCTGTCAGAAATATTTCATGGTCTCTGTTTATTCACAAACATAAATCTTATATTTGTTTTTTTTTTTTTTTAATTTTATTAATTTATTTTAAATCTTTATTAAGACTATTTAAGTTGTTAAAAATTATTCAATAATAAAAATATTATAATTTTTTTTTTTACATCTACCTATTTTTTTTATTTTATTTTTATTACTCATATTAACACCCTAAGCAAATTTATATCATCACCAAATATTTTATTTTTTTTTTTCATTTTCCAGACGTTTATATTTATAATAATATGTTTATATTATTATGTTGTTTGTTGGCAAAATATCTCAAATTTTCATGAGATAATTTTTTTTATTGCTGTGCACTGGGTACAAGTAAAATCTCACAAATTTATTATTATTTATAAAAATTTTCTTTTTTGTTTTTTTGGCGCGCCAAATATTATTTTAAAAACGTGTCTTTGACTTTTCCAAAGAAAATAATGCCTGAAGTACTTATAAAATAAAATTTGTGATGTGAGAACATAAATTTCTCTGTTTGTTTATTTTATTTTGTTTTCAATGTTTTTATAATATTGATTATTTCCTGTTTGTTTATATAAATATCCTTTATAAGAAAAAAAAAAATCTTTTATCGTGAATTTTTCAACAATTTATTCATTTGATTTCGGTTTTAATGTATTATGACCATTAATACAATTCTTTATGCCTAGTTTACATTATGCTCATTTCATTTGCTTAATAATTAGCTGGCTATAATAAAACAGCATGCTAAAAGTATTATATTGAGATTAAAGAATTATACTTGTTCACATTAAGCCAATTCATATTGATATTAAATGTTTAAATTTACAAAAACTGATTATTTTATTGCCAAATTATGATTCTGGAGACGTATAAATACAATTAATTCCAGTTTTTAATATTTTCGTATCGGAAGCGTAATAGAGATGAATTTTTTTTATTAATTAGATTATTACATGATCAAATAACTAATCGACGTTGCTCTATTTTATAATTATAGAAAGGAAGATATAATTTTGAAGAGAATACAATTTTAAAGGCCTACATAAATATATTATACGATATTTTTATGACTCTGAAATAGCCTTATTCTTATTTTCTAAATGATAGATGTCTGAATTTCATATATTCTTAATTGAAATTTATTCAAATTTTAATTAAAATTTTTAAATGTTCAATAAATTTTTATTTTTATTGCATAAATTTTCTTTAATACAAAATTTTATTATAAATTAAATTGTGAATTTATATTATATAATATGCTCTTTTTTTTTGTGGGAGAATGAAAAAATAATAAAGCCATTACATATTTGTACATATTTTTTCAGATACATAATGAAAATGTTTTTTCTGCCGGCCTTAGGTCAGACAAAATTTCATATAATTTAAAAATAACAAAGAAAATAAATAACTTAAATGAATTAAATGCCGAAACTTTACTAAAAATCGTCTCATGAAAATATGCTTAGGTTTTTTAAACTTTATATGCGTATTATAGGGAATAAGCCCATACAAATTACTATATATATTAATATGTTCACGTGACACCATCCTTTTCTATACAGAAGGAAAAAGAATTCGTAAATTATACGTATAAGTCGAATCATTGAATATACATTAAAAGTTTTAAAATCAAACCACCAAAAAACGTATCCTAACAATCATTGGTTTTCAAAATTGTCAAATTGAGACTTACATACAAATTTTTATAAATCTAATTTCTTGATATACAACAAAATTTTAAAAAGTTTTAATTATTAATGTTATATATAGTCTTACAGTGAAATTAAATCTAAAAATATACAACTTTATCAAATTTTCTCAAAAAATAAATAACTTTACAAATATTTTAGTTTTTAGGGAGATAAAAAAGAATTATTAAAATAAGAATAAAGTTAATGTCAAACTAGAACAAAGAAATTAATCTGAATCACATATTTTCACATATTAAATTTTAGTTATACAATTTTACATAATCCATATACTGAACTATATAGTTACAAATTATGATGTGCATAGAACATAATAATGTACACGTACAGTACATAAAATATAATATAATTTTTAATTTAATACTATATATTACTTGTTTTTTTCATTCGAATTCATTAAAAATTATTATATTATTTTCAAAAATCATAATGAAAATTTTATATAGTAATATAATAAATATAATAATGGTGGATGCATTGCATACATAAAATTATTTTTATTTTTATATTATTGCAATTATTAAAACATTATGATTATTCTTTAATCATTTTAATTGGATACTTATGTTATATACAAATATAAATTCATTTTAATAAATAATTAATTTTAAATAATTTTTCTGCTTGCATTTCTGGTATCAAATTCTGAATTTAATTGAGAAAAACAATTTATTATTAAATTGCTATTCGGGAAAAATAAATGTTTATTATATAGATTCTTGTACTGGACCGTTTTTTCATCTTAATTCTTTAACTTTGAATCGTAAATCCAAAAATTTGATCATAAAAAATGGATCAATTTATTTTTCTTGAATATTTCGGGTTATTCCAAAAAAAAATTAAAGCTGTGAAAGAATATCAAAACCAAAGGTAACCAACCATCTTCAGTACTATGTATATTAATTGAACCTATAAATTTAGTACAATTTGTAACATTGAGTTTAAAAATTTGACGATAATCAATGAAAAATATAAAGGAAAAAATATTTATACATATATGGAAGTATTGCAAAAGTTTCACAGTATTTTATGAAGCAAATCACATTGATTTTTTGCTTTTATATTATAAATAAAAATCGGAACTTTTTTCTTCTTTCTACAAAATTTTTTTTTCTTCAATATAAAAATTATGGAGAAATATAGATTGTGCACGTAATACAATGTTAGTTCAAACATCAAGGGCTTTAAGAAATTATTTTTTTTTTTATCTAAAAACCCTTCTCAATTTTTTTATTCCATATATTTTTTTTTTATAATACTATAAAACTTTCAATGTACATAATATATCTAGATACATTTTATGTATAATTATGAAAACACTTATTGTTCATGAATGAAAATATCTATAATATAATATATTTATATTTTTTATACACATAAATGTATTTTGTAATAATAATCGGTTTATTTTTAATGCTCATATATAAAAAAAAAGAAAATTCTTTTGAATTGTATAACCTACTAGGAATAGAAAAACCATTGTAATGAAAATATTGCATCCAAATGCAGTATATGGTGTTTAGTAATGTAACAAAATTGATAATTTCATTTCATAAGTTTTAAATTGGAAAATGTGGGCAGTTTATTATTCATATTTGATTATTTAATAATACATAATATTTCCTTTTAAAATTTTCAATTTATAACTAGATTTCATGTTAAAATTTTCAACTCACATTTACATAATAAAATAATTTATACATATAATATAACATTTATGTTAACACATTTTTATGTTGTTCATAATGAAAAAGGTTATGTAAATAACATGCATATACTATAAATTTTAACTGAAAACTTAACTAACCATTAAATAAATATTTTATGACAAACACATACTGTGATGCTCCCTTCATGGTAAATAATGAGTCTTCCAGGTGTTTTCTCCAAACATTCTAATAAATTGTTGTTGTTTCATTTTGATAAATTATTACTGAAAAAAAAAAAAAAATCTATTCAATTTTATACAAATAGAAAATACATATTTTTTTTTTTTTTTCATATTTTTAATAAAATATTTGAGATACTAAATCAAAATATTTACATAATAAGTAAAGTATATTTAAGTAAATAATAAAATCATAAAATTTTCCACTAGATGCTGGGAAAATATTTTTTTTATCCATAATTTTTCTTAGAAATAGAACAGATATAATTTATTCTTTTCTTTTAATTCAAATAGCATTAAAAATATTTAACTTTTGTAAAATTTCTTATACCTATAAATAATTCAATTTTTGTTTGCTTTTTTCTAATTTTTTTGAATATACTTGAACTTGAACTTCAATAAATAAAAGTCATAAAATGTGTTATTCACAAAAATGATTTTTTTTTTCTTAAATATAAAATGTTTTCCACAAAAATAATTTCACCTTGAGGGTTGAATATATATAATATAATATAGATCCTAAAACAAGAAGGTAATTAAATTTTTCATGCCGATTATTTATATAAGAACTGCAATATTCGAAAAAAAAAAGTTCATTATCTCGAAAATTTCTTTTTAATGTTTAAAATAAAATTTCTTCATTATTATTTAAAAAAATATTTCATAACAATTCGTTGAAACAAAAAGTTCAATTCAATTACCTAAATATATCTGTATGTATGTTATGTATGTACTTATGCACAACATTGAAATCAATATAAAAAAAATTGAAATAAAAAAATGTAAAAAATTCTAAAATAAAAAAAAAATCAAAGCATTTAGATTTTTTGGCAATTTTACTATAAATTATATTTTTTTTAGACCATGATAGATTGCTAAGAAACTAGAGAAAATATAGTTTTTTTTACCTTGATAGTGTAATACAAAATTATTTAATTAAACACGCTTCAGTAAATTGGTGCAAGGAAAGCAATATTGGATCTTAAGGATTCTAATATAGATTATAATTTTATTTAGGACAGTCTTATATACTAAGCGAAAAATGATTTTATTATGAAAAACTTAGAAATTTTGTGCTTTTATTTGTGATTTCTAAAATCATAAAAGGGAAAGGGAATTAAAAAGAAATAACTAAGTTCGTCAATAAATAGAGAACAATAAATAGAGAAAATTTATTTGTTTCCGACATTCTTTATTCAAACAAACTGCTATATAATAATCTTTCTCAATGTACTAAAAGTGCTTCTAAACGATCACAAACAAATAATAAAAAATACTAATACTGAAACCAAGCCACCAAAATGGTTGGAAATGTTCTTTAATTTTTGGATTTCTTTAACTTTTGGTTTTCTTTAATTTTTGGATCTAGGAATAAAATTGTGCATAAAAGTTAATATTATTATAAAAAAATATTTATATTTATCTTTGTTCAGCTTTGAACCTTTAATCTGTAAAAAAATCACTTTATTTGCAAACGTTGACAGGTCTTCAATAGTAATGAATTCCTTTTCTTATTAATATATGTACAATGTACATGTTTACAAAGTATTATGAAAAACTTTGTGAAATATATGTATTTAGAACGTTACTAACTCAGACCAATATCATATAATGTCACTTCCGATAGAATTCTATAGGGAAAACTATATTATATTATTGTTAACGTAAACATTTCTATCTAAGTTGCAACAAAATTTATATAATATGATTAAAAAAAAATAAACGAATAAAATGTTTATCCAACTGAATTAAATTAATATGTTAATTTTCTCATTGGGGTAATTTATAAATTTTTCTTTTTCTTAATGAATTAAGTTATCCAAAGTTTTCACTAAGTGCATTTTTTTGTATATCCTTGTCAGTGCAGATTATATTATATAATTTTGAAAAACAAAAATTTTACCAAGGATATTGTAATAATAAAACTAAGAAAGAAAAATCTCTAATGAGTGTTAAAAAAATAAAGTATAAAATAATATATATATAATATACATTTTTTTTATTAAATTGAACTTTATATATTTATATTAATATACATACATATAAGTCAAGTTCAAAATATAATATTAATTTTTTGTACATCAGTATTTTAGGGAACATAGAATTCGCGTAAAAAACAAAAATAATATTTAGAACTTTAAGATATTATAAAATTTTTTTTATAAACATTTTTTTTAATTTACATTCACTCTAAATAATATTCTTATCATCGTTTGTGAATGATCAAATATTTTGTGTTAAATATTAAACAATTTTTTGACCACAATCCACAAATAAATTTAAAATTTCATATTTCCGAATAGATGTTTATAGATAGTTATAGTTATAGATAGTTTGAAAATTTTTGTAATAGTTTTAACATTCGTTTTCCATTAAAAAAATACATTTTTTAACTTAAATTCTAAAATGAGAAATTATATAGTGACAAACGTGCAATCGATTATTTGAATAATTACATAATATTATATACACATATTGTATGCTTAAAAATTTTAAATATTTTTTGTAACTCAAAACAAATGCCTAGATTTGAATTTATGTACCCTCCATTCCTTTTTTTTTTTTTTTACAAAACTATTTTAAAATCAAAAATAATTCTTTATAATATTATGTATATATAATTATAAGTACAAACTTATATATTATTATGTACACATGGTATATAATAGTAAATTGATAAAAATTTAACGAATAAAATAAATTTTGGTTATAGAAATGTGCAAGCTTAATAACTTGTGTTTTTCACCTGCTGGCCTACATACAAAAATTGTGCTGATGAAAACATAACATAAAATATTGGAAAAATCTATCTATGCTAAAAAACAAAAAAGAAGAGAAATGAAATTTATTAGTGTAATTTCAATTTTTTTTTCCCCCTTATTAGTTTCATATTACGAACAAATAAAAAGAAAATTATATGAAAATATGGAAGTAGGAACCTTTTTCTTCTTCTTTAATATTTTATTATTATTACTAGTTTTTTTTTTTGTTTTTATTTTGGGATGTATCCAAATAAAAAAAGAGCTTAAAAATTTGAAACTTAAAACAAAAAAAAAATGCTAATTTTGTAATTGGCTTTTTTCCAATGTGCGCCAAAATAACTATATATATTATTTTTTTTTTTATGTGGCCAAAGAGGTCAATTAAATACAGTATCGTTATAAAAGTTGTACAAAATTTTAAAAATTTATGCTTTTAATTGTACGTTAATTGAATAATAAAGTTTCAAAATTAAAGTAAATTTTTTTGCATTTTATCATAAAGACCAATTAAAATAACATGGTTTCAAGATTGAAAGAAGAAAGGCGATAAAAGGACTTGAAACATTCTACTCCAACTTGGACTAAAAAGTGATCAATGAACTGGCTAAAAATTAGTTCATACATCTTTTTGTTTGACTTGTTTCAATTGTCGTAAGATTTTGGTTCCAAAATTAGGTGTACTATTAAAGATGGCCATGACCTAATTGAGGTTAGCATTGAGTCATTGAATGCTCGACCTGGGTATATAAATTAGCGATAACGATGACAATCTGAATTAGATGTCTTACAAAAAATTACATTAAATTGTAAAACATATGTAATACTACTTTTTCATAACGAAAAGAACATTGCAAAATATTAATAGATTTTAGTTTACACTATCTTTTAAAATTTCCAAAGCTAATTTCAGATAAATGCACATAACAGTTACGAAATTTTTATTTTCAAAATTAATTTACATCCGGAAATTTTCGCGATATACTATTAAACTTCATTTACTTATTTTCAATAATATTTTCTTTTAAAAAGGGAAGGGAATGTAAGTCAATGTTGACAGACTACGAAGCGACGGATCGTAAATTTTTCAATATTATTAACTAGAATTTACAAAATTACTTACAAAACATGCAAATTTCGAATTATACAAATCCTGATAAAATACATTTTAGATAATTAATTTTCGCATCACAAAAATAAAACCTGCTGAATAAAATGACAGAAAACAGTGTATTTTTTGATTATTTTTCAATTTTTCAATTAACCACAATTTAATTTTATTGATTCAAATTAAATTTTATTAAAACATCATTAAAGCCAATATAGAATAAAATTTTACTAGCGGAGAAACTGTTTGCCATTTAATTTATTATTTTTAATAAGTTGAAAATTGTTTTTTGATATATATTATAATCATCGTAACAACGCAAGTCAATTGATTTTAATACACTTAGGTATATGAACGAATTTTTATCCGATTTCAACTTTATAATTTATATATTCATTAATACTAATTAGTGTAGTTCTAGAATAATTCTATAGCATCTGAGGAAAAATTAAGTACTTTTTATTTTGTTTTGAAGCCCAGCGGCGACAAGAATTTAATTTCTGTTATATCCAAATGAATCACGATTATCGATATAATAACTTTAACCTGCATCTGAATTAAATGTTAAGAACTAAGAAGTTTAATGCATTTTATCCCATATTAAATTATAATACTTAAATTACTTTATTTTTCACATAAGATAGAATTTTATCTTTACAATTATATGAAGACTACAGAATAAAGTCATATGATCTCTTTTTCAACTAACGAGAAAATTTTGAATTTTTAATTAATACAATATCAAATTTAAAAATTAATATTATACGCAATATATTGTGTTTTTATATGAAAATTATTTATAAATAAGGTAAAAATTATATTCTGTAGGACACAATCAATGTGTAAACACATGTATCTTCGTATGTACAGTATAAAATTAAAAATTTCAGGGAAATTTATATATTTTTTTTATTCAAACATAACAATAACGCTTCACGAATTTAATCTAAATCAACAGAATTCTTTGAAAATGAATATTAAGAAATTATTCGATAGCGCTTACTTTTTTTTAAGATTAATAGATATATAGTAAATACGTATAAGTACAAATAATACAAATACTGGTCTAGTTTTTGAAGATCTACAGATATACAAAGTAATTAGTAAATTAACGACTTTAGTATTTCGACTTTATTTGAAGTCATCATCATAGTCATCATCATAGTGGCCGGAGCAGTGGTTCGAATTATATATCTATGGGGGTTGTTTTCAACTTTTAATCTTCTTTTTTGAGTTAATATTATAGATTATTGCTTTTGCTACTAATAGAATAAATTAAAAACAAATTTCCAACAGATACTTTTTGCAAAATTCTTAAATGAAAAACATATAGGTACATAATATACCGAAAAAATATGCGATAAATATACATAAAAATTTTATTAAATAAAAAATGAGTAAAAATTATTATATACATAATAGAAAAAATATACTCATCACAAATAAAAAATTATATTAATAGAAAGAAAATTATGTTTATCTGAGAAAAAAAAGAAAGAAAAATCAAGGTGTTTTACGTGAACAATTTAAATTGAAATTTTATTTATAAAATAAAAATATTTATAACAAACAAATTAAATGAAATAAAAGATTTTTATGTAAGAGATTGATTTAATTTTGAATTTTTCACAACCATCATAACTTGACTATTTATTGTATAGAAAAGAATTATTTTTTAATTAAATTGGGTGTGAACTAAATTTGGCACAATTACGAAAAATAAAAATATGTTTTTTCATAGGATTAAAATTAATGAGCATGTCAATTTTATTTTTTTTTTTTGTTGCGATCAATATTTTTAAGTCACCTAGGAAATCGTTTTTTTTTTTTAATTTATATACATTTGATAAAATATAAATAAATTGTCTCTTAAAACTGTTGTAAAGAATATTTTAAGTTTCCTTCTGATTAGATAAATTCGAAATGAATTATGCAAATGTACTTTATTTGTATTATACACTTCTTGCAAAATTCAATTAAAGTAGTCAATTTAACATTTTATTGTCAAAAAACTGCACTTCAGGGCTTAGTAAATTGATTAATTTTTGTTTTACATAGTGCATCTTTTAAATTGAAACTAAAATGTTTATGAGACGAAGCATAACAAGATTTTATTTATATTTTTCATTTAATTTGAACAAAATTAAAGCAATGACTAAAAACCATGAGGAAAAATTTCTATTATTTTTTATAAGTAAAATTTGCATAAAATTAAGTTTAATGAAAACAAATCAACAACATAATTTGTTTGTACAATTAAAATGAATATATAAGGCGATTATAACAAGTGCAAAATTAATTGAAATGTACCTGATTTCTTTTGCGCATCATACATTTTTATTTTATAATTTTATTTGGCTAAATATCAAATTAAAATTAGTTCAGTTCTATTGCACAATTTGCATATACGATTGGGCATATACGAAGACGTTGATTTCTGTATATTTAGTTATATGTAAGTAGATATCATAATAAAAAAATGTGAAGGTTAAGAAAATAAAATAAGAACATTGTCACCATTTCCTAAATTTTCTGAAATAATTTTCATTCATTATTATTTTTATTATGTCAGAATTACAAATTATACTTGAATCAATATTGTTTATTTCATTTTGTAGAACTTATTTCCTATTACACTGTCTGATTCTAAATGTTATGGAGATTTGAATTTGAATTCAAACAGGAGGGCGTTAGTATTGCCAAAATAAAGGATACCAAGATGAAATACATATAAATTTGAAGTGTGGAGTAAATTTTTTTTTAAATTTGCTTCAAGATATACACATTTTGCGTAGGGTCATCTTATCCAAATAAAGCTTAATAAATCATTATTTGAATATCATATAGATAGAGGCTTATTAAAATTGTAGCACGAAGAAATAAAAACATTACAACAGTTATACTCTTTTCATTCAGGGAGCATTACAAACTCAATGGGATCATATAAGGTTTATTATTATCATTATTTCTAATAATTCAACCATGTTATTTATAAAAAAAAATAAATAAATGACCGACAAAAAAAAAACATAAAACAAATTACTTTAGGAAAATCTATGAAAATTTGCCCAGCATGAGAAAATTAATTTGATAAAATAAATAAATAAAAAAAAAATAAAAAAATAGAAAAAAAAAACTATAGAATGAAATATTTCATTTTCTAAAACTTAGTGCCTGTCTATTCAAAAAAATTAAAATAAATTAATAGACTCTTACGTATTTTTGATAGACTTTCATTGTTTTTTTTTTGTTTTAATACATGTATTTTATATATTTAGTCTCTGAAATTGTCTCAATACTTAAAGCATAGTAAACTTTTAAGTTGAAATATTTGAATAATGGAAAACATTAAATGTTCAGTCTTTTCTATCTGTTTCAATTTTTGCATTTCTGAAGCTCAATACTTTAAAATAGATCATTTCAAAATTCACTTAATAAATTTTTCATCTCGTCACTCACTATTAATGTTAACTAGCTCTATATAAACATAATAAGAAGTGATTCACATCAAAACAATTTTTTTTTTTTTTTTTTTCAAATTCTATTCAGTTTATTTTCTATTTTAAAATAATTTCAATTTACTTATTATTTTTATGACTTGATTGAATTTTATTAACATAAATATTCAATGCTTATTATTTTCAATTCTAATTAGCCGTATCAACAACAATAAATACGCCAATAATAATTATTTTGGCAAAATAAAAAATATTTTTTATTTAATTTTATTTTAATATTTAGATGCCGCGACCACAAATTAATTGATTTTATACATTTTGTTGAAATTTTTTATGCAAAAATATATATTTTTTTCTTTATTTCAAAATTTTAAAATATATATTTTTTTTTTTGCTTTTAGTTGAAACAAGTTTTCAATTTAATGAACTAAAAAATTAAAAAAATATTGAACCACTTAAAAAAATGGATGAAAAACAAAAAAAAAATTATTGAGCCAAAAACATAAAATAAATAAATTGTGCGAAATGGTAATTTTAAAACATTTGTTTGTTTGTTTTTTCTTAGTTTCAACGATAACTTTGGCAATTCAAAGTTTGTTGTTCATGAAAATTCGTGTTATTCAGGTTGACATAAACATCACAATTCGACATCTGCCAAACATTTGTTTTTCATAAATTTGAAACAATAAAGTTTTATTAAGTGCAAATAATATACAAAATTTAATTAAATCATGTTACAAACAAGTTACAAAATTTCATTTACGAACACAAAAATAATGTGTGTATTTTAAGGTTGCACTGATCCATATGAATTTGCTGTCACAAAAAAACAATATGCTGACACAAACTAAAAATATGTATGGCATGGCGCAACGATTTAATTAAGAACAAAAAAAATATTTATCCATTTTCCTAATATCTAACAAGGTCAATAATTATTATGTTTGTAAAATTCGAATTTCTGTGTATAAATATTGATAGCAAAAAAAAAAACACTAAATACATTTTGGATGACAGCATGATATCTGTAAAAATATTGAAACAATCATTCATTAAAATCCAAAAAAAAAAAACATTTTTTTTATTTCTAAATTACAATGCCAATATCTTTTTATTTAATTCTATAAAGGTATAATAAAAAATTAGATTAAATATAAATATATATACATTGCTAGAAAAAATCTCCTATAAATGACATTAACAGAATTTTCGATTTCAACAATATTTGTTTTAACCAATTTATAAGAATAATAAAGTATAAGGTTTATTTTGAAAAATATTGAAAAGAAACTTATGTAAATTTTTTTTTCCATTATTGAAAGAAAAATTTATTAAGAGCTCTTTATTACATTTTCAAATGTAAGACTTAAAGGATAGATAAAACGTTTTCTGTTCTTATCTGAATTTATTTGTAATTCTTAAATCTGGTTTTCTCCAGACCTCGAATTGAATTATTTTTACAACTTTTTGTTTTGTAAATTTATAAAATTATCTACAATAGAAAATCTTAAATACTTGAAAATATTATTATACGCTTTGTAATATAAATTAAAAGTGATTTTCTAAACTCGAAAACTGCTGGATTAATTCAGGTCTAACTAGATCATTTCAGGATATTTATTTATTAAAATTTGAAAGAAAACCCGACGATTTAGGGACTAGGATGTTAGTTCTTTCTAAAAAAAAAAACAATTTATGAATAGTTTTCTAGTATATTTTATTTATCTAAAATAACATTCGAACCGTAATAGTTTCGTAAATATAATGGATATTGTGCATTTACCTTTTTCTGCTTCAATACACTAATTTTATTGGTTTTTTAATAAACTTTCGCTGATGAATTAAGTCTCATTCTTTTTACAACATTGTACCTTCAAAATATGTATGTAGTACTGATGCTATGTGTAGTTAGATAATCGTAACAACATCAATGTTCTCCCATAACAATATAATAGACGAATGGTACATTTTATGTATTTTTAATTTATTAAGTCTAATTGTATCCAGTTGTTCTCCAATAATGTGTCAAGAGGATTCGTGGAAAAGGAAATGGTCTGAATAATGAAATTAAAAATGTTATGTTTCTTTGCAATTATATTTAATGTTTCTAAACATAAATTGCATCAATAAAACAGTATTTCATGATTTATGAAACTCTTCTCTCTCCTCTTGAGAAATGGTATGTGAAAAACTCATCTTTTCTTACTCAAATAGTTTAGAAGTAATCTCACAATCAAAATCAATACTCCAACAAAAGGATGTCTTCAATCAAAGATAGTATTACAAAGATTAATTTAGGCCTTGTTAATTTATTCTAAATATTTAATTTAAAATTTTTATCCAACTCAAAGATCATAAGCATTTCAATTTTTATTCTAATGACTTTTAAGCCGTACTACGTGATTCTTAAATTTTAAGGATTTTACTAAGTTCACATTATGTCAAGTAAGTGAACTGTACACGCTAGCAAGAGAGGTGTACAAAAGATTAATTCATGTGTGTTTTGCTGAAACATAAATGATTTTTGATTATGTATGTATGATTATAAATGTATGAGTTATTTTTCTTCAACCAATGATGATGTTGTCAAAACAATATTTATTTTTCTTAAAAACAACAATGAATTAATTAGTTACTTTGAAAAATAACACACTGACTGTGAAACAAAATTTAATTTTGAATAAAATATACAATAAGTTATTTATTTTTGTTCGTACGTTAAAGCCCTTGAGATTAATAACTTTTTCGTCTTAATTATTTTGTCAAACTACTTAATTTCATTTGAACTGAATTACGAATCTTGCTGAAAAATGAGATGGCAGAATTGTCAAAACAAAACCATAATATATATTATAATAAAAATTATACTATAGATACATTCATACATTACATAAAATGAAAGTAAGGTGTATTTTTGTCCCACATTATTAATTACTAAACTAATAGTACATGTAACTTATAATAAGATTAAAAATGTTTGCTTCTTGTTTTCAAAAATTCATAATATTAAAAGCTTACAACATTGATTTCTGTTAAACACAAGTGCATTTATGAAATCCAATTAATATCAACATAATTATTCAAGGTTTTTTTTTCTGTGGTTAGCACTAATGACGAAGAAAATTATGAATGTTTCCGGAAAAACTTACGGAAATTTTTATACGTTTATTGCATGTCGTAGTTCCGTTTTTTTTTTATAAATTTTGCTTTAGTCAATTTAAATTTTTCAAATAAAAAAAAAAATTATTCTGATTATGATGTCGTATTAAGCTCTCATATATTTAGAGAGAAATACTTGACTCACCATACAAAAAATTGCATTTTATATATATGTATATAGATTTTCTAAAATGTTTCAATAAAAATAAGATTCAAAAATTTTAAAATAATTTTTTATATTTTTGCAAAATGAAAAGCCTCTAACCAGTGGTGGGATTCCAAACATTTAACAACCGGTTCGCATCCCGAAAAAAAAAAAATACAATTTTTTTTATGGTTTCGAATCCTCTAAAAAGTTTTTTTAATTTTTTTAATTAGATTCTAAAGACCTTTCCAGAACATATATATGCTTTCTCATTCATAAAAACTCATATATTTTTAGATTGATGTTTCCAAATGTTGTAATTTCAAAACATGCTTGCTTGTTACACGTTTATTACTTTGTAAAAGCATATTTTTACTCTTATTTAGTTCTTTACTCACAGTATTCACATAACATAGTTAAAGAAATAGGAGATTTTTCAGATAAATAAGTAAAACGCTTGTCAAATTTTCGAGTATTTCTTTTATAAATTAATAAAAGCCAGAAAAAAATTGTTTTACTGTAAATTATACGCGCATCACCTGTCGAGATACTCATCGTGTGAAAGTAGTTTTTAAATTTTTAGATAACAGACCGAAAGACAAACATCATGTTTTTTATATAATTCAAATTTTATTTTTAACACAAATTTCAATGTAAATTCAAATTGTATATTCTTTGAGTAGTTGATAAATTGCCAGGAGGGACTGTACAGTGAATAGGAGGGACAGTGAATAGGAGGGACAGTGAATAGGAGGGACTGTACAGTGAATAGTTATTTCAAAACTTTTTCAGGCGATTTTCGTGAACCTACAAATTTTAGGAAACGGTTCGCGCGAATCTTAAATATTTTAGGAAACGGTTCGCGCGAACCGGCTGAATCCCACCACTGCCTCTAACCCATAATATCCTATTGAGCAGGACAAATAAATTTGACGCTTAGAAATTTTTATAAATGTCTAAATGAATGATAAAAAATTCATGAATAAAAGAAACATTAACATTAAACTTCAAAATCTTTTCATAAAATATTGTTAGACAAAATTTTTTAATTTAGGATTATAAAGTTATTAAACAAGTTCTATTCGGACTTTTTAGAAAGAAGAAAATGAATAAGACACATTTTTGTCAAAAATAATAGTACAACAAAAAATTGTTGAAAATTTGATATTCTGAATAAAATTTAATCATAAATATCAAAATATTTAAAATTTTTGATTATAATCCGATTAAAATTATTATTCATAATATTTTTTTTTCCATTATAAAATCTTTTCAACTAAAAATATATTTTTTTATTTTCATGTATAAATATTGTAGGTATATAAATATAAAAAAAAAATAATAAAAACGTGATGCAATATTTCCATATTGTATTTTTTTGTATTTAAAAAAAAAAAATGAAAGGATATTAAATTAAACTTTTAAATGTTTTAATAACATAAAAACATAAAGCTAACAATTAATTCTTTTGTTGTGATAAAATTTGATTATCATATTTTTCGAAAAGATAAAAAATGATATCTTTTGTGTATTCAAGAAATTATTTTTATACTCTGAATCTGGAATTACTGAAATTGATGAAATGGAAAATAATCTCATATTAAGAGCTAATAAGAGATCAAATCATTAAATTTAAGCTTAATATCGTGTCCGCATTATTAATGGAATATGTCGGAATTTGACATACAAAAAGATATTCTGGAAAGCTTCATCTTTTTTTAAAAATTAGATAAACTACATTAATAAATAAAAATTAAATATTTTTTCAATTTTATGGTGGCTCTAAATATATATAGATATATGTTTTTTTTATCAACAAAGTTAGCAAAAAATAAAATAATTAAAATGTTTGAAAATATAAATGTTACTCACTCTTCTACTTATTTGATTTTTTTTAACTATGTCGAATCAATTCCTCCACCATCATTGTCCGAATGACGGTAATTGTACAACGAACTGAATATAAATAAAGTGGAATTGTGTTGACGAAAGATTGTAAGAAAAAATAATATCTTACATCAATAAAACATAATTTAAATTTAAAAAGAAAATATGTGCAATATTTAATAATCTTTTTATTTCTATGTAAATTCGCCCTAACGTGGAATGTTTCATTTCAATTCAACTAAAAGATAAAATAATTTAATTTGTTTCCTTCATAAAGCTATTATAATGCTAAAGTTTTATTTTTATAAGTATTTATGAGAAAAAGAATGATATAAATAATATGACAAATTATCATTTTTAACACTGCATTATGAAAAAATTAAAATATTATAAAAAGCGATTTATTATAATGTACCATAGTGACCCTTTGAATGTAATAAATAAATTAATTTAAAAATACGAAAATAAATAATAACCTCATTCTTACCATAGAAAAATATGCATAGCATAATCATTATTTTTCATTACAATTCTATTAATTAAATATAACACATATAAATGTTTGTACTGGTTATGTTCCTATTTTAGGGTATAAAAATCATTAAAATTTGAAATTAACTTCTTTGAGAAAATTTTAAAGACCTATATTTAAAAGAATACGTTTGTGGACGTCAAAAAAAAAACTGAGAAATTGTAAACCACTTAAATATATAGCGATACATAGCAGACCACAACCGAATACAAGATAGATAAAAATAAAATTGCATTTTTTTTATTATCGTTACCTTAAATACTTTTAAAAGCATTTTATTAGTTGATAGAGAAATATGTCTAATTTTGTAGTCAATTAATTTTTTTTTTTTTAATTAAAAATCAATGATGTGATCCATAATTGCAATAACTGCTTTTAACATTATACATATTTAAATAAGTACCCAAACCAAGGAACTGCTTATTGAAAATTATGGCATATTTATTATATGATAAATAAATATGTACGCATTTCTTTGTGATAAAAAAAATTTCATTTTACAGGACCACTAACATCGTCGTTATAAATTGGAAAATCTTCTCGAAAAGGAAATGTTCACCTAGAGCTGATAGATTTTTCATTCAAAAAAATATTAAATTTAAATGGCAACAAAAATATTAGTACAAAACTCAAAAAATAGAAAATTATCAAATTCCGCCCAATCAGAACAATTATCATCGTCAATATCACTAATGTTAGAATATGATATCGATAACACTTTGAATACATTAAAAGAGAAATCACCGAATTTTTTAGCAACATCATATCAAACAAAATCAAAAGATCTCATTAATCATCAACAAAAAATCGAACTTAATAATAATAATAATTCAAAATCGTATTCGAACGGAAGTTCTTCATCAAGCTCGCCGTCATTATCATCAACAGCTCGAAAACGTTGGAAAATTTTAGCGAAAGTATTGCGCAAAGACTCCGAAGAATCAACAATTTCATCTGAAGACGAAGATGCGGCATCCGTTAGAAGATTTAAAACTTTTAATCTTTTGCGTCAAGATACTTTCGAGGATTTAGCAGCCTTAAATTCTTTGGGGCAACCAAATAATTGGTATACTTATAAAATTCTTATAAATCAAGATGAGTACTCAGTTAATATTCATCATATTGATAGACATTTAACAGCTGCAGATCTTATGGGATTCAATAATACTGGAAATATATGCGTTTGGCCGTCCGAAGAAGCCTTAACAGTCTATTGTATGTCTGAATATTTGAATTTTCAAGGTAAATGGATATTGGAATTAGGTGGTGGAATGACATGCTTAACCGGTTTAATGTTAGCCAAATATGCTAATCCTTACGTGGTACATCTAACAGATGGTAATGTTGTTTCTATAGAAAACGTTCAAAAAACAATATGCTTAAATCAATTATCATGTTATACAAAATGTTCTGTATTAAAATGGGAAACCGAACGAAATTATTCAGAATTAGGAAAATTTGATGTAATTTTATCAGCTGATTGTTTATTTTTTGATGAAGCTCGTCCAGCATTAGTAGACACAATTTGGTATTATTTATCATCTGTTGGTGTTGCATTGGTAATGGCACCAAAACGTAATAAAACGATGTCAAACTTTCTAAGTGATTGTACACGTAAAGGATTTAATTTCGAAATAATAAAACATTATAATGAAATAATATGGCAACGTCATTTAGAATTGAAAAACTCCGATTTTTATGATGAAGACATCCATTATCCAATTCTAATAAAATTAACAAAACCTATCGAATAAACTTTGCAAAATAGTTAAGGAAGAGAATGAAGTTTTCAGTTCTGTATCTGCCGGTTTAAAAACAATTATACTAACTTCTACTGTGAAGTTATTATTATTGTTGAATAGTTTTAAGCCTGACTTAAGATCAATTTTAATAATTTTTGTTTTTTTTTTTTAATAACTCGTTCCTTTTAGGATAATATAATCCTAAAACTCAATATCACAATTTCCTGTCGTTAAAATATATACAGATACAGATTGAAATTTTTCAATAGATAATTAGTTGCCTCTTAATATCACTTTGATATAAAATACATTATAAATATAAAAACTATGATTATTAATGTAATAAAGACGTTCTTAAACTTAAAGTTTAAATTTAAAATTAATTTTAATTCCGTTTTTAATCGGTCAGGTGTGTTTTGTTATAAAAGTTAAGAAAACTCTAAGTAAAAAATATTTCAAGTAATTAAAGTATTTTCAAATTTCTTTGATTGTGTGGAAGCCCACAAGACCAAAAGATATTTTGCAAAAATAAAATAATCAGAGTGGATGACAGTTTGATTGTGGTAGTCGTTCATATTTTCATATTTGGAAATCAATCAAATTCTTCTAAAAATTATTAAAGAAATTTTTATTTTTTATTGTTATTGAAATTTAAAAAAATTTTAGGATATTATTAGTATAAAAGTTATTAATTAAATACTTATTTTTCTATGAAATCACACATATCGTTCATACATGGCATCGTGAATAAAATGTTAAACTTTTAAATTTACCTCCTATCACCTTTGAAAAACCGTGAAAAAATCGGAATTAAGTCAGAAGTATTAAAAAGCACGAAAAAGACCGTCTCGTCTATTAAAATGTAAAAAAATAATAACAAAATATTTATGTAGGTAGAATTGTATATCTGTATTCCTATACTTATTTTTTTTAAATTTAATTTAACTTTAATATAAATTATAAATTTCCTTATTATCTTTTTTTAATGTGAAAATAGTTATTTTAAGAGTAAAATCAAACATCCAACAAAAGAAACAATTGAAAAAAAAAAACAAAAACAATATTTCAACGGATAAAATACTGGGAACCTTTCGAAGCTTTATTTTTGTCCAATAAGATATTACAACCATCTAATATGTATCTTCTAATACTTATATTCCTGCCGGATTGTTGTGGATTATGTAAATAGATTCTTTGCTCAAGAAAAATAAATCATATTATTTTTTCTTGTTAAATAAAAATCAAAAAAATAGGGCGTAGGTATAGGTTTTTTCTTATTTATTTACTTTCTTGATAATTTTAAGAAAGCTTTGATAAATTTAGTTTTCAGTGCATTAATGAACCCTTCCCTTTTTTATGATATATGAAAATAACATGACATTTATATTTTGAATTTTCTTATCACTGATATTATTAATTTTTATTTATTCTTGTATAAAATTAATAAGAACAATTTTATTTATTGAGGTAAAATGAAGATGATTGATAAACAAAAAAGGACAACATAAACGGGCCCAACCTAGGTTATTTCCATATTCAATTTATTTGAAATGTCTATAAATCAAGTTATTTATATTTTTTTTTGTTATTATTTCGGATATACCTACCTAGTATTTCGGATATATGTAAATTATAATAATGTAGTATATTTTTAATGGGTTCTGTCATATTATATGCGATTTAAATGATTTTCTTTGATACGCAATACTTATATCTACAATTAATTTGAAATTGTTTATGTCGAACTTTTATTTAAAAATTTTAATAAGATCTGATAAAAAATACAAAAATATCAAAGTAGTAAACAATATATCCAAAAATTAGGATAAAATAAATTAAATTCAGCAGAAATGTATATTTTGAATATGTATTTCGTCTGCCGTAAAATTCGAATTTCGAGCTACAGTAAACACGAATATGATTAAAATATTTACGTAGAAAGCCATCTGCTGCCTAAAAACCCTTTTTTTTTATGAATAGGACAAAAATAAAATTTAATGTAGTTAATTTTTAAAAATAAAATTTAATGACCAAAATTTATGTAATTTAAAAATATATTTAGAAAATAATTATATCAAAAAAAGTTTAAAAAAAGAATTGTATGTAAACTTATTTTAAATAGGTATTAAAAAATATATATACCTACGAGAAATACATTTAATTGGCTGTGAGATGAAATGATTAAGAAAAAGCTAAATAAAAAACTAAATAACGTTAATTATAAATTCATTATTGTTTAGAAAATTATTGAATTTAAAACATAAAATTATCACAGTACAAAAAATAAGAAGCGGTTGCCAAAAAAAAACATAATAGTTCTAATTAGTTAGAACAAAAAATGTTAATTGTTAAAAATTATAAATTACAACTCTGAAAGCGTTTCATATATTAATTAATTATATTGGTATTTTGTTAAAATTAAAAAAATTAAATAGATAAAATTATTAATTATTTTATGTTTTTCAGTCCTTATCCTTAGTATTTTATAATAACATTTTTTTTTAACTTTATTTTTAAATATAAAAATAAAATTGTTGAATATTGGCATCCAATTTTATTTTTTACTGTGACATTTATGGTAAAATATATAATCTTTTTCCTTGGTTAATCTTATTGTATCGTAATGTCAAACCTCTAAAATATATTCATTATCCATTCCTAAATAAATTAAATATCTTAAAAAATTATATTAATGTAACCAAAAAAAAAAACTATGTATGTGTATATACCCAATTTTTAATCGTCTTATAAATAAATGTATTAAAAATAAATTATTATAAAGAAAATTTCGTTCTAAATTGATTTAATTATGAAATTATAAATAAAGATGTTGAATAAATATTAGAAAAAAGAATTAAATATGTCTTTTTATTTTTTTTTTTTTCCAAATAAAAAAAAATCCAATCAATTTAGTCAGAATAGAATATACTAAGGAGTATTTGTAAATAGCAATGAATTTTAACTTGCGAACCATAACAATGCAGATTTGTAAAATTTCGAGGATTTACTTTTAAAAAAAACTGATCGTAGAGTATCAAAATGAAAATATAATAAATAAGCAATGACAAAATAAGCAATAAACGTTATATTGTAATAAAAAGTTTTCTCTTAATTTAATAGGGCAGATTATTGGAAATCCAATGAGCGAAAGTTTTGTGATTTCTGTAAATGTTGGATTGCAGATAACAAACCGGTAATGCAAATTATAATTTCATAATTTTATGCGCAATATTTATATATTTATGAAAATATTTTATTAATTTTTATTGTTTCCTATAGAGTATTTCATTCCATGAAAATGGAAAACGCCACAAGGCTGCAGTGGCCAAACGAATTACCGACATTAGTCGCAACAGTATTAAAGCGGAAAAAGAAAAACAAAAAATGGATCAAGATTTACGTAAAATGGAAGATGCTGCCTTGAAATCTTACGCGAAAGACATAAGTCTACATGCAGATATGACAGCCAGATCAATTCAAGCAATCTCTTCTGTACCTGAAATGGGACCAACTAATAGCCAAGCAAATTCGTCCACGGGCCGTCAAATCGATCCACTGCGATTACCAGGAAACTCAGATGATGAAGATGATTTCAAACGTCCTACAGTTACAAAAATCCCCCCATCTGAAGAAATAACGAGTTCATTATGGGTCGAAGCTAAAAACGATAACGGATACTCATACTATTGGAATGTAAAAACAAATGATTGTGTTTGGGAAGAACCTAAAGAAGGTTTTATGACGGTTAATGAATATGAAAAAATTAATCAAATTGCTATCGCTCAGCAAGAAATAAGTTTAGCAAACGAAGCAAAAAAATTCCAAAACAATGTTGATGAGGAATTAGCTCGAGTTAATAGAGAAAAATTAAAACAATACCGTAAAACTGATGATGAAAAAAAGAAAAAAGAGAAACAAAAAGAAAGAGAAACCTATAAAACGGCAGAAGATGTTGTATCACCTGGAATTGGGCAATGGCAAACAGTGGAAACGAGGTAATGTTACTGAGCAATTTAATATTTAATTTAATATTTAGAGTAAATCAAAAAGAAGAATTTTAAAACTAAATTCCAAAAAATAAGAAGAGTAAATAGTTGAGTTGTGTGTTATATCTAGAACCTTTATCTTTCACGCATATATATTTCAGATCATTCAATGTTCTACATAGAGTGTGTAATTAAAAAGTTTTACTTTACTAATATTCAAATTTAATTTCAAGGGTCGAAGAGCCACAGCAAATTGATTTACAGCTACCTAAATTCAATAACTGGGTGCCACAAGTAGTTAGCCAATCTCTCCATGAACCACCCGCTAAAAAATTTAAAGAGAAAACGGTTGCAACATTACAATCAGAAGAATCAACTTCATCGAGCTTAACATTTAAAAAACGTAAAATTCAAAGAGGCAATGCCAGACAAAGATTAAATGATGATTAAGAATTTTGAAATAAATAAAATTATTAAATATTAAAATTTAAATGTTTCATTTTTATTAACTCTTGAAAGAGAAAGTACAAACAAGGCAACTTAATTTTAGTTTTCAGACAGTTCATTTTCAAACAGTGATCATAAAATGATAAAAATATGTAATGGAAACTTTTTGTTTTAGGTTTTCTATGATGAGGAATACGATAATATTAATAAAACGAACGACGTTCGTTATCCATCAAAAACTTTTAAGCGGATTGTACATACATTAAATATCTGTCGTCTTTTCCACTTTAAAAAATGATTATATATCAAGGGTCTCGGACTTAGAACTCATGAATTTAGATACAAGTAACATAGAAAATTAAAATTTAAATTTTTGAAGCAACAGGCATTATTTTATTCCTCAAATATTTTGGTAGGTTTGTAGTCCACTTTCGATTTTAATAGGTTTTAATAGGTTTTAGTAGGTTTGTAGTCCACTTTCGATTTTAATCCTTTCGTAACACTGCGACTATAAAGTTGAAAAATTTTCGCTCCGTAAAAATTAATAGAAAAATAATAGAAAAAAAAAAAAAAAAAAAAATCTAAAGGAAAGCAAAGTTTGAACTGATTAAAATAATTAATTTAGTAAATTAAATAATTAATTTAATCCGTAATTATTGATTGGAGGGCGGGGTGATCGATTGGAATAAGTATTGAAATTGTTCACAGCACGATGCCTACAGCACACTCAAGAACCTAACCTAAAAAACCTAATTAAACAAATAAATAATGAAAGGTAAGAATAAAAAAGTAAACGATAATTCTGATGAATCAACTACTTCGAATTGTGTAATCTGCAAATTCACAATCAATGATAAAATTGAAACATCAATTGAGTGTTCTACCTGTCTCAAGTGGATACACTCTGAATGTTCTTCGCTTACTGAAGAGGAGTTTGATCGTATGAACGATGATGAAGACACATCCTGGCGGTGTCGAAAATGTTCAGCGAAAAACTGCAAAACCACAAATGAAAAGATTCAATTTCTCTTTGAGGAATTAATAAGCAATATGGGTACAAATAAATTACTTAAAATGTTAACAAAAAAGTTTGAAGACATATCAACGAATTATCAACATCTTGACTCTAAGGTCAAACAATTAGAAGAAAAAAATCTGTCTCTCGAAACAACAGTATACCAACTTCAACTGGAAGTGAACGGGCTGAAACAACTTAACTTAGCGAATGAATTCATAATTAAAGGACTTCCACTAAATATTTCAAACTCCAACTCAAAAGGTGTTATTAGTACTATTGTTGACGCATCTGAGAAAAGTGGTGGTGAAATATTGGAAACTGACTTTCAGCATATCAGAATCAAAGCAAAAACACCGAGTGACATGGAAAATAATCGGACTCCAATATTTATCAAGCTGAAAGACGACAATAGTAGACATAAATTTTTCAAGTCTCTCGCTGGCCTAAGAAAAATACTAGGCAAAAATCTCCATGTTCATGATGTCCTCACATCGGAAAATCAAGACTTACTAAGGTATGCAAAAATTTTAAAGAGTCATAATTTTCAACGAATATATGTCAGAACAGGTATTATCTATGTAAAGCAGAATGATACAACAAAACCTATAGCAGTACGTTCAAAAGAAGATATTGATAACATAATTTATAGTATAATGAATAATAATGAAGCAAACAGCCCAGATGGTGTTTTAAGCGGAAAATCGAGTGACAATCGGAACAGCGAGTAGTTGGCATCATAAGTATTATTTAGTTTATTCCTTATTTTCTTTTCCTTTCTTTTCCTTATTCCTATAATTTTAATTTTTAACTTTAATTTTAAGATTAATCCTAGTTTTAAATGAATTTAATTCAAAACAAATATTTTGAAAATGTTTATAATTTTAGTAAGGATTATGATTCAAGGAGAGACCGCATGATTAACATCCTGTCAATGAACTGTCATAGTATATCATCTATTAATAGATTTAATCAATTTCTTAACTTTCTAACTGAACTTCCCAACTTACCTAGTATAATCTGCCTCCAGGAAACATGGATATCTCAAGAAAATATACAATTATATAAAATACCTGGTTATAAAGGGGAATTTTCTCACCGTTCTGATGGTTATGGTGGGGTATGTATCTTTGTACATGAGTCTATTGAATTTAAGCTAATTGGAAATAAACATGGAAACCTTAACTACATTGAAATTCAGCTGACGACTCTGAAATTCAATGGGAAATCTTTAGGGCTCTTAGCATATTATCGACCACCACATGTTCCGTGGAATGAACTAATTGAAATCATAACTAATAAAATAAGAACACATACACAACATCCTATTATTCTATTAGGGGATTCAAACATTAACATAAATACAGAAACGATTCAATCAGAAGAATTCTTAAACAACATCCATGCTCATGACTTCCTACTTTGCAACACTCATGTCACTAGATCTGCAGCTCATTCTTTAATTGATCATGCAATATTTAATAGTTCTTTTGTGGAGGGCATGATTGTTGATACTGTATCGAACCATCTCAGTGACCATAATTTTCTTTATGTAAGCTTGTCACAAGAATTGAAAAACAAAACTGAGAAGACTTATGTTAAAAAATTTATTGATTTTGCCTCGATAAAGAGTTTACTGTCAGAAAGACTTGAAGTAGTAGAACCCACCGGTTTTAATGACCCAAACACACTTTACGATTTCTTAAAGCATGAAATATCCACAGTTACAGATAGTTGTACCAGAATACAGGTCCGCAATTCTAAAAATCGCAACGTAGCCCCTTGGGTCAATAAACAGCTTTCTACTTTAATCAATCAAAAAAACAACACTAGGAAGGCTATGAAAAGGCAACCAAGCAGCCCATACCTTCTGGATAAATTTAATCGTTTAAGTAAACTAACCACTACCTGCTTAAAGGACGCAAAAGCTAAATATTACTCTGAAAACCTAAAACTTTGTAATGGAGACCCACGGAAAACCTGGTCTTTTCTTAATAGAACGCTAGGTAGAACAAGAACGGAGCCTATTACTGAAATGGAAGATGAAAATGGTACCAGCACAAAAGAAATGATTCAAATTGCAAATTTATTAAATAATTATTTCACAGGCGTTGCAAAACAAATGAACTCTCCTAGTTCTATTAATGTCACCAATGACAATTTGGTATTCTGCCCTCAGACCATCGTTCTTTCAAGTGTTACAACAAGCGAAGTTAAATCTATTATAAAATCCTTGGAAAATGGAAAAGCAGTGGGCTGGGACGGCATATCTAACTTTTTATTAAAACATTGTTCAAACATCTTAGTACCCTTCATAGTAAGACTATGTAACCTTATATTAGAAACCAATACTTATCCAGATGGACTTAAAATATCAAAAGTCAGTCCGATTTTCAAAACTGGCAGTAAAACAACACCCTCAAACTATAGACCAATATCAGTTCTTCCAACTATAAACAAAATTACAGAAAAAATATTATTCGTAAGGTTACATGAATTTTTAAGTAGAACCAATTTCTTTTATTCACATCAATTTGGGTTTCGAGTTGGGTCAAATACTGAAACTGCATTAACCACAATTATGGACAAAGTAGTTGAAGAAGTTGACAGTGGTAAATGGGTTGGTGGCCTTTTTTTAGACCTCAGCAAAGCTTTTGATGTTGTGGACCACCAGCTACTGATAAACAAACTATTTTATGCAGGTATAAGAGGAAATTCCTTAAATCTGTTTAGGGATTATCTAAGCAACAGGAAACAATATGTGTGCCTTCATGAAAATAGCTCTAGTGAACTAATGCCAATAAGTGCTGGTGTTCCCCAAGGTAGTGTTTTAGGCCCACTGTTTTTCCTTGTTTTTATTAACGATCTGGGTAATATAAAATTAAATGGTACTATAAATCTCTACGCGGATGACTCATCGTTATTTTATTATAATGAATCAATAGATATTATTATTCAAAAACTTGAAGAGGACTTTAAAAATTTAAATACATATATGAATAATAATAAACTAAGACTAAATATTGGGAAAACTCAATTTATTGTTTTTGGTACTAAAGGGAAGAGAGTTTCACAAAAAATATTGCCTAGGACAATAAGGGTGGGTCAGACCAATATATTGGAAAGTGATAGAGTGAAATTCTTAGGTTTAACCATAACAAATGATTTAAATTGGAAAGTTCATATTAATCAAATAAAAAACAGAATTGCACCAGCAATTGGTATACTCCACAAATTTAAACAACACCTACCAAGTAATGTTAAGCTTCAATTATACTACGCATTGATACACTCACATCTTTCTTATGCAGCTTCTGTGTGGGGCAATAAGAATAGAAGTAAAACTGACTTAAAAAAGTTGCAAGTCATGCAAAGCAAAGCCCTAAAAGTATTCCATTGAGTTTCTCAACTGCACACCTTTTTAATCATTACTTTAAGAATCTATCTGTGGACGGTATTTTTTTCATGAAAATAGTTACAATTGTTTATAAAACAATTAATAAAATAGGGTACAATCTTATTGAGTTTCAGTCTAATCAACACAATCATTGTACACGCAAACACGATGATCTTTTTCAAATACGTATAACCAACAAATATGCTGAACAAAGAATCTTATATTGTGGACCTAAATTATACAACCTCCTTCCAAAAAACATTAAATCTAGTTCAACTTATCTTGAGTTCAAGTGGAGGGTTATGAAATGGTTAACGACAGGAAACAATTTTCCAGGTTCAGGAGATGTTGGAGTTGTTGAGAGTTAGGAAATGATTAAAAGCAGAGAAAAAATTGTGTTTTCCTTGATATTAAAATGGTCTGGTGATCTCCTTGAATCAACCTTACCAGTTAATCAACCTTACCAGTCAATTAACTTTATCTTTATCTGTTGAGTAATTTTTATATCTATGGATCAATCCTGTTTCGCTAATTTTTATTTACCTTAGACTACAAATTGAATTAAAATCAAATTTATCCTCATAGCAAATAGCTAGTAAATTTTAGATACATATATTACATATAAAAAAAAAAAAAAAAAAAAATAAATTTAGAATGTGAAAGTCGCAGTAAGAAACCTTTAAGAAACCTTTAAGAAACCTTTAAGAAACTAAAAAAAAAAATTGTTGATAAGAAATATGATAAGAATTGTTATTAAATAGTAAATAAAATACTTTAGAAAATACTTTAGATACCTGCTCCTATAATGCTATAAGCGATGGAGCAATAAATATTGTTAAGTTCTAACATGTATGCATAGATAAAAGACATATTATTCTTAATATAATTATATTTATATAAATGAATGTAAGAACGAAATTTATAAAAATAATTTTCAATAAACAATATTAATAAAAAAAAAAAAAAAAACTAATATCAATGCTTTAAGTTCCACATTTTGTTTTATAAGTTCAATCGAGCATTGATTTAATCGAGGCAAATCTACTGGGTCTTAAAATATTTCTCATTGCCTTATTTTGAAATTTTTAAAGTTTTTCAATTTGCTACTGATTACAACAGCATGAGTAAATTTTTGTTCAACAGAACTCAAAATATACACGTTTAATATCATATAATAATATATATAAAATATAAAATGTATGATTAGTGTTATTTCCGAATTGGCAAAAATGAAACATTTGAAATTAAGTCATAAATAAAATCAAAAAACAAACTGCCAATAAAGTTCCATGTTTAAAGGAAAAAAATTAAGGTTCGGTTCTTGGGAACCTTAAACCTAAACTAAATACATTTATGATTTACGAAAAACAAGTGTGAACACTATATAACATTACTAGCAATAAATCCAATTGAATTGAACGAATATCGAATTTTTCGAAATAATAACAGCTGCGACTACTGGCGCCATCTGCTTATTAATTTTATGACAGAATCACTCTTATTTTCTTTCAAAAAAATTTATAAATATAATTTTAACTATTTGAAAATAACATAAATACGAAAACCAAAAATATTAAATTAAGATAAGGATTCAGAGTGTTTAGTGGTTTTAAATATGAGTAACGGGGGGAAATCTAAATTCTACTACTATACCTATTATTGAAAAATTTTACAAAACACAATAATACCGGACCGGGGGTAGAATACATTAGATTCTTTTTTTTTACATTTTATAAATATTGAATTAATTGCAATAAAATTAGTTTTTTTTATTTACTTATATTTAACAAAAACATTTATAATTTTGTCAAACAAAATAATGATTTTAAATAATTACTACCGTAGTGGTAAAATATTTTTTCCGATTGGTAATTTTCTACGAAATTTTTCTTCTCAAAGGCAAAAAATTTTCCACATATTTTTATTAAATTTCTCAAGGTTAAACTATAAATTAAAATTTTTTTTTGTTTTTGGTATTTTATTTTAGTAATGTTCAATCATATGATTTGGTTGTTGTTGGTGGTGGAATAGTTGGAGTTGCTTCGGCACGTGAAATTTTAAAACGAAATCCTGATTTGAAAATAGCTATTTTAGAAAAAGAGAAAAAATTGGCGTATCATCAAAGTGGACACAATTCTGGAGTAATTCATGCTGGAATTTATTATAAACCAGGTTGGTTTACCTGTACTTACCTACCTATAATTATTAAAATAGTATGTATCTTGTGTACAACTCTAAAATATTACAAACATTTTAAAACTGAAATGTCAATGATTTGAACCGTTCATTTATCGCCCGCTCCTATCAACTTATTGCTTTTAATTAAAGAAACTTCCAAATATGGACATAGGTACATATAATTAAATATTTATATTTACCTTTGTTTATCAATTAATTTGTTCGTGTGTACTTTTGCCAACAGAACTTGGAATAGTTTTTTTTACCAAAGCTCTCACAATTAAATTAATTAGGTACCTACCAGAGAACTGCGTAATACTATTCATAAACAAAAACAAATCACTCGCAATATTTCAATACAGAATAATACCAATTACAGAAAAAAAAAATTAGCTATTCATATTCTACTTGCACATAAGAAACACTTATATTACATTGACTAGCAAAACAACAATATCTACTCAATACCACTTGATGTTGATTTGTTTTTGTTATGAATGCTATGAATGCAGCAAGTGCCTAATATAAAAACAATACGTATGAATGAAAAAAATATCATCTAATTAAGTATAGGTACATTTTTAACAATTTTTTTAGGAAATTTTTAGGAAATTTTTACGAAATATTTAATTTTTTTTAGGAAATTAAATTTCCTTAGAAGATTACCCAATGCATTCAATATACGCAATACATATTTCACTATTCACTATACTTGCGAATAGAAATTTGACTTGATACAAAAAACTCAATACAATTCTAATGTATTGAAAAAATATTATGAATCCAGCGTTACCAACTTAGGGGTTTTCCCCCTAGATTTAGGGGTTTTTTTTGTTGACAGAGGGATTTTTAGGGGGTAATTTGTTTCAGGGGTTTTTTTAGGGGTATGATGTATGATCTTAAAAGCGAAGATTTAGATGACATTTGTAATATTTTTGATTGCATTTCATAAGATACCTTATTTGCTAATTTTATTATAAATAAATAATTTTATTATTTATATAATTTACGATGTGCGTTATATATTTTTCTTCAAGCATCTATTTGAAATCCTCATAGGTATATAAGTATAGCTGTTTTAATATCTATAAAAAAAAATTTAGGGGTTTTTTAGGGGGAAATTTTATTTTTTTAGGGGGAAACATTTGAAAAGGTTGGTAACCCTGTATGAATCATATATTCACACTTGTTTCTATTTTGAGTTGAACTATTCATATATTGAATAAATCAAGTGTATTCACGAGTGATTTGTAATAAAAGTGTACTCATGCATTTCTCTGGTACCTACACTTACCTTTACCATAAAGATCAAACTTCTTATTATTGAAAAATATTTTCTATCTAAACGTTTTCAAAACACAAACTGTATGGTAATATATTTTAAGTTTTAGTTTTCGGCGTACGTTTTTGATTTACATTTTTTTAGCATCATTACTAGATTAGAGCAACAAGATACATTGAACAGAATCTCTTACTTTTTGTTTTAGGTTCCTTGAAAGCAAAATTATGTGTTGAAGGACTGCATTTAGCTTACAAATTTTGTGACGAACAAAAAATCCCGTACAAAAAATGTGGAAAATTAATTGTGGCTACCGATAAGCTGGAAATTCAAAGGTTAATGGATTTATATGATCGTGGATTGAAGAATAATGTTCCAAATTTAGAAATAATTGATGAAAATCAAATACCTGAAATTGAACCATATTGTCGTGGGATTAAAGCAATATGGTCACCTGAAACTGGTATTGTTGATTGGGCACTTGTTACGCAATATTATGCAAAAGACTTTCAACGTTATGGTGGTAAAATATTCTGTAAATTTCAAGTATCAAAATTTCATGAAACGCCAATGAATTCTACACACCCAGTGACAATACGTAGTAAGGATGGTCAAGAGATTAATACAAAATATGCATTGACTTGTGCAGGTTTACAATCAGATTTAATAGCTGAACTAACAGGTTGTCCACGTTCACCAAGAATTGTGCCATTCAGGGGTGAATATTTATTATTAAATCAAGAAAAATGCCACATGGTGAAAGGAAATATTTATCCAGTACCAGATCCGAGATTTCCATTTTTGGGTGTGCATTATACGCCACGAATGGACGGAAGTGTATGGCTAGGACCAAATGCAGTTTTGGCGTTCAAACGAGAAGGGTACAAGTAAGTCGGATTGAAGTATTCATTCAAATACCAAGGCACCTTATTACTGTCGCTCTTTGTTATAATTTAAGAACATCAGTAATTTTTATATAAAACTTTATTTTTATTTTAAGATGGAGTGATATAAATCTAATTGAACTATTCGATGCATTAAAATATCCAGGATTTATAAAAATGGCTTCAAAATTTTTGGGATTTGGTCTTAAAGAAATGGCCAAATCAGCATTCATACCAATGCAAATGAAAGATTTACAAAAATATATTCCAGAAATAACGGAATATGATGTCCAACGAGGGCCAGCCGGCGTAAGAGCTCAAGCACTAGATTTAAATGGCCAACTTGTTGATGATTTTGTGTTTGATCGAGCGGAAGGAAATGGTGCGTTAGCAAAGCGTGTATTACACTGTCGAAATGCGCCGTCCCCTGGAGCTACATCTTCTTTAGCTATAGCGAAAATGATTTCCGATAAAATTGAAGAAGAATTTAATATAAAAAATATTGTTAAACCGAAATAAAGGACATTAAAACTTAGAAATTTAACAAAAACGTAGTTTAAAAAAAAAAGTATTATTGTTGTTTCAAATTTATTTTAGTTGGTTTTTATTCATAACAATTTCATAAACTTATGAAAAAAAATGGAAAAATAAATTTGATATTCCAATTAGATATATTATTTTATTTGTATTACCTTCCCTTTACTCACTAAATACTACAAAAACTGAAAAAATCTATCAATATATCCACCAAATCCGAAAAGGGGTCATATCGATTTATGTGAAAAACTAGTATTAAAATAAAATCTTTATATGAAATAATATTTAATGTTATGATTTTATTAAACAGTAAAAATTCAAATTTACAAACTTCTTGTTTTTTATATTCCCCAAACTTCTGCAAGTGTGATGATAACAAACCTTATCAAAATATAAAAAATGGATATTCGTCCTCATCATAACATAAGAACAGGGGATCTAAAAGAAAAGAAAAAAGTTATAAACTCTGGTAGAAAACGAAGTTAGACAACTCGCCACCGTCAACTGTTCTTACAATCCATACGAATTGATTGTTTAGCTCTTATTTAACAATAAAAGTATGAACTTAATTGAAAAAGACTAGTTGCCGGTGGAGAGTTTAAAGAAAAAAGTGCTGCACTATTATCTAAAGAACAATTAAATTTGTAACCCAATTTAATTTTCCTAACATAATAAAATCAATAAGTCTAATAGCAAATAAAGTTATAAAGATTTTTCAACGAACACAATTTAAATTTCGTTTCTTTTGTTATGAATCGACAGCTCCAATATTACACTTGAATTCTTCCAACCAACCAATAAATTCGTTCGCAAAATTTTAGATTTTTTTGCAACTGCGACGTCAAAAAAAAATATGGCTAGGGAATGTTCAAAAAAACGTTTTTACTCAATTTTACCAGTCACAAGTGTAACAAAACATCCATATAATATGTGTATAAAAATATGCGCGTAAATATGTATATAAAAATATGCATTCGAACGTGTTGTCAAAATTTTAAAGTAATCGGTGAAGATTTAAAGAACTTTGGGAGATTTAACCTCTGAGGTATAATACTGAACACAACGAACAGGACGCTATTATATTGAAATATTTATGTAAATGTAAGTAAGCGTGTGAATTCCTACGTCAACATTTGGATTTACATATATTTTTAACATTTACTCGAGTCTTGCGTCACGTCCGTCTTGTTCGGTTCAGGCATAAGATTTTGAATAAACGGACTGCATTTACATTTTAGGTATAAATAGATTGAGGATTATTTCTTGAGTTAAGAAAAAAAGCGTAAAAGCTAAAAAAAAACTTTAAGTTAATAAATTTGACAATTATAATAAAGAACTAAAGAGATAAAAAAAGTGCTATTTATTTCTCTGAACATCACCCTTTAAAACTTCCACCGGTAGCCACTGTTGATATCTGAAGGGAAGAAAGGATTATAATATTATAAACTTAAGCATTAACATATTTCAAACCCTCGGAATTATTACATGATTTTTTAGATCTAGGTATTTAGACCTACCCAATCTGCAGACTTTTGATCTCCGAAAGTTTGATCGATTTTTTATCAGACACTTAAACTTCCGATAAAATAGTTGATTGGGCTTTGCGAGTTCTTTTCGATCGTAAAGTAATTATGAAAATTTTTGTTGCAATACGACTTTGGCTTATATAATTCGTTATCATTTTAAAATAAACAAAAAATATTGAACATGAAATAAATGGAATGGAATAAAAGAATATTAATAAAAATCGAATTTCTAAAACGCCTACATATATAATTTTGTACAAAACGACGTAATTATTATTATTTGGATTTTTTCTTCAATTATTATGATTGTATTTATTGCAACAATAATGTGTTAATTTTTTATCGCTTTCTAGAAAACTTTCCGATTCTACTAAGACAACCCAATAACACCGTGTTCACAATGAAATTATCTTTATTTTTACAAATAAATTAATTAGAAAACAAGTGTACAGAAATGAAAAAAATTAACTTATTCTAAATTAAGGGAAGCTTGAAATTAACTAATAAGGCAATCCATCCGCGATTTCTTTTATATTTGTGATTAGGAAAACAGATGGATGAAAGTCGATCTTAATCGAGATCTTAGACTACTTGTATCAATATTTAGATAAAACTCATAAACATTAAGTATTAAAAATAAAAACTCTTTGTCCACACAAAACTATTAAAATAAAGTAATTTAAATTAATTGTTAATTTAAAAAGTAATATTTTTGTATCCGGTAATTTGAACAATGAACAATGAAGTTAATTTTGGAAGAGTTTAATTTGCTGTAAGGGAGGGATAATGCAAATTGAAATTTTTAGAATTGATTTTAATTAATATTAGAAAAAATATATCTGCATTAAAAATAAATTCTATTAAAATTTTTGACACACAATTGAAAATTTGTAAAATGTTATTAGATTGTAAATTTAAAATCTTGATCTTTTAATTTATTATTCCTTCAAAAACCATTCAATAAAGCATTAAAAAAAAAAAAAAACTTGAATAGTCACAAAAAACTGTAATAGAAATTCAGAAAACTTAAAATAAAACTAGAAATTTAGGCTGATAAAAAAAAAAATTTAAAAAAATAATTCATAAAAATTATAAAATGTTTAATTTAAAAAAAACTTAACTTATAAATAAAAAAAAAAGACAATGTATTGAAAAATTAGTATGCGAAACTATAAAACCATTATATCGTCATCACTATTCTCCTCCCCATCCGACATATTAAAACGGTTACTCAAGATATAGAAAAAAGCTTGCAAATGTTCCATATCATTACCAAAATTATCCTCATCTGAGTCTGAATCGAAAATATCACTATCACTCATATAAGGCAACCAATTATCATCATCAATATCAAAAGCATCATCATCCTCCTCATCTTCATCGCTATTCAATAATTCATAATCATTGCTAATATCTCGTTCATACTTTATTGTATTGTGATCAATTTTTAATAATTTCTTGTTTGCAATATATTTTGGATCCTAAAAATGAAAAGTTTTCTATTTTCAACTAACATTTATTGTAGTGATACCCAGACAAAAAAATCTATCTTAACTCTTAACTGATCGAACCCGAAAACTTAAGAATATTTTATCTGTTCATAGAAAAAAAAAGCTAAGGAACATTTAAAATATAAGTATTTCTTTATCAAATTTCAAACGTTATTACCGCTATTAATTAAGTTTCTTTAGCGAATTTTATATCTTTAATCAAATGCAGAGAAAGATCATTTAAGCCCGTAATATGATTATTAAACTGTAAATTAAGTATAAGATTTTATTTATACTGTAGAACAAATTTTTGTGCCAACTTCAAAAAAGCTCGCAAAGAGCTAAATTTTTTATTTTCTCAACATAAAAAAATAATTATGTTAATTATACAATTAATTAAATGTAAAATATTCACTCAAGGCAAAAGTCAATAAATACGCATATAGTCATTTTTTTGATCTGAGTAAATAAAAACTTGAGCTCTAAGAGAGCTTATTTTTTGTAAGTGAAGTCGGTACAAAAATATGTTCTGTAGTATAAATCTTATTATTACACTTAATTTATGATTAAACTAATTTAAAACAAAAATAGTCAAAAATTATTAATAAAAAACTAAAAAGTAAGATTAAAATTATATTGTTATTTACCTGAATTATATCTTTTGATATTTCTGTTGAGCCTACGAACAATTTTAATTCTTTGCGACTTTGTTGTTTTAATAAGTCAATTGATTCTAATATAAAATCATCACATAGTTGAAGTTGCGATACATCAATTTCCTCAATACAAGGAGATTTTTTAATAAATTGTAATAAATCGTTTTTAGTTATATTTTTACAGCCAGGTATTGCCAAATATTTTAATTCCTCCAATTTAGCAAGTCGTGTTAAAAAATCCCCATACAGTGAATTAGCAAATGGTAAGTCGAAACGTTTAAGTTTCTTCAATTGAGAAATATCTTGTCCATGTTCATTGAATTGAACAAAATTGATAACAATTAACGTTTCTAATTCATCAGATTTATTTTCAACCAGTTTTTTCCATAATACGTTTGTAGATTTATTATTAGAACAATTCACCGTTAAATGTTTCATTGATTTTATTTCAGAAATTTTTTCTAGATTATTAGTTTGATAACAGGTACAAATTGTTAAAGTTTCTAGAACTTCCAAATTTTCTACAATGGCTTCAAAAGCAAGACCATTTAAGCGATCGCATTGTCGAATATTCAATTCTTTAATTTGTTTTACTTTAGCACACATTCTAGTGAAATGTACAGGTTGAATATTAGCGCAAGAATTTAATATTAAACGTTTTAGATTTAAAAATTTATCCAAGTAACAACCAGTTACTTCATAATTCCCTGTCAAATCCAAATTTTCTATAGTTTTTACTTCTGATAGTAAATTAATCATTTCATCCTTAATGGCGCAATCACGTAGTTCTAAAAACTTTATTGTTTTCAAATTATGGGAAATTTTTCGAAATATATCAGCATGTCGAAAATGTAATGAATTCAATTCTAAATGGCTTAAATTCAAACAAAATTGTGATACAACAACAATAAAACGTTGAAAATTCTTTAATGTAAAGCCTGTTACAAATTTAATTCTCTCAATGTGTACACCCATTTTTTGCAAGGCAATACGAAAATCCATTAAAGTCAATTGTTGAGATAAATCGATTTCTAGACATTTTTTTGTTTTATACAATAATTCAAAAATATATTCAAATCGACAGCATGTATTGGCTAAATGAATTTGATCTTGGAATGACAGATATTTAAAAATAAGAAATAAAACGTCATCATTTAAATCTAATATTGATGAGTTATCATTAATAAGTTCATTGGTTTCATTTTCACTTTGTTGTTTAACTAAACGTTGATCTTGAAAAGGCTGTTTCCAACTATCAGCGCTACGCACAGTTAATAATCGTTTATGCAAATAATGTGTACGTTGTTGAAGAGCTCTAAAAGAAATGTACGTATACATATGTAGGCAAATCTGAATTTTTTAGGTAGTTACTACAAATTTACAAAACTGAATTTTGTAATTTGGACAATATGTACACATATGTATGCAAAACTGAATTCATTTAGGTAGTTACTACAAATTTACAAAACTGAATTTTCTTATAGCGATAATAAATTTTTGTTTTACATTTTATATGTAATTTGGACAACATATGTAAGCAAATCTAATTTTTTTAGGTAGTTACTACAAATTTACAAAACTGAACATACAATCTAGATTTGATTGATTAAACTTCCAATTTAAAATAATATGATTATCTAATTCGACAACCAATAATAACCAATAATTTTTTCAAATAAATAAATTTTTCATTTAGATTCTAGTCAGATTTTACGCTGTTACACAACTCAAAATTTTTTATATTTAATAATAAACTTAGTAATTTTCTTGAAACCAAATATTCAAAGGTAATTCTATAATATTTGTACTGACTCAAGCATGAGAGTTTTATATGAATAAAACTCCAGGAATGTTAAATTTAAAAATTATTTATCCTCTTTTGTTTTTTAAAAATGACAGAAAATGTATCTTTTAATTAATATCTGAAACAATAATTTCGTAGAAGATGAAAAAATTTATTATTGGATTTTTTTTTTGTTTACTTACTTCGAAGCAGATTCTGCTTCTTTAAATGTTAGAAAAGCAAATCGAAATGGTTTCGAATTTGTATCATTTCTACTTGGATTCCTTTTAATTATATTTAAACTGGATATTTCTCCATATTTCTCAAAATGTTTTCGAAAATCTTTAGGTGTAACCTATTAAAAGAAAAAAAAAATTAATGTAGGTAAGTACTAGGTTATTTTCTTAAATATTTTTTTCTTTCTTTTTATCTAGAATTATTAATTTATTCTATTCGAAAAAAAATCTAATTAATGTCGGCATATTTTAAATATTGTTATCCTATTACGTATTTCGTTTCGATTTTAAAATCTTCCGAAAATATTAAGTATTTCATTAAAGTTAAAATTCAACTACATTTTCATAGAATTTCATCAAAACAGTACGTACCTATTTGAGAATATAATTTTCGAAAAATTTTAGAATCAAACGGAATAGTCAATAGGGCACACATTCTAACATCATTATCGTATGTGCACTAGCACTTATTGTAATGTAAATTAGCAAAGGCTAATAAAATAAACTAGGTAGGTATAATACAATTTAATTTTGAGATAAAACATAACGAATCAAATAATTAGAAAAATATCAATACCTTTGTCTAATATAATAATATAAATATTTCTAATATATCTAATAAAATAAAATTAACATATTTTTTTTAAATATTTACCCTTGGAGCAATATTTGATACATAAACCGTATATATTAAAATACTGTCTTCGGTATATGAGAGCTGGAAATATATTTTCAAAATAAATGAAAATTTTTTAGTAACTTTAAAAAATATTCTTATACCTATTTCTAACAAAAAAAATTTGATAGGAAAAATTCCAAAGTTTTTCTACTGGCCGAATCGTTTAGCGAAGTTTTCTCACTCCTGTTTTCCTTCATAAATTCCAACATAAATTCTCAACTAATAATTATGCTTTAAATTTTAAGTCAGTGTTGTTACATTTAAAATATGTAGGCTTTGGGTACCGTCTCTGCCGCCAAATTTCAGCCTAATAGGGATTGTACACGTAAACTGCAGTATCACCTTATTAGGTAGGTATACAACTTTGGAAACCCTTTTACTTTTATTCTATATTCAAAAACCATGTGTTGAATTAGAATCTCGAAATAACCATTGCACATTATGGCGCCAAATTCACTAAAAATGTACATCTGCAAATTCCAATTTTATTCTCGATCCTATCCGAAAATTAGACGATAGAACTGAAGCAACCACCAACCAGTTTAATTATGTTAAAATTAAAAAAAAAAAACTTACGTTTCCAATATGAATGTCATTGTTTGCTGCAAGACTATGGGCGGAAGGACTACCCAATTCGGGGAACATAAAATTCATTTTGGTTGAATGGTATCGAAAAAAAAAAAATATTACAGGAACAAAATCCAATCTCTTAATAGAATGAAATAAAATGTAATTTTTTTTTTATTTTTTAACTCTAATTTAGCACAGCTTAGAATTAAAACGATTTTTTTTCTTAATTTTCTTTGCTTCTTTCCTTTTTACCCGGAACTGAACCCTGCTGTATTTTTTTTGTATTTTAACAAAAAAAAAACAAGAAATTAACCACAGGTCCTGCTCGTGGAAATACAATTAATAAAATTCGGGTACGGGTGTACGGGTAAACACTAGACAGGTAAGATAATATTTTTTTTATGATAAATTTTAATTTTAAAAAGGGATTCTTTTTTTTTTGACAATACCACAGTTGAAACTACGATGGCCGGAAGATTTTGAAAGGTCAAATTGAAAAAGCCATTATTTATTAAGGAATGTTTAGTTTTTTAAGAAAAATTCATTCCATACAAAAAATTCAAATTAATGTTGTAAACACAATTGGGGCGACATCGACAACGACAGCGATAGCGACTATGAAAAAAAAAATAGAAACCATATATTTGTATGAGAATGAACACAATTGAGTTGACTGGCGACAACCGACATTGTCACCTGGCGACAAATTAGAAATGTTTCTATTTTGTCGCCGGGCGAGACAACCATATATTTTTTTTATTTATTTTTCTATTTGTTTATTTTTTTCTTGTTCATTTATTTCGTCGCCGTCGCCGTAATTGTGCTCACTCCAGTGAAATCGCTGTCGCTGTCGTAGTCGTTTACTCCTTAAAGAAATGAAACAAAAAATGTCGGTACGTATGAAATCACTACCCAATTGCGTGTTCAATGGGAAAGTGATTTCCTGTGTACCGACATTTTTTTGAATGGGATGAATTTTCTCCTATTTATACCTACTTCCTTTATGCTCATCTGTGACACTGGATTATGGTTTTTTTTTTCTCAGCTTTAACAAAATAATTGGCGGCATTTTACACATGACTTTTATGATGTAAACAAATGTAAAATCATATGTTTGATAAATATGCTATATAAATGGTGATGTCAGATTAAAACATCATAAAAAAGTTTTTGTTTTCAAATTTTTATTTTATTAATTTATTTATTTATTATTAAAAAAAAAAAAAGATTGAAGAAAATTTTTTAATTAAACCTAGCTTTTTTAAATAATTAGCAAAAAAAAATATTTCATTAAAATGCCTTCATTTTGTGTAGTTTCTAATTGTGAATTTAAATATAACCAATCGGAGAATGTCTCATTTCATAAGTAAGTTTCTTGAATGCTTAAATAGTTGGACCTCGTCGGCGGAGTAATCTACCTAGCAGTTATGTTCCTACTAAAATTCTATTACTATCTCTCATACTAAATTTAAATATTTCTACCTATACCTATATAGGTATCCCTAACCAGTTCATTATTATTTTAATATATTTATATACCTATACTTAATTCATTACTGAAAAGGCTCATTAGTTTGGACTTGGATGAAGATATTATTTTCGTTTTGAAAAATTTAATACTTAAATCAAATCGAAAAATTTAACATAATTAGATATTATCTTACGTTATTTATATATTTAATTTTCAGATTTCCTCAAAACTCCGATTTACGTAAAAAATGGATAGAATTTACAGAACGGATAAATTGGGAGCCATCGTAAGATTTTTTTGTGTTTTTTTTTGTGTCTTTTTCAAAATAATGTTTTTTTTCAGTCGATGGTCTACCATATGTTCGAGACATTTTAAGCCAATTGATTTCAAAAATGTGAATATTTCACGAAAGTCATTAAAAAAAAATGCACTTCCCACAGTTAAAAGCATATCTTCACAAGAACAAGCTAATAACGTTAATGAACACAATGGTAGCAATGATGAAACGGAAGATGCTAAGCATATGTCAAATATTCCTGATAAAACATTTATTAGAACAACTGAATCAGATTCAAAAAACCAAGAACTTAAGGTACCTAGTTAGTTAGTTTTAAATTTTAAAATTTTTTATCAGATTCGATCGATTGTAATGATAGAACTTTTACTTATAAATTATTTCCTTCACCCAATATATCCCACATAAATTCCGTTATTTCACTTACCGTTTCTATTACATTAAGTGGAATACGAAGTGGAATATATTGACATTTAAAAAAAAAAAAAAATTGAATAATTTTTTTTTTGTTACTTTTTCATACAAAAAAAAATTTATTTACGTTTTTTTATTTATTTTTTTGTCATTTTGACAAAAAAATTTCTGACCAACCAAAAAATAATTTAAAAAAAATGTACTTTTTTTCATAAATTATGTACTTTTTTTGATAAATTTGGAATCCGAACCCTAACTTAAGTGGAATATGAAAAAGGGAAATAGAAATACAGAATTTATTTTTATATGGAAATTTACCTAAAATATTCCGGAAAACTGAATATTCCACAAATATTCCACTAATAGAAATAGGTTATTATATATGTCTTCGATACTTCTCCAAAGACGTTAACGATTTCATTGTTTGTTTGAAGATAACGGGAGTACCCCTACACCATGACAATTCAATATTGTACTGCTGATTTATAGACGTCGTCTTCAAATCGCATTCTTAATTCTTAGCTTCATAGCATTTGTTTTCCTGGCATTCTTGTGTAGAGTAAAAGAAAGTTATTTATTTACTTACGATTGGAAAATAACTTAATTTCTCTTCATTTATTTCTATTATATTGTTTACATTATTTTAAATGTAGAATTTTATTTATTCCTTTATTTAGAATCAAAATATTAAAATTGAATCTATTATACCGGTTTCTTCTGGTGGAAATATTTCAAATTTAACAAATAATGAAACTGTTGGAAGTAATTCGACTACATTCACAACGGTTCATTCAGTTCAACAAATGGACATTATTAATTCAGCGGCATCAGAAATATCTGGTATCCCTTCATTAACAGCTAAAGTTACTTCATCTGAAATATTGCCAAGATCAGCTAATCAAAATTACTTACAACCTACCTTGAAAAACCAAGTCTCGTCAATTAACGAGAATTGTAGACTTTGCAGTAATCCATTTACCGTGAATGATTCTCTTGAATCTTTTGGATCAAACCTCGAAATATTTAGAATGCTTCAAAAATGCTTTCCAACATTAAATATTCAACAAGATGATAGTTATCCCAAAAAAATATGTAATTTATGTTTAGAAAAATTAGAAGACTTTTCGGAATTTACTGATCTCGTAATAAATTCGCAACAAAAATTTGTTCAATTTGAAAAAATACCATCATCTCGCAATGAGCGGATTAAGATTAAACAAGAACCCATCGTACGTGTTAAACAAGAGAAAGCGGAGTCTTCTGCAAATGAACTAGGAGATTCTGAAAAATTTTTGATCCAAAAAGAAAACTCAGAAAAAATTGATATTATTCCTCAATCTAACCAAAACGAAGATAGTCGAGAAATGAACACTAAAGACTATTCACATCAGCAATTATGTCAACAACAATCAGACTCCGAGTTCAGTTGTGATCAGAAATCTTCACAATTTTTCGATTTTTCAATTTTAAATGATGATATGGATATTTTGGAAATTATATCTTTAGATGGTGGTTTCATTGATATCGATGAGATGACAAATGATGGCGACAATGATGATAATGACAGCATTATTGAAAAAAATAAACGTATTAAAATAAACGAAGAACTTTTATTTGACAGTAGCCCCAATGCAAATTTAAGTCAACAAAGTTTGTCATCATGCAATAAGGAGCAACAGATGTTGAACACTCTAAATAAAATTGAAACAGAATATAAAGATAATTTCGATACAAAAGAAAATTTGTATGCTCAAAACGAAGACATAAAACATTTTCGTAAAGACAGTGATCGACATTTTCTTGATCCATTGAGGATTGCAAATGAACATAATTACACAAAAATTTATGAAGGCGATGATTGTTCTTATAAAATTGAGCAACCTGAGAATGAAGATCTGGAATATTTTTCACAAAAGGAAATTATTGATTTGGCGCAAGATATAAAACCAATTAGTTCGAACTTAGATTTTAGTCCATTAATAACACATGATTCTGATCAAAATCTAAAATCAAAAAATTTTAACTCTGACAAAAATGAAGAACATTGTGATTTAATTAGCACAATCCACAATGATATCAGTAAAAGTAGCACACAAATTAGTCAGAATGAAGTGAATAATAATATTTCTTCTCAGTCATATTATTCAAATATTCAATCATCTGAAGACTCAAGTTACTTTACCTCACTAATAATGCGAGATTTTTCAACGTATCCACCAATAAGTGTTTCATCGAATCTAAATTTTCCTGTGACATCATTAGGACAAACCTTTTCTCAATTAAATTTTACAGCATTAGAAAACCACCCCATATTTCCAGAGATATTAAATTCAAACTCAAAACAAAATTCTCAAAAATCAAGTATTGTAGTTTTAAATGAATCTATTTTGAAACCATGTAATCTGATGCATAAATGCTTTCAATGTAATTCCCAATTTTTTACAAAAGAAAATTTGTCGGATCATCAAAATAATGTTCACAAAACACAACTTGGGAAGAATTTTGCGATTATTAACCTTGTTGCCGAATCGGGAATCACAAATAATATTCACACTATCAACCAGAATACTGGAATACAAAACGAAATCCAAGAAAGGAATGAAATAAAAAAAAAAGATGAAAGTAAAGCTAATGTTCTTCACATAGACCGAAAAACGTTTGAACCAAATTGTCCGAAAGGTAAAACTTACCATTTTGATTTTCTAATTTACTGAACTTTTCATGATTTTGATCAAGATGTTAAATTTTCTTCAATCTATTTTATTAAAGTTTAAGAAATTTCCACAATGTACATTTAAAACAAGTACCGAATCAATATCATTTAATTTTTGAACTAAATTTTTCAGAATTAGAAGTTGGGACCACAGAAGTTGAAACTATTCCAATTGGTATTAATCATCATTATCAGGAGCAGCAGTCATGTAATCAAGAACAAACAAAAAACCTAAATTTAGAATACGACGAAGTCTGTGACACTGAAACTAAAGTCACTAATCATACTGAAATGAAGAAATTAGTCAATAATTCTGTAGAAATTTTACCACCCACTAGTTCATCTCAAATTTTAAAATACTCGAATTCAGAAAATTGGTGCACGTTACAAAAACAATCTTTGATATTCTCATGTACAATGTGCTTAAGTTCGTTCGAATCAAAGTTGGCTTTAAATAATCACAGAAAATATTTGTGCCGTTTCAACCAATCTATTGAATTTTATTGTAAATATTGTAATTTAAACTTACAAAAATGGGTTGAATGTCGACAACATGAAAAAAAATGTAGACTGTTACAACCACCAGTGCCTCGACAAGAAAGAAAAAAACATAAACCAATCAAAGAGACTAAAAATTTAAAAAAAATTATCAGTATCAGGAATGAAGTTGAAGCTAAAATTATACACTTAGTATTGGATAGTGATATAAGTTCGAATAATGAAAATATTTATTGCGTGAAGGATGATCATCTTCCGGTTGAAAATGTTAGTAAATTTAAATAATAATTGTTTATTTATTTATAAAAATGTTAATTTCTTTTTTCCTTAAGGATAACTTAATTCAACCTGATCAAAAATTGGATATAAATAACTTTAATTCAAAAACTGAACTCAATCAAGAATTGGATGAAAATAATATTACTAACAATTTCCATTATGAAGAGCCATCGTCAAAAGTAGACACAGAAAAATTTAAAAATTTCCAAAATTGCAATAAAGCTAAAACAAATATTAAAGACTTCAATGAGTTGACAGAAGAATCCAGAGAGCTCATTGAAAACTTGCAACTTCTGAAAGAAACACCCATTAATCGTAATTATTCAGGCTTAATCAGCTATTTTGATAGTCAAGATTTGTGTCAAAAAAAAACCTTACACGACTCTTCAGAAAATATCAATAAGCCGTTAAATTATTATAATATCAGCAACAGTGATATAAATCCAAATATTTATTTAAATAATCAATTGAATACCAAAATTTATTTAAAACTTGGAAAGCGGAACGAAAACTTGACGTCAAATGAATTACTGTCTGAGCTCGAGAACAATAACACTGAGAAAGTTGGGGGAGAATGCAACGCTAAAAAAAACCGTAGGAAATATAAATCATATACGTGCCAAATATGTGATAAAGATTTTAAAGGTAATTTTTATGATTTACGTCAGTTTCTTTCATTAAAAAAATTTTGATTTAATAATTTCTATTAGCTTTGGGAAATTTATATCAGCATAAAAAAACACATTCAAATGTAAGAAAATACAAATGTGAGCTTTGTGGAAATAAAGATAAATATTTTAAGAGATTAAATGGCTTGAATCAACATTTAAGAGGATATCATCAGGGCTTAAGACCATTTGCTTGCTCGAAATGTGGACATTGTTTTGCTCTCAAGACTGATGCCGCTCGATGCCGTCATTCAAAATTCAAAAAAACAACTCGATCGGCGTTGAAATAAGGAATCTTGTTCTTCATTTTTTTTATATATTTAGGAACTTTCTAATCCTTATTTCAATTAAACTTTTTGGTCTTTGACCAAAATACAATTTATTCATCATAAAATTTTTTTTGCTGATTTTCAATGGACTTCAATTTGATACAGCTTTCAACAGCATACCATAGAATAAGATCAATATTATTTATCATATAGAATTTAGTTTTATAAATATAAGTCAGTATTTTGAATTTAAACATTTTTATTATTATTATTTTTTACATAATTCTATTCACTTTACAATATATTTTAAAATAAAAATTATTAATAATGACTATAAAATTTTGTTATTTCTTTAGCATACTCTTAAGTTCTAGTCAATGTTATAAAAGTTCATTACCGACATTGAGTTATGTTTTTTAAGGCCGTGAAAATTACGATTACAATTTATTTGTTTTTGACTTTTTTTTTAGAAAATAGAGAATTATTATTGGATATAATTAAAATACTTTTTTTTTGTTGGTACATCGATTAGAAAAAAATTAAATAATAGATTCTCTTTTATTTTATTTTGAAAGAAAATTGATTACCGTCGGCAAAGAAGTTTCCTAAACAAAGTTTCTAATATATATAATGTATTATAAATGTAAGATTATCGCAATTAGCTAAGGTAGAGCACTCATTGAAGAAAATATAATGCAATTAATGCTCTATCTTTTATAATATAATTTATCTTTTCTTCATAGTGTTTTATAAAAAGTTTGTATTTATTATTTGAATCTTTCATTTCATTTCGTTTCTAATTCTAATTTTAACTCTTGCCCTGATGAAGATATTTATTTTTTCTCATCCATCATATTTTTTAAAAAATAAGAAGAGGAAATGAAAAATAGAAGAATTACATTTTTTTTGTGCTTTTTTTTTGAGATAAGTAGAGTATAAATTTTTTAGTGAGTAATTGAGATTAGGATTAATGTTTGTTATGTTTGTTTTTTTTACCTTTAAATAAAATATTTCGCATAATTATGATAAGTTTCAATAAAATTTATAGCACAACTTAAATTTACACATTTACACTTAAAAGATCATAAAACACAACATTCATAAATATATAATTTTTTTTTTGTATAATTAATAGGAAATATAAATTTGTTATAAATTTAATTTAAAACTACAAAAATACACCATTTTAGTCAAGCAGTTTTTAAAAACTATAAAATAATTAAAAAATATACAATTATTAATAATAAACAAATAAAAATTTTAAACGGTAACTTTTTTCTTGTGATTTTAAAATTTTTTTTTTTAATTTTAATTTTGCTGAAAAATAGCAGCTTTTTGTTGAAATTGTGCTCGTCGTATTATTTTTTCTTCTTCAAGTTTTTTTCGTTCCTCTTGTTCTTGTCTAATTTCGTCGTGAAATTTATTTGTTCTCATTTGTTGTTCAATTTTTGCTTCAAAGAAATTTTTTGCACCATTAACACCAACTTCTTCGACATTGATTTCAGTTAAATTTGCTAATTCTGCTAATCCAGCTGTTTCTAATTCACCAGCTTTTGCTTTACGATAAATTAATAAAAATTCTCTGAATGAAATTTTACCATCACTATCTTCATCAATCTCTGCAATCATTTGTTTTAATCCAAGATGTGTTTGTGGTGCTCCCAATTTTTCCATCATTATTTTTAATTCCGGCAAATCAAGGTATCCATCTTTCCCTAGATCGTATCTGGAAAAAAAAAAATACAATTTAAGAACTTCATAATCATAATTTAATTAAAATAAGTAATTCGTTTTGTGTTTTTCATATACTATCAAGTTTAAATGATTCGCAAGAAATACATTTTTTTTTATTCTTTTGCCTTGCCATGTTTTGAAAACATTTAAAATTAGGCTATGCAGTCAGTTTCTTTCGAAATTGCATTGAATATATATGAAAACTTTTTGTTTGTTGCCACAAAAAATTATAACAACGTACCCTTGTTACTAACCTTTTGATAAAGTGGAAAAAAAATAAATCTGGTCTTATGTGAGATAATGTTTTGTGTTTCATTTTAAAGCTTCAAAATAAGAACATTATGTACAACAGTACTTAAAATAATACACGTATGTATTTTCATATTATGTGTACATATATTCTTGAATCCTTGAAACAATGGCATCAAGAACAATGTAGTAATTATATTTAAAGAATTCATATCCTTTTTGGAATGTTCAAAGGATAATTTTATATTTTTTTATTCTGTTCCTACTTTAGAAATTCTAAGAGTGAAAAAAAAACAAATGAGATTCCTAAAAAAACTAAATATAAATAAATGTAAGTATATTTTAATAAAGCTTATTTTTTTCTTTGGAATAGGACTTCAATGCCTCTTTTATTCCTATTAGTGAATTCAGAATGTAGTAATACTTTTCAAAAATTATATTCCCCGCTTTACTCATGTGACAATAAGGATGCATACATAAAATTGTGATTAAAAATCTTCGGAGAAGTACCACTTCACATCGAATTCGATAATAAAGCTATTAAAATTTCTGTCATATTTTATGAAATCTGAAAGTTTTAAGGCCTGAATTGAAAATTTCTCTCTATAAAATAAAGGATTAACAATTCATTAACAAATCATATTTTTTTGCTTCAATGTCATTGTTACAAATTATTGTTGATTTTTTTAATGTTCAATGGTCAATTTTATTTTTGTCATGATAAATTGCGAATTTCTGTTCAAAATCATTAAATAAATTTAATATACAACCCTCTTTTTTAAATATATGCAAATTTTTTTTGAGAACCCTCGAACTTACAGAATATCAAAGCTTAAAATAAATTTGAAATATTTTGAAACCCCTTTTTTTGAAATTAAATTCTTATTACACTGAGAAAAAGAGATTTATTTTCATAACTTTTAAAAGTATAAATAGTTATTTTTAGATAAACATTATTTTATTTCAATACATTAGCTTTGTTAAACTAAGTACATATTTTGATTGGATAAGATATTTCTTTTAAGAATTTTGCAAGGTAAACATTTACAACTTGAAAACTTGATTTATAAATTCTTCTGTTAAGGAAAATAAAAGTTTTAGGAGAGGAATAGAAATTGAAATTGCTCCTGTCAATCTAAATATACGAACAAATCTATAAATCTAAAATAAGTATATTATTCGGTGAAATCTTCAAATAAATGGCATTTTTTACATCCAGCTATAACTTTTTATAAGTTCTACTATGCACATCTTTATATAACATAAGTACTCATAGGAAAACTGATATCATTAAACACATTAAAAATTATTTATAGATTTGTAAAAGTTTATTTATGTGCATAATTTTTATATAAATTGGAAATGCATTTATATCTATTTACCTACTGTATATATACAATACAATATGATACAACACTGAAAATTTTGTTCAGTAATAATATTATAATTTACAATTTTTTTTTTTTAAACTATATATGCATATTCATAATAATAATAAAGTATTGTCAACAAAAAAATTTTATTATTTATTATTATTTATTTTGATTGAGTTCAATGTGCAGCATATTAACAAAGAAAATATAGATATTTATGCGTATTCCTTATGTTCTCTACAACTGAGTCATAGTGCCGTGATTGAATTTTTAAAAACAAAAAAAAATTAAATATATTTATTTTTTATTATTATTTTTATCTTTACAACCAGTAGTCATAATTCATTGCATTTTGAATATAATATAAGTACATGTATATGTAAATATGTATCTACATATATAATATACACAACATAAATTAAAAATGCATATTCAATTTTTATGTTAGACTTATTGTCGTCTTGAATCTTTCAAAGGGAAAAAAATAATTTTGTTTTCAATTTTTCTGCAGTTTTTTTTTTATTTGGCAACCTAATAACTTGCGGCAATTTCTAAAGATGATGTTCTTTTGGTTATACAAAACTAATAATTATATTTTTATCTCAATGTTCATCCGGTTTAAAAAATTTTAATATTTCGAAAAAAATGTTTAATATATAAATATAATATCTAATTTTATCGAAATTAAAATTTTTTGTATAAAAAATTTCTTGTTGCAAAGATTTAGTAGTGCAACACTAAATAAAACTTCCCTGCAACTTTTCTTCTCTACTAGGTATTCCATTTTAAAACAAAAATTTATGTAATTAAACTAAAAACTATTTTTTTCGCTTATTCTCGAGTTTTTCTTGTTGACTTACATGCAAAATTATTACGATCATAATTTTTATAAAACATATAGACATCAAAAATTATTGTACACTATACTTTTTAGCTTAATGTGTGGTCTCGTCAGATAATTTTTTTTTTTTAAATATGTATTTCAATTAAAAGACACCATATATAAGGACACGTGCAACATTCATTTAAATAATTTTTTTCAAAATGGAATAATATATGAATTTTCATATTATATATTTAGTTATAGAATGAAAGCAATAAAAGATGAGTGAGCTTACTTAAATTTGTTGTATACATATAACTTTTTTTTTTTGGTTAGAAATTGTAGAACTGGCAAAATATAAATAACTTAAAATTTTATTATGTATAAATTATAAATATTATTTACAGTTTAAAATTAATTTATTCATTAACCGAAAAAAAATACTAGAAAATCCATACACCACCAAATTTTTATAATAAGAAGTTCAACAGAGGTTCAACAGAGATTTATGAAAGTAAGAAAAGAACAGCCTTCAGATATTGGAAAAAAATAATAATAATTACAACATACTTTTTTATTAAGTTTTCTTAGTTTCCTTCCGGGAATGATATTGAAGTGATTAATTCTCGTCGTAATAAAATTTTATTTAATTTTATTTTAATTTTTTTCTTTTTCAAACGATAAAGTTCTTTATGACGTATAATTGTGAATCATTTATTTTTTACATAAAACATTAATGCAATATAACAAGCAAGGGGTAAAATACGATGTTTGTTAATTTTGCTTTTTTTGCTTTGCGGTTATTGAAAGGGAAAATTGAGGTATGATGATTCAAAAAAAATAAAATAAAATGTAGTAACATTTCAGGGATTCAAAAAAAAAAAGATTTTTAAATTTTATTAATTCACAAAGTTTTAATTGAAACATTTTGAGTTCAATGAACCAGTTTCTAAAGCTTTTGCATGAAAATATTGCATGCTTAGGTAATGTATTACGTATATATGGCACATTTTTGCATATAATACATATATTCAAATGCATAGATATGAAAAATACAAGTTACAATTTATACCTACTTACTCCAGGTGTATATTAATCTTTTTTGCCTTTTTCTATTATTGCTAATGTTATTACGGTTTCGTTAGAAAATTATTTTTAGTTTCAAACAATATTCCTATATGTAAATAATGTTGCTTGCTTGTTAAATTGTTAATTATTCACATATTATAATATTAATAAGTAATTGTTATTATATCTAAATGTTATTTGTTATAAATAAGGAATACTAATACAAAATGATTGGAAAAGCTGATTCTATAAATAAAGTATATGTAATAATAAAATGCATATTTTTCATGCATATTTTCAATTAAATAGAACTAGATTTGAATAAGATTTTATAAGCAAAATAAGATAATTTTAGAAACATAATTGACGTGTATATATACATTTGTATATGGCTGTGCAAACTCTTTATTTATTTATTTTCCATTTCAATTTCATTTATCTTCAACATCATGTTATAAAATAATAAAGCTTTAATTTTAACACTTTTATTTTTATATAACATGAATGTGAAGAAGATAATTTCAACATAATTTCATGTTCTTCTGTGTTAGGTACTGTAAAAAAGTTAAGGAAAAAAAAATATACGTCTTATGAAAAAAAACAGAATCTTTAATATTATACTAAACTCGAATTCAAATTCAATTTTAAATTATAATTTCCCATAGAGAAAAGTAAAGAAAACTTATTAATATTAATTCGTAATTACGATTGAGAGTGATATAATTATAAGATTGGATTGGGTTCTGTAAGTGTTCTGAATGAACTTTATTATAAACTTTAAAATTTGATATCTGTAGGTACATGTTTTCCATTCAAATGCTAATTTAATGTTTTTAGAAAATCACTTTAAGAATTTTTTTTTTGCATAAGATACTTATGTTTATGTAAATCATAAGAATACATTCATATCATTATATAGTTATAAATACGTAATAATAATATTCATATATATAACTATATTCATATTAAGTACTATCTTGAAAAAGATAATAACAAAATTTGATCTACTTTTTAAAATTATAGCAATAAATTTAATAATGTCCGACAAATTTATGCAAAAATAAACTCTTTAAATTTATTTAAGTAAACTTTAGTCAAATAGATATAGTTTATAGATATAGTATGTATATATTTAAAATACATCTATGTAATTCAACTATATTATAAAAATATAGATGCGTACTAATTGCATTGAATTTAATTAAGTATAGAGAAAACAATTTTTCATTATAGTTTACAAAAATAATAATTGTATCGAATATGCTCGGATTATGGATACTTACAGTAAAATTTTAATTTATAAAAACAAATAGAACGTCGAATTCGAAATACTAAAAAGCACCTTTTCTATAATATTTCTTTTATACTATTTATTTTTTCACATAATTTTCAGTTTCCACAAATTTTATGACAATAATATAAATGCATTGTATAGATATATCCAGCATGTTAATAATTTGAACATTATTATTATAACGTTCTAAAAAAAAATGTTATAATTAAAATAATCGATTTCAATATACAAAGGACCTACTTTCATAAAAAGCTTACGTTGCAAATAATCACAAATAAAAAAGGATGTAACTTATATGCATATGTATTTTATTTTTCAGTTTTTAAAATTATATGGAACAAAAAAGCATATGAATGTATTATAAATCTTCTAAATAATTCAATAGAATCTAAGTAGAATATGTTTAATAAAAATAAAAGCTATCCAAATAACTATTGAATATTAGGATTAAGATTACCTATGTATATCTGTTTAATATTTATCGAAATACATAGTGAAATTGGAGAATTGGAAAATTTTTATTTAAATTTGTCTGGATACTATAATAGGTGATGATATAAAAACTTATTATGTAATATTCAACTAATTTTATTTGCAGAAATATTTTTTTAGAAATAGAGTAAAATTTCACTGATATTATCATTTTATTAAAGGAGATTTAGGATGTATTAAAGTTTTCAGCAAATTGGATTGCATTGCAGTATTAATTTGAAAAATGAATCGAGGTTAAAAATGATGTATATAAATTGTATAATATAATTTGATGAATTTCATTATGCATTAAATTAATTATATTTAAACCTACATAATATATTAATTTCGTTCTGAAAGGTTAATCGGAATTTTTCTGCATATAAGAAATTTTTATTATGTTGCTTTTTTTTCCAAATAATATTAACATATAATAAAATATTATTCTCAATAAGTTGGCTGAAATAATATAAATTATTTTAAGTTTTTTTTTATTCTCGTTTAATTAATATTCATTAAAAGTACAACGAACGAGGCACAAATTTTTTTTGTAATAGCGGTGACTAAATTATTAATTTCAAAAATATTTTTTACTGTAATGTACCTAAATAAATTTTATCAAAATATTATAAATATGTACCTCACTTAAATTTATAATAAAAGATAATAATAGGTGTGGCTGAATTCAAAATGATAAAAATAAAATGTATACGAATGTCCTATTTTTTGAATAATTTTTAATATAAAATAAAATATTTTTAGGTTTAATACGATTATGTGATATTATATGCTATTAAATTACTGAAATTTTTTTAGTAAATAATAATCCTTTTATTTTTAAATTATTGCTATCATATGTAATTTCATTTTTCTTTTTACTAATTAGTACTAATTGAGTTCATAAAAAATTAAATTGGGCTATAGATATTATTTGATTAGAAAACTTGTGCTATAGTACTATGTAAGTATATGGATACAATTACTAAATAGAGAGTCTGCAGTAGGAATCAATAGTGTTATTAATAATTTTTCAATATTTAATTTTCCACCTACTGCAAACATTATTCATAGTAAATTTAGCCAGAAAAGTCAAGCAATATATTTTTACCAGAAATGATAAAACCTCGGATAAAATATTCCTTATTTCTGCGAAGTGGATATCTATAAAATATTTCAAATTCAACTTTTTAGCATATTCAAATTTCATCATTATTTGTCACAATTTAACTGAAAAGCGTTTAACTATAATTTAATAAGTATATAATAATAACATTATACTGACGTAATTTTACAAAAGGCAGATTTTTTACAAGTTCTATATATATTTTCATACATTCTTTATTGTTTTCCCTATGTGTTCGGATTCGCTTAAAATCTAGTTTTCATAATTTAATATAAAATATTAAAAGGTTCATAAGAATATCAAATATACCAACTGTCTTTCTCGAAAAGTTAAATTGTTAATAGTTAAATTGTTAAATGACAGCAGTACACATTTGTAAGTATGCATACATGTTTTTAATAATTTTCAAATCATTATCAAAACACTTATTTAAAATTAACCAAAAAAAGAAAACTTTCAATATTATCTACGGAAATCATCATTGACAGTTTAATTCGATATTGTCTCATATTCCCACTATACAAATAAATACCTACAACAAAAATATTTTGTTACCTTCCATATAATTTCTTTACATAAAAAAAAAAAAAAAAAAGTTGTTTTTTTCATATGTACAATGTACATTGTACATATATGCGCGAATAAAACAATTTTAGTATTTCCTCAATTAATAATTCACAAACATTATATGAATTGAACATGTATACAAATACAATTTTTATTTATTTTTTTAACACTATAATGTTTGTTGTATTTTTATTTTACTTGAATTTATGCTCCCGTCACATTTGATTTTCGTGAAGATGTTTTTTTTTTTTTTGGTTTATAAAACGTATTCGGCTTACACCATCTCCTTATACTGGTCTTTTATACAATACGTATGTAATTACAAACATACGTATTAACATAAGTTTACACAAATTAATAACTGTTTCAAATTAAATTTTCGAACCAAACTCTTAGATTCGATATACTTACTTAATTCTTATTTTTTATTTCTATAAAAAATACCCAGTCGTGGACCGATATTAGAACTATGCTAAGTATATTTTTTTTTCAATTTCTGAGATGTTATTTACAATCTACGATTCATCAGAAATATTTTTTAAATTTTCACGCCAAACATCCAAATATAATTAACAACATCAAATTGTTATAAAAAAAAACAAACAATTCAGAAGCTGTAGCAGCTATTATGAATGTGATGTGAATACCACAAAACATTGTAATCTGTTACCAAATAATATAATAAAGAAGAAATTTTTGTTATGTTAATTAAAAATGCTAGTTGCATTTTTTTAAGAAAACAGATATAACTAGCTATTCATTTAAAATAATTGTTTCAAGAGAAAAACAATAATTGGTATAATAGTTAGAGTTTAGTAACTATATTACGAAAAAATTTAATGTTATGTCTTGTAAATTATTATTTTAATTTTATATTAAAAATTAGTTTCATTTCATTATTTGGTCATATTTATTTTTGTATGCATAATATTTAAAAAAGTATTTTATGCAATATTATGGATAGGAGGTATACATACGAATTAACTATTTCTTAATAGAAGAAATTATTTTTAAACTAAAATATTTTTTGGGTTTTTTTCTCAATAATACGTGTGTTATTTATAAAATTTCTAATCGACCTGATTATTTTTTAAAAATATAATGAGAACTTTTACCAAGATTCATACATTTTAATATTTTCAAGTATCCGAATAAATATAAGAACAACAATAATATCTAATTTTTTAATGTTCAAAAAACATATTTATTGCACTCTTTCAAAATTATTCTTTGGTATATAGAAATATAAGAAATTTTTGCTGATAAAATATTTTATCTCGACTATTATTTGACCAAATAACCCATTATTTATCTACATGTAGAGTCATGTATACATTTATTCGTACTTAGTATCCATTTAATAATTTTGTTATTCCTTTGAAAAAAAAAAAATAAAACCAAATCTTTTGTTTGGAGTTTTTTGACCTCAGAAGTCAGCATTAACACAGTACATAATAAATAATATACTTAATAACAAAAAAGTAAAATACGTATAAAAACAAAATAAAGGATAACGTCGCCGCCAGTAAAGTAAATAACATTGTCACATATTGCAGCCAGTCTGTCTGTGTACCATCATCATCTGTTAAAGAATTCCCAAAATAAAAGATATTCCATTTAATAAATTGGACATTATTGAAGATAATTTTGGATTGAATATTAAAGAATTAACAATCTACTTAGGACCTATTTATTATATATAGGCATTTTGATTCTCAAAAATACATATACTTAAAATCTAATTTACGCGGAGAATTTTATTCTGAATTTGTTGATTTTCTCTTTCACTTATAATTATTCGTATTACGTTTTGACATTGATCCTCTGAACGTACTTCTACTTTTTTTAAAAATTAAAAATGTCCAAGGACAGACAACATTTTTTAGACCATAGCATGTAAATATAACGATTCGAAAAAAAATTGTCGAAACACAGCCCATATTATGTTTTCGTTATGCATGTGCATTGTACATACTATGTTCTTTATGCATGTACTAAGTTCTTTATTTTGACAATTTTTTATTACAAAGTTTTTTATATAATTGTTCCGAGTTCCGAATAATGGATCCAACTTTTTTTTATTCACAATGTACTCTATACAACATAGTGAATAAATGTATACGTATTTTAGGTACATATTTCTTTTTGAGAGTAAACAAAATAAGTTATACATAATGTACACAAGTAAATATTTTTTTCATAATTTTCAACCCAAATATTTGGAAGAAAAAGAAAATGTTGACGCCAAAATAAAGTATGAAGTATGAACAATATTCTATTATGAGCAGAAGGAAGGGTGTGATAAACATATAAAATTATGTTAAATATAAAAAGATAAAATTTATGTTGATGTTTTTTTTTATTCGATGTTCTTTTAATGTTTTGCTGATAATGTTCTTTTTATGGAATTTTATATCATAAAAAATAAAGATTAAAAAACTAAATTTTTTTTAAAGTTAAATAGTTTTATAGTGTAGAATTAAAAACAAATTTAAAAAATGTTTACTTTTTAGAATGGAATAGTCTTCTTAATTATATTCTGAAATAAAAAGTTGTAAAAGAAGTTTATGTATAAAATGCTTAGTTTCGTAAACATTTATTCGTAAAATCATTCATAAATCAAGAAATATAATAAATTTCAGATGTATGAAATTTCTGAAATAGAAATTTTGAACTAAAATTGTAAAAGAAATAAAAAATTGATGTTTGTACAAATACGCATGTATGTAATTAATTGTCTGCAGTTGTCTACTCAATAAGTATAATGTGAGCTTAGCTTCATAGACAATTTTCAGCGTTTAACTCTGAATGAACATAAATAATATTGAATAAATAAATTAAATCAAAAATTAAAATAAATTTTAAAAATAGAAAGAAAATGGTGCGGAAGACAAAAAATAAAAGAGTTTTTTATACACATTTGGAACCGGCTTGGATAGAGTTGTAATTTAATCAATGGATTCAAATAAAGAACTTAAAGCCTCGCCGAGAACTTTATAACCAAAATATGCATCTTTTCAAGTCATGTGATTATTTTGTAAAATATGCACAATAAAATAATTAGATGACTTTAAATTTTTATTAACATTTTTTTCGCTATTTTTTTCTTATCTTTGTTAGCTTTTTAAATTATTCATTTTCCTAAAAATGTAAATAAATAATTATGTTTTGTACATACTTAATAAATATATACTAAAAAAATTATCTTAAGTACATAATTATTTAAAAAAAAAAAATTAACAAAAAAACATGAAGTGATGAAATCTGAAAATAACATAATCATTTTCAACTTCTATGCATGAGGTTTTTATTTATTTGAAGAAATTCTCGAAAAAAAAAATGAATATAAAATTTTATAGAAGTTATTTTCGGATTTCAAAGCTTCCATATTTTTCACTAAATTTTTAAATGAATCTTTCGTAATTATACTGAATTTTAAGTTAAAAATAAATATTTGTTTTTAATAAACATAAAAATACTCCAAATAAATAAATTTGTAATATTTATTTATTGAGAATATAAAATGAAATTCAAGAAAAAATTCTAGAAAATAGCTAGAAAAATAATTCTTTGCATATTTCGTTTAAATTTTTTTTAATTTATTTCTATTACAATTATATTGTAATAATTAGATACCTATGTGTATGTTTAAAAATACTTGCAAAAATTTTGTGAGTCTTCGATTAATACTTTGTCTTTTTCTACTGAATATTAGAACTTAGAAAGAAAATAGTCATTTTGTTAGGAAAAAGGGTGAGTGTATTCTATACTGAGCACCGGAAAAAACGTTAACGAACCATATGACCTCAGATATATTCGTAGCATAGCATTCGTTCCATAAACAACCAATTTTTGTGCAGAATCGTGTATTTAATTATGTATTTAATTTTATTAACTTATTCATAGACTGAAATAAAAAGATTATTAAACAACACTTCTTGATAACTTTTATTTAAGAAAATAATAGTAAATAAATTTTTCTAATACTGAGAGTTATATTTAAAAAAAATTTCGTTGGTGCAATGTTCTAACAATAAAAACAAAACTAAAAATATAGCAAACGTATATAAATAAATCTGCGATTTCATAATCCCCTACAATAATCAATTAGGTCAATATTTATGTAAAAATATACTGTATGTATTTATATTTATAATTGTATGAAAATATAAATATTATTCATTACTTAAAAAAAAGAAATGTAAATGTAAGAATGAAACTTTAGGAAAGTGGAAATTTGCAGTGAAAAAGAGCTTCACATATTTAGATCTTCATTTCATGCATTAATATTGTAAATTGAATTATAATTAATAGTGACAGTTAATTAATAATGTAATTTCCTCGAAGGGAGCTACGAATATTAAATTTTTAATGGTTAAGCTGTCCAATAATAGAGAGGGCTAAGCTAGCGCTTATAAACCTTGAACTATAAGTTAGTTTCAAGAAGTTTTCAAATTCATATTTTTCGTTTGATTATTATATGTATGTAAATAAAACCGGTAATTATTATAATCTTTGCTTATTTATCAAAAATAGATAAAAAAAAATTTTCGGAAATAAATGTAGATGTTTTTATTTCATGGAGCTTAGGCACCTTCCATCCAATATACCCATATGTACTATTAAGTGTCACACATAAACATAACAAAATATATACAGCGTTAAAATAAAATAAATAAAAATTTATTATTCTACTTAAATGTATTTTTTGTGCTAAAATAATATACGACAAATAATACTAAATGTTCTTAAAAGGTTATATGACCCTATGAACTTTTAATGCATTCATTTGCTTGCATGCATATAAGTAAAACAAGTTTTTTCCATTTCTAAGTCTTACATAATGCAAAATATAATGTGTAATGTGATATCTTCGAAATGTGAATATATAATAAGTATTATAACATGAGTAAAAAAAACTATCGCTCATATCTTGTAGTATCATCTCATGCCCAGTCATATATACACTGTTTTTCAATAGACCACCTCTGTTTTAATTTTGAGATAATAAATAGCGTTATATGGTATATCAATAGGAAGTTAACAATTCCGTTCAATCACGTAAATTTATTTCATTATTCATGTAAATAGTTTGATAGAAGATATTTTCTTAGTAAATATAATATTAAACTAATATTAAAGAATATTTAGCTTCAAATGTCTGAATTTGAAATAAAATCTTTTTCAATGTTCATATTGATATTGATTGATATCGGAATAAACTTCAGCGATTCCGTCTTCAACTTTTTATGTTGATAAAACTTATGTACATAATTATAATTTGCCACAAATATAATTAAGTGCAAATGTTTATAAAGTTCATTTAATTCATAAAATATATTTTCTCAATAATTTTTATCACATAATATATGGGTATTTTTTAATTTTTTTTTTAACTTTACGTACTATAATATGTAGTATTGTTTTCCGATTTCCCAGTAAAAAATAAAACTTAACAATAAGACAATAAAGAATCGAAAATTTTTTTGTAATTTGTGCACTTTTTCATTAACTTATAATTTTATTTAAAATTTATTAAAAAAATTATTGCATTTATGATTTGTTGTAATTAACTTTTATTAGATAATATAAAAATAAATAAATATAATTAGTAAGCACCTAACATAAAAGATAAAACAAATAAAAACGATAATGAAAATTATAAAGAAAAGGAAATAGAAATATCAAATATGTTTAAGTCTTACACATAAGTTTTCTCAAATAAAATTTCCCATCATATTATAGAATTTATATAGTTAATAATTTTATTAATAATATCCATATTATCATATCATCATATCATCATTATCAAAGTTAATTGAAAAAACAATGAGATTCATTAATAAATGTTGTATAAGTAGTTACAATCTTTATTCATGTGTATAAATAAAATTATTTTACTGTTTCGGTTTCCTATTATCTATTGTCAAATAATGTTAAATACATACCAGGGGCCCGAGGCATTTTCATATACATTTTTTAGTGTTTTTCAAATAACATTTTATTGTTTCTCATCTCATTTTAAATATTAGAAAATTGTTTTGTTTCAATTTTTTTTATAATCTATAAAGGCCGAGATATTTTATAAAACTTTTCAATATTTTTAGATATTTTTAAGACCTATAATACCTATATTACATTTAGGAACTTTCATTGAAAACATGATGTATTTAGATAAAAGATTGAACTTCTACTAAGAATAAATTTATTATAATTGTTTCTTCTTTGTTTTTAATTTAGCAAATTTAACCTGAAGCACATTTTAAAACATTTAAATAAATAATAATAATGTTTAATTTTATATTTAGAAATAAAATTCAAAAGTAATTTAGAAACATGACTAAGGACTGTTGTTTTATTTGTGGTGACGACAAAATACCTGCTTTATTATATTTAATAAAAATTCATTAATGCGATCATATCGTTTCTTAAGAATTAAATAGTTGTTTAGGCTTTGAATTAGTCACTACTTAATGTTTAACATTTGATAATATTTCGTGACTTAGTGTGATTATTCATCATTTTTCTTAAATTTATTATCTATCGACTTGTTATCAAAATTATCAAAATAATGCTTCAAATTGTTTATTTTTGTATAACATTGAAACTGTTATTATTGGAAAAAAATTATAAACCGAAATTTATAGTGCTCAATGACAATGTTAAAATGTTCTTAAAGTTATAATAAATGTTTATTAAAATAGAAGTGAAGTTGAAGTTTCTTAACTACATTATAAGATCGATATTATTTTATTATATAATGGAAATTGTATGAGAAATTTAACATTCACTAAGTTTTTTTTTTATATAATTAATTGATCAAATAAAATACGATGATGATGATTGATCAACAAGTAACGTATAGTTAATGTACATATGAAACAAATCATGGAATAAATTACATAACGTATGTATTATTTTAAGATGATTATATCATTCTTTCCATGTGAACGAAACTACTCTTTTCTTATTGCAGAATTTTAATTCTAAGTTATATATTACATTATAAATTGTTGTTCACATAATCAAACTATATACTGCGGCATAAAACCAACTAACATTGCGCTTTAAGTGTAAGATAAATAATTCGGTAGAATGTAGAAAATTATAGATATCTATGAGAATAGAAGTAATCAAGTAACCTGCACAAAAATAGCGGAAACTACAAAGATTTTGCATTACAAACCCAAACTACTAATCTGCTTGTCAAATATTGTATAAATCTAGGTATAAATGCATATTACATACAATTTTCGCAAAACTGTGGCTTCCACTGTCTTTAAAGCTACGCAAGCTGATAAATTAAATAAAAATATTACAAACTTTATACAATATTTAAAAAGAAAATAATATTTAAAGTCTTAAACTTAATTAGATATATGAAACGAGAAAAAGGTTTATTGATGTTTAAAACAAAATTATTCTACGAAATTGTGATTATTGATGCACACGTGATTATTTCGCGCTTAAAGTTAATAAATAAAGAAAAAAGTATAATACTAAATATCTAGACACGATTTTCAAGTTTATATAATTTAAAAAAAAAATTGTTTGTGCATTAAAAGTTTAATGTTTAAAACCAGCAAAATTTAATACATTTTTATTTTAAATTCTACTTCAAATTCCATAAATGAATTACTAACGAGTAATGACCATGAAATGTTTATATATAAATTTGAACTTGATTTAATATAAGCGTGAAAATTTTTTTAAATGCGCAATCAGTTTTTCATTTTCAGGTCTTTATAACTCTTTTTAAAATAAAAATTAGAAATATATTTTTTATAACAATTTAATAATCATGATTTTCAAAAACTATAAAGAAATCATAAGGAGAAGGAAATGTAATAGTAAGTAAAATACCTACTTGCTTTAAAACTGTAATTATGTGTAAATTTATGTAATATTGTGTGTTTAAACTTAAAAATATTTATTTCGAACAAATACTTATAGACTTTTGAAATATGACGTACTAAATACAAGTAGTGATATAATCTTCTATTCTATCACAAATATAGCGTACTATAAGTGGAGTTTCATCAAGTGATTATATATTATATAAAATTTGAATGCATACAAGCAATATTCGCTCAAAAAATGATATCCACTTCCTTTCCGAAGTTTACATTTTACATTTACATTCAAACACTCATTTTCATCAGGTAAATGAATCGAAACTCCGTTTTTCGTTTTTGATAGCGAAGGGGATAAAAATTGACAAAAGTTCTTTGTTATAAATAGAAAATAAAAACAAATTAAATATTTAGTGTGCTAAGGACTAGATTGGCGCACTATATACTAACTGTGGTATGGCATTTTATTGTTAAAATATTTCCACAAGAAATCTGAACAATTTTACTTAAAAAAAATTAATAATAAAATAAATTATTTTTATATATTTGCCGTCAAAATTTTTTTTTTTATCGTTTTAAAATTTTTCATCATAAATCTTGTCCATTATTTAATTCTTCCTTTTTAAGCATCATCATCTCATGGTTAGAGAGTTCAAGAGTTGTTTTATTGCAATGCCATGAGTGTTTAGGCAACATTTTGTCAGATTAACATACTATAAAAACTGTATAAACATTAAAAAAAAAACCTGTATTTAATTTTTTGTTGTTAAATTTTTTCCGCACAATTTTCCTTTCTGCATGAAAGTGAATTTGATAGAGTTAAAAATATAAGTATAAATATGAAGGAGCATAAAAATCGAATTGAAGGTTTGCTTTTTTTGTAAAAAAAATAAATAAATAAATTATTTATTAAAATTTATTTTACATTATTTTGTAATGCAGTAGAAATATTTTATTATTAAGTTTTTTTTTTAACCCATACTTTTTTTGCTCCTCCAAATCAATAACAAAAAGAAATTCTGTCGTGCATGAAGATGATATAAAAATATTGCTTCAAAATATTTGTTATGAAAAATTACTTTTAAGAAAAAAAAAATCTTGAAGCTATTGAACTGAGATATATGTATCTTGGTATTTTTTATGAAAAAGAATTGTTATAAAAAAAAAGTATGCAATGGAAATAAAATAGATTTTGTAATTGCCAATTGCGAGAAAAATTGAATCCATAATGCTTACATACATCAATTTTTTTTTTTGCATTTTGAATAGATTTTTATAAATGTCTACTTAACGCTATACTAATACTATATTTTATGATTAATTTGCTCTTACTTTTAGAACAAATTTTTTGTTGAAATTTACAAAGTTATGTTTCACAGGTTTAATACCATATTACAATTTAAAAAGGAATACACATTGAATGTAGGATCATCTTCAATCAATCGATATCACAATCCTATACGAATTTGTTTACCAACTCTAATTCAAAGGTTACCGAAAAAAATATCATTGAGGGGTCAACAAAATTATCTGAGTAGTATAGCTACTCATATAGTTTTTTATAAACTTTCAGAAAATTCGAATACATATCAATGTATTTATGCATAATACATAAGTACTTATATACTTATATAAATTAATTTTAAACAAATAATGGTATATTTTATTAAATCAGGTTAAATTTTTCTTTATATATTATATATTTAAATGTATATTGTAAGAAAATACAAACTGCACATAAAAACAAATATATAAATTTAAAGTATTTTAAGAGAAATAAGAAAAAAAAAAAGAACAGAAATTGTATAAATGTTAAAATAAATTTAAATAATTATTAATTTTTTATTAGATTTTTATTATATTGTCTCTTAATAAAGAAAATAACTAACTAATAAAAAAAATTGGTTTTAAACTTAAGACAAAAATTGCAATCGAACTGCTCTTCTTTTTTTAAGATTCCAAAGAGGTCAAGTGGAAATCAATGGAATATGTGTAAAATATGGACGAAGGACAATATTATTATAAATGATGTTAAAAATGTTTCGGAATAAACATTATATAATATTAAAAAAAAAACGTATTGACTCCGATTTAGAAAGCTGAGAAAAACAGTTGACTGACAATCAATAAAAAATGTATTTTTTATTTCATACGAACAATGAAATCACATTAGTTAGTTATAAGAAAAATATTTGAATACTACAAGTATACATAAAAACAAATACCGGTTAAAAATTGTATAAAATCGCTAACAAGAAAAATATAAGTAGGTAATACCTATATTCAGATTTGATATTCGTTATTGACAATAATAAAATTTCTTAACATATTTCTATTATTCAAATTTTTGAATATTGGTAGAGAATTTTTGCATAACTTGTTTTCGCTTTTAAAGTCATAGAATGAGAACATTTTATTCAGTTAATATTTTACTATTTAGGTAAACCAATTGGTTTTCAACGACGTCTCAAAACACATAAAAATTATAAAATTTAACTATGATCGAAATTCTTTTCTCTTGAAAGTGAAAATTACTAAATTGTTTAGGAGTTTAAACTATAATGTATAATACTAACTGTTGGCACTAAGCATTCATCACGTAAAAATTTTTATTTATGTAAACTTTCTTTCTTATTATTAGATCTAAAGATATATCGCACATTATATTTCCTCAATTTCTTTAAAAATGATTAATTATTTAACTGCTATGGAATGTGCATAATTATACACAGTATAATAGTGAAGGTGTATCTTGACCAAGAAAAAAAAAGTTAAGTGCACAACATAAAAACTATCATTCATCTGCACTTATAATGACCTTGCAAATAAATGGAAATTATGTTCGAAAGTTGAAGGTCATATTTATTTCATCTGCACAACATAATATTATGTATGTTAAATATATTTGTACATATTGTATACGAAGAAAAGACATAACAGAAAATTAATTGTAAAATAAATTAATTGTTTTTGTTTTCCTTTCATTTTCTTAACCTTTACATATTACGTTGTCGTTGTGTTCGTAAAGATAGCCGACTTTAAAAACGTTTTTCCCTTATAAAACAAAAAATCAGCCAATATGTATCTATCTACCTACTTTAAACTTTTTTTCTTCAATGAAAATATCTATACAAAATATTGATTTTTTTTTTCAATTATTTATTCTTGTACATACATACAGATTTTATTTCCGGAAAATTAAATAAGAAAATTTAGGCAGACGTTTCCGGAAAAATGAAAGAGTTGAAGTTTTTTATTATATTAAATATGTATAAATTTTCATTATTTTATAATCAATATTGCAATAGTTTCGAACAAAATTTGCATATGTTTAAGAGGAATTTTTAAAATAGACATGCAAATAATAATCTCAAAAGGAGTAACGTTAAGCAATGATAAATTGATTATACAATTTAAAAAATTGGCATAAAAAGTTAAATTTAAATACTTCGCATAACTTTTAAGAAACAGACAGAAGAACCTTAATTATAAGGAGCCACAAATAATATTTTTTATTTATTACTTTATTTAGTAAAATTTACTAATGAACAATTTGTTTATGTAAAACACATTATTCTTAGGTATTCCTTATTCAATACTTTCTTCATATTATTTGATTTACATTCATAAGAATCAAACCCTAATGCATTAACATATTTCTATTTCTAAAACTTTTGTGATGTTGTTAACTCTGAAATTATTTGAATTTGACAAACAGTGGCCTTGCATGTACTGTACCTCTATCACAAATACCAGTTGACTACTTAGAAGATTTGATAATAAACCATTTTTTTATTTTATACAGCTTCATACTTATCTAGGTAGTTACCCTATATGTTTGTCATATGCAAAAAAATATAGACATTAACAGAGAAAAGAAATTTAAGGGAGTCCCTATCTACACATTTTTCAAAGGCTAATATGTTAAATATACCTTAAAAATGTTAATTAAAGTTAGCGCAAAAAAGATTTTTTTTAGTGTGAACTTGTGTAAACCTAGTCAAATTTATAATAACGAAGTTGTTTAAGAAATTGCGCTCAAAATTGTGAGTCAAAGTTTTTTTTAGGGTTATTTTCTTTCAAATTAAGAAAGGATTTTATACTAAACATTTGCTTTTATAAATAGGTAGGTAGGTACCTATTATTGTTATCATTTTTATTAAGAAATTTTTCACTTCACTTACTTCTTAAATGTTGTCTGATATTCATTGATTTCTTTCCTCGAAAATTCTGAAAATTCTGTGAAAATATTTTTCTTCGCATTTATAAAATTATGTTTAATATCCTCAGGATTCATTTCGTTCAATTCTTGTCGACGAGATAAAATATTCAAAAGTTCAGAATCTGCAGATGACATTTTTATGAGAGATTTTTATAATTTTTTTTTTTTCTTTGTCAGTAGTAGGTAGAGAGCACAAAATTTCAATATTGTATTGTTGCGTTTAATTTAATTTTTTTATTTTTATTTTTTTCAAAAGGGTATTCTTCTTTTTTAATTAATATTAAGGATTTCAAGTACCTATGTATGTAAAATATATCAAATTTTAATCAATGTTTTTTATCTTTGGCTTAATTATTTAAAATTTAAAAAAAAATATTTTTTAAATTAATGTAAATTTTTCGTTATATTATTAATTTTTTTTGTTATATATATTTATTTTTGTTAAACCTTTATCCTTTTTGTTTGCAAATTTTTATCAATTGTAAAATTATAATTTATTTTAATTTTTTTTTTTAAAAGCTTTTAAAAACGATTTTATTTTATGCGTACATTTGTTTTTCTATATTAACGGTACACAATTATATGAATAACGATACACACAAAAACTGGAACTAAAATATAAAAAACTGTGAACCGAAGTGAATATTGAAAATTTTTTTATTTTGTTTTTCATTAAAAAATATATTGAATACAGATTTTTCTGTATATTATTGCAGAATTTTGAAGTTATCTGTTTGTTGCTGTTGCGCATAAATGTCATTTTGATATGAAGTAGTATAGTTTTTAAAGTAAGCCTTATTAAGCCAAGAAAAATTTTACCGTGAAAATTAATCAAAATATTTTTCTTGGTTCAATTTTTTGTTATAGGAGTCGCTATTTAGAAATTTTAAAAAGAAAAAGAATTTGACTAATATTTTTGTAAATGATCAAAATTTTAAATGTCACTGCTGTTCCTAATTAATTTGACAAGATCTCATTCTCATATAAAAACCATAGGCAGAAGTGGACATGTTCATCACACCATGAATATTTGAAGGTTGTTAAGAAGCTTTTATATATAGGGTAAAAGCACCAGTAACCGCCCACTTAAGGAATTTTCAGACTTTGACAACGCATAAAAAATCGTGCATAAGAGATATTGAATACATCTTTATATTAATGGATAGCTAGAGCGATTCTCTATAATTAGTATTATCTGCTTATTTCAATTGAATTACGGTTTAAGAGAAAATTAGGTTTTTGTGAAAAAAGTCAATTTTTTCAGTAACCGCCCACTAAAATCTAGTATGCGCCCATATAAGTTCCAGTATCCGCCCATGCAAATTTTGAAGAAAAAATTGAAGTAAATTTGGCAAAAAACAAAAATTTCAATTCATTTTCAGTTTTTTTTAAATTTAAATACCTAATTATATTTATATTTATAAATAAATATACCTATAAAATGGAAGTAAATAAAATAAAATTATTAAATTTTGTCCTTAATTATACCTAACTTTAAGCTTTGCTTAACATTCACCACTTCATTATTCATTAAAAAAAACATACAACGAAAATAGTAAAAAAAATTAGTGAAACTTGATTAGCTTTCTTTCTAATTAAATCCTCTGTTACTATCGCTCTCCATTTACTAATGAATTCAGCCTCTCTGATTGCACGATTGGAATCCCGCCCAAAAAATTTTATCAACCAGCTGTGCGCTGGAAATTTTTGTTGCTGAATTTTTTCTCTGGATTTCCCTTTCGGCGGTGCTTTAATCAAGGAATAATCGTGCTGGGAAGATTCAAAAACAGAAATTTTGTCTTTGATTTTGTTGAAATGATAAGGTATAACCGACCTTTGATAGCAATGTTAAGTATGCCACATTGCCACACACCACACACAACTTTGTGTTTACTTATTTATGTTTACATATTTGCCACTAGAGTTTTTATATTATTTTTATATGTGTAGAGTAAAGTAATTATTTAATATTCATTCCAATAAAGATTATTGTATAGAAGAGATCTGCGCCTTTTATTTAGCATTAACAAAGGAATCAGGAATAGCTTTCATCATCCCCTTTCAACAGGTTATGGGCCCAGAGTCCCAGAGTTCCAGAGTTCCAGAGTTAATGTGATCCAGAATTAATAATTGAATATTGATTCAATTTTATTTTTATTATAAATTTTTGCCGAAATTGAAGGAAATTTTTTATTGAAATTTTTTCAACATCGATAGTTGCTGCTGATTTGGTTCGAGATTTTGCTGTGTGCTGTTCTCATATAATTGTAGCTGGTTGGTTGAAATTGAATGGTTGGTAATAAATTGATGATCGTGCGTGATCAAGAATTATTGACTGGTAAAAAGAATTTTATTTTTTCTTAAATTTATTTATTGGATTGAGGTTAAGTAAAAGGGCGGAAAAAATTACATTAATTTTTTTTATTGAAAGCATCTCATTGTTTGAATTATTCATTTTAGATAAAAGAAGAAACTACAGTATTTTTTATTGAATAAAATGGCACAAAGTTTTTTAGCGTCAATTGAAAAATTGAAAGGACGCGAAAATTATTCAACATGGAAATTTTCTATGGAAAATTTTTTAGAACATGAAGGCTTGTTGAAATGTATTACAGGCATAGAAACTGATAATACCAAACTTTCAAAAGCTAAAACGTCATTGATTTTAAGTGTTGATAAATTAAATTTTGTGCACATACAAGATGCGAAAACTCCCAAAGAAGTATGGGATAAATTGAAATGCACATTCGAAGATACTGGAATGATGCGTCGAATCGGTTTAATGCGAACAATAATTAATACCAAATTAGAGAGTTGTGATTCAACAGAGGATTATGTAAATCAAATTATATCTTCAGTTCATAAATTAAATGGAATTGGATTTAGTGTACCGGATGAGTGGGTGGCTACATTTCTTTTGACAGGCTTGACGGAAGATTATGCTCCGATGATTATGGCAATGGAAAGTTCGACAACTACAATTACAAGTGATGCTGTTAAAACAAAATTACTTCAAGATATTCGTAAAGACAATCAAGGAAGTGCATTTTTTAACAAAAATAAGAATGGTAAGAGTAAGAAGTCGAAATTTCAGTTTAGGTGTTACACCTGTAATAAGAAAGGCCATAAGTCACCGGATTGTCCAAATAGACAGAAAAATAATCATGGTAATTCAAATTCAAGGTCAACAGAAGATGAAAAGGCTTCACCAGCATTTGGCGCGACGTTTCTTTCTGGTAAATTTAGTAGATCAGATTGGTACATCGACTCCGGTGCAACTCGTCATATGACAATGAATTTAGATTGGTTGTTAGATTGTAAAAAATCCTCAATTAGTGAAATTATTACAGCAAATGACACTAAAATGAAGGTTGAATCATGTGGTTTGGTTAAATTGAAAGTTAATTGTAATGGCAATAATAATGTTATAGATGTAAAAAATGTTCTGTATGTCCCAGATTTAACTGCAAACCTTTTGTCAGTAAGTCAGATGGTCAGTAAAGGCAATCAAGTCGAATTTAGTTTAGACAAATGTGTTATTAAAGATTGTAATGGAAATTTATTGGCTTCTGCAACAATGGTAGACAATATGTACAAATTGAATGGTACAACTGATTGCAGTTTAATGTGTAATAATAACAATAATGAAATTATTACGTGGCATCGCAGGTTAGGCCATATTAATTATACTGATTTGATAAAAATGAAAAACGGAGCTGTAGAAGGTATAAATTTTATTAATAATAATTGTAATAATAAATGTGTTATATGTTTACAAGGCAAACATTTTAGAAAACCTTTTAAAAATAAAGGTACTAGAGCGACAAAATTGTTAGAGGTAGTACATGCGGATTTAGTTGGTCCCATGGAGAATAAATCTATTGGAGGTAGTAGATTTGCTTTGGTATTGGTGGACGATTATAGTCGTATGGTGTTTATTTATTTTTTGAAATGCAAAAGTGAAGTATTTGATAAGTTCAAATTATTCAAGGCGTTGGTAGAGAAACAAATTGGACAGGCAATTAAGGTGTTTCGTTCAGATAATGGTGGTGAATTTATAAATTGGCAATTTAAGCAATTTTTTGAAAGAGAAGGTATACAGCAACAAACTTCTATGTCGTACACTCCTCAACAAAATGGGTTAGCTGAGCGTACAATTCGTACAATCACCGAAAAAGCTAGGTGTATGTTGTTTGATGCGAGTTTAAGTAAGTCATATTGGGCTGAAGCTATGAATACTGCTGTGTACATCAAAAATCATACCATATCTAAAACATTGTCCAATAAGTCACCTATAGAAATTTGGAGTAAAAAGAAACCAGATTTAAGTCATTTCAAAATTTTTGGCTCACCAGCTATGGTACAAATTCCAAAGCAAAAAAGGCTTAAACTTGACCCAAAGTCAGAAAAATATTTATTTGTTGGCTATTGTGAAGGTAAAAAGGGCTATAGATTAATTCATCCGATATCTAACAAAATTGTAGAAAGTAGAGATGTTGTTTTTATTGAACCAGATAATTCAAATTTTATAAATTTTAATATTTTAGATAATAATGAAAATAGTGAAAAAGGTTCTGTAGAATGTAATGAGGAAAGTGATGAATCAAATTGTTATCTAGAAGCTAACACAGATTCGCTTGATGATACACTGAACGACAATGCAGATTCTGATTATACGCCTCAGATAGAAGTTGAACAAAATGAGACAATATTAAGAAAATCGGATCGAAGACCTAAACCAGTAAGTAGACCTGATTTTATTTCTTATATTGCTAATGATGTTGAATTAATTGATGAGCCGATAACGGTAGATGAGGCATTAAGTGATCAATATAGTAAAGAGTGGAAGCATGCTATGCAAAGTGAATATGAATCCCTTTTAGAGAATAAAACATGGAAATTGGTAGAATTGCCAAAAGGTCGAATACCAATAAAAAATAAATGGGTTTTTAAAATTAAAACTAATTCTGAAAACAACATAGAGCGTTTTAAGGCCAGATTAGTTGCAAAGGGATGTAGTCAGCGGGCTGGAATTGATTATGCAGAAACTTATTCACCAGTAGTGAGATATTCATCGATACGTTTTCTGATTGCATTGGCTGTAAAATATGAATTGAATATTCATCAAATGGATGCAATAACTGCATTTTTACAAGGTGATCTTGATGAAACAATTTATATGCAACAACCTGAAGGCTATGATGACGGAAGCGGTAGAGTGTGTTTATTGGAGAAGGCCATTTATGGATTGAAACAGGCTAGCCGTCAATGGAACATAAAATTAAATGAAGTTTTAATTAAGGCAGGTTTTAAAAGATCAAATGTTGATTCTTGCATATATATCAGAAGACATCGAAAATCCATGATAATTGTTGCGATTTATGTTGATGATTTTCTAATATTTTCAAATAATTGTGAATGGAAAAATGATCTAAAAGCTAGTTTAATGTCTAATTTTAAAATGAAAGATGTGGGTGAAGCAAATAGTTGCTTAGGCATTCGTATTCTACGTGATGAAAAAGCAGGTATTATAACTTTAGATCAAAAACAATATATTCTCAATATTTTAGCTAAATTTAAAATGGATGATTGCAACCCAGTTAAAAGTCCAGTTGATGTAAATCAGAAGCTGTGTGCTGATATGATGGCTAAGTCAACAGAGGAAATCAAGGAAATGAGTGTGATTCCATATCAGGGGGCAGTTGGGAGTATTTTGTATTTATCTCAATGTACCAGGCCAGACATTGCATATGCAGTTGGAAATGTCAGTAGGTTCAATCAAAATCCAGGAAAGCCACATTGGAATGCGGTCAAGAGGATTTTCAGATATTTGAAGGGCACATTAGATTACAAGCTGAAATATTCTAAAAATGATGCTAATTCACAACTTGTTGGTTATTCAGATGCAAATTGGGGTTCAGAGTGTGATGATCGAAGATCATGTACTGGATACATTTTTAAATTTCAAGGTGGAGCTATTTCTTGGGCTAGTAAGCGTCAGCCTACAGTGGCTTTATCATCGACTGAGGCGGAATACATGGCATTGAGTGCTGCTTGTCAAGAAGCTATATGGTTAAAGCAGATGAAACATGAGTTAATAAATGATAATGACCAGGCGATTGAAATACATTGTGATAATCGTAGTGCCATTAATATTGCTGAAAATGGAGCATATAGTGCAAGAACAAAGCATATAGATATACGCCATCATTTTGTACGTGAGAAGGTTTCAAATGGGATGATCGTTTTACAACCAATTGATACCGAAAGTATGATTGCTGATTATTTAACAAAACCAGTGAATGTTGATAAGCATAGTTTTTGTACACAAGGTTTGGGTTTGATAGCAAATGTCGATTAAGGGACAGTGTTGAAATGATAAGGTATAACCGACCTTTGATAGCAATGTTAAGTATGCCACATTGCCACACACCACACACAACTTTGTGTTTACTTATTTATGTTTACATATTTGCCACTAGAGTTTTTATATTATTTTTATATGTGTAGAGTAAAGTAATTATTTAATATTCATTCCAATAAAGATTATTGTATAGAAGAGATCTGCGCCTTTTATTTAGCATTAACAAAGGAATCAGGAATAGCTTTCATCATCCCCTTTCAACAGATTTTTCTTTCCGAAGGTGTTAAAATCAAAGAAAAATCGTTCAGGGCGGACTAAAAAACATTTATTTTTCCTACTGAATGTTTTTCTCTGGTTTTTCTTTCCGGAGGTACTAAAATCAAGGAGAAATAATTCTGAGCGTAATCATAAACAGAAATTTTTTCTATTGAATGTTGTTCTCTAATCGTTTTCCCTTTCGCAGGTCCAATAATCAAGAAAAAAGCGTACTGGGCGGGTTCAAAAACAACAATTTTTTCTACTGTTTTTGTAACCGCCCATAGCGGGCGGTTATTGAAATAGTTGTAAAAAATTGTTCCAGAAGACGCCCATCGTCTTTTTTATTATTAAAAATAAAAAAAAATATTTTTTTATTAAAAATCCATTTAAATAATATAATTTACTATTAAAAAAAAAAATAGTTACATGTGTATTTTTTTTTATTCATAAAAATTTAATTGAATTAAAATTATGAATTCCTTAAACAAAATGAGACTTTTTTCACCGTTTTTAATTTTTGGTATTTCATCACAAACTTAAACCGATTTTTTTAAAATTCCAGTTGGACCTATGCAACCAAAATTTGCAAGAGTGTTGCTGAAAACCGAGCAGACAAATTTGTGCTTTGAAATAAGCAAAACTCTTCATACTTTCCTTAATATTTAAATATAAAATGGAAAGTGGGCGGTTACTAGTACCGGGCGGGCTACTGGTGCATCTACCCTACCCGTGTACGACCACGAAAGTTTATCAACGAATAAAAAATTCGTGTACACATCAGAGAAATGCATGAGTTTAAGTATACTTGTATTACAAATCACTCGTGAGTACACTTGATTTATTCAATATATGAATAGTTCAACTCAAAATAGAAACAAGTGTGAATATATGATTCATAATATTTTTTCAATACATTAGAATTGTATTGAGTTTTTTGTATCAAGTCAAATTTCTATTCGCAAGTATAGTGAATAGTGAAATATGTATTGCGTATTTATTTTATTGACACCCTATCTTCACTTCGAAGTTTCGGTGTGCAGATTCATACTTTTGTTGTTTACTTTTTAATTTTTATCACCCGCGCTGTGGCCATCGGAATATTATTATTCACCTGATACAAAAAAAAAATTAATCTGGCAGCTTTATTTTCTATCAAAAAAAATTTTTTTTAAAACCAACAAAGCAAAAATTAATTAAGAAAAATTATTATTTTTTTTTATCAATTTTGTTTTATTTTCTAATCATCTTTTTTATGTTGGAAAAAGAATAAATAAAAAAAAATTTATTAAAAATAAATTATTGCTGATTCATAATTTTGAAATAAATTTTTTTTTTTTTTTTAATAAAAATTTTGAGAAAAAAGATATTTTTGTAAAAAATGATGGTAAGAAAGAAGAAGCGCTTCCAGCAGCAAAATTTATTTTATTGTCGAATTCCATATAAAAAAAAGAAGAAAAGAAGTAGACAACAACTAGAAAAAGAATCAACAATAATTATTACTGAAAGCAGGAAATTTTTAATTAAAAATCTTTCAAAGGGGCGGATTTCTGTAAAAAGAAAAACATTTCATTCTTGAAATATTTTTAATTGTTTTTCTTTTTAATTTTCTTATCAAATTTATTGTTGTTGGCCAAGAAAGGCAATAAAATATACCTAATCCTTTATTTATATAAAAACGAAATGCCTATTGTTAACAATTTCTGGAATTTCGAGACTTTTTCAATCTTGATTAGGTATTATTTTAGTAAATTACACACCTACCTAGGTAGATAACTTACCTAACTATCAAAATTCATAAAATTCTTGTTTGATAACTTAAAATTTTTTTTAGGACGGTTCTGATGATGGTTTGTATGATGATGTTGATGCACAAAAAAATGGTAATGGTGCAACAAATGATTTAAATCCAATAATTGATAACAATGAATCACCAGCATTACAAATAATTGGTAAAACAACAGAAACGGATCTATTAGTTAATAACAATATTACTAGACAAGATTCAAATGATGATGGACCACAACAACAACAACAACAACAAATACCAGTTGCAACATCGACACAATCAATATCTCAATCGATTCCGCTAGCTGATAACAGTTTACTTGTAGATATATCGGATGCCTTAAGTGAAAAAGATAAAGTTAAATTTACAGTACATACAAGAACTACATTAACTGGTTATACTAAAAATGATATGTATGTGGTTAGGCAGCATGAAGAATTTATTTGGCTTCATGATCGTTTTGAAGAGAATGAAGACTATGCTGGTTATATAATTCCGCCGTGTCCACCGAGACCGGATTTTGATGCATCAAGAGAGAAACTCCAGCGTTTGGGTGAAGGTGAAGGAAATATGACAAAAGAAGAATTTAAAAAAATGAAACTTGAATTAGAAGCCGAATATTTAGCTCAATTTAAGAAAACAGTAGCAATGCATGAAGTTTTCTTAACAAGATTGGCAACCCATCCGGTATTTCGAAATGATCAGCATTTAAAAGTTTTTCTCGAGTATGATCAAGATTTGTGTGCCAAGCCGCGAAGTAAAATGAATGTATTTGGTGGATTGGTTAAAAGCTTAGGGAAAACAACTGATGAATTATATTTGGGTGCAACGGTAGATTTTAATTCATTCAATTTTTTTTTTAACTAGCTCACTTAATACATATTTTTAGGTTCGAGACGTAAACGACTTTTTTGAAACAGAATTACAGTTTTTAACCGAATATCATCAACATTTGAAAGAAGCATCTCACCGAGTAGAAAAAATGACCGGTAAACATAAAGATGTTGCTGACGATCATCAAAAAATCGCAAATGCCTTAATTCAACTTTCAACTTTAGAACATGGGAATATGGAGACTTTTGTAGCTAAAACGGCAGAAATTTTCGAAAAATTAAAGGTAAATAAATATTTTTCTAAATAACTATGTGAATTTAAATTATTTTTTTGGCAAAAATTTTATTGGCAAAACAAAATAATATTAGAAGCATAAGTAAAAATCAACTGAAAGTGTATTCCATTAGAGGGAAAAAAACATTGTAAAATTCATTGAATTTCATTAATATGGAATTTGAGAATATGATTTTGTCGGTTTTTATGATTTTCTGGAAAGGAGTATAGCATTAACTTTTTGAAAATATGTATTCTTGAAAATTTTTAGAATATGGAAGCAAGAGTATCAAGCGATCAAGATCTAAAACTGGGGGACACATTACGATATTACCAAAGAGACAGTAATGCAGCGAAAGCATTGTTAGTTCGCAGATTAAGATGTTTGGCACAATATGAAGCAGCTAATAGAAATTTGGAAAAAGCTAGATCTAAAAATAGAGATGTTCACGCGGTAAATCTAAAATTTCTTTCTTTGTTTAATCACTAGATGTTATGTCTAAATATTAAGTCCTCATTTTCGCTGGAAAAGCACAATAAGTTATGAGAGCAACAAACTTTTTTTTAATATTTCACAAATCACTATGTTTGTAGCACTCAGATTTTCTGTTAAATATTTCATTAAATTTTGGTTCACATGATTAAAATATGTGTCGACTAACCTGCATATGTATGAATTATCAAACTATTAAATCCAAAATTAACGAAAAAAAAACTAGTTTGAGGTCTTATAATAAAAGCAAAATAAATCAAATTAATAATTGTAAACATAAATTTGTTTTGAGTTCTGAAAGTAAATTTCAAAATGTTTGTAATTTGTAGTATAAAAAAACACAAACACAATTTAAGATTCATTTGAAACTGATGATTTTAGAAATACAACAAAAAAAAAAGTGAAAAACAGAGATCTAAGGTTTCAGGAACTAAGAGACGGAGGAGCTTTATATTTTGTAATTTTTGCGTAATAGTTATCCATTATTTAATAAAAATAAATTTTTTTTTTTCACGCAGCCATTAGAAGTTCAAGAGGTAATTTTTGAAACGCTTCAGGGCAACAGATTTTGTTTAGAGTAAAAAAAATATTGTAATAGTATTTATTTTAATTATTTATGATCGAGGAGAACTATCAAAATTACGAAATTTCAAATTTAATTGTAAATTGATTTAGATCAAATTATAAAAAATTTTAATGCTCGGGGCGAAAAAAAAAAATTGATTCAAAGTTACAGCTGAAAAATAACATAGATTTAAATTCATTTCATTTCTTATATGCACAATTTTTCTTGTCTTTATTACATTTGGTCTTGCTTGCCTTTTTTCAACAATTATATTCTACATTAAAAAAATGTAATGTATTTCTTTTATTTTTTTAATAAAAGGCTGAAAATGCACAAGGAATAGCTTGCGAAAAATTTGAAAAAATGTCAGCTTGTGGAAAAGAAGAATTAGTTGGTTTTCGTAATAGAAGAGTTCAAGCATTCAAAAAAGGGTAAAACGAAACCATTTAATGTTTAAATAAATATTTTCACAAATTTTTTTTTTAGATTAACCGAAGTAGCAGAGCTTGAAATTAAACATGCCAAAGCCCAATATGAATTTCTGCGCCAGTCTTTATTAAATTTAGAAAGTATATCGATTGATAGTAATAAGAAATAAACATTCATTCTTGACTTATTTTGTGTATTTAAGAAAATTATGTCGCATTTATTTCTTGATTTATTAGTCATTTTTAAATATTTTATCGCTGTTTTTGTTTATATTTAAAAATAAATTAAATCCCTTTTTTTTTACTTTTTATAATAAATATGTTCGTTAAATGTAAAACCCATAACAATTTAAACAGCATTGCTCTTAAAAAGAGCACTTTCCAGAATGTTGAAAGTTTCAATATATTTTTAAAATTATTAAATTTGTTATGAAAATAAGATTAATAGCAATTACATATTTAAATACGTTTGCACTTTTTAAAAAATAATTCAACTTCTAACTAAACTTTGTAAATAACTCGAAATTAACAAAGCTCGAACTTCGTTAAAAACCTCACAATCATAATGTTATGAAACGTTTCACTTGGATACAGGTAAAATTGAAAAAAAAAAACGCTATTTGTATTATATACAATTCTAATTTTAAATGCCAAATTATTTAATATAATCCTTGTTAATGCTCCTAAATTTCTCTTAATGTGTTTTGTCTTTTATAAAAACTTATATAATAATGCTGCTTAGTAAAAAATATTTAAAGTTATTTGATATCTCAAAACTAAAATTACTATTTTTTTCAAAATAAATTCTGTTTAATGAATATGTATTAAAATGAAAATTTTGACAAATCAATTTATGCCTCACTTTCACATTCTTAGGAGTAATTTCTACACCAAAATTTTTTCCCCAAAAAAAATGCATTAAATCAATAAAAGATAATAAGTTATTAATTCAATAAAAAAGGCTTATTTCTAATATTTTAAAAGTATGTCATATAAATAAGCTTATTCTACATAAAAGAAAACGTCTACAAATCTTTAAATTGTATCTTAGATAAAATTACAACGTAAAATAAATTAAAAACTTTTTTATTTTATTACTAAAAATAAATAGCTTATATCTCTGTAAAATAAATGTAACAATAATATTCTGTATTTTTATTAATAAGTAAGGAAAAAACACAAAATATATTCCTTTTTTGTTATATTTTGTATCGTTAAGAATTATACATTATTTTGAAAAACTTAAAATAGTTATGAAATAAGACTTCTACATAATGATAATAGATAATTCCGTGTTATGAAGTTTATGGCAAGAACTAAGTTTTCTTATTTAGATCTAAAATGATCTCTTTAATTTTCATATACTTTAATTTCAATTATTATGTTTTTACACTCCCAGTACAATATTGAGAAAATAGTTTTTAAAATAAGATCAATTAATTGCCAAAAGAAAAAACCGATAACTAACGATCTTTCATTTCTAACATTACCTAACAAAACATAAAGTGGAATTATTGTCAGTTGATATATCAAAGGTTATGTACTATTTTTTTAGAAAATAAAGTCTTAAAATTATGTTTAATTCAAAAAGCTTTGAACAAGCATTCCTTTTATGAAATTGCATAAAAAAAAATTATCTATATTATATAAAGAAATATTTTTAAAAATTATTTTTGTTTATTATTTGAATCGAATTATAAAATTATTTTATATATAAAATAATTGAAAAAAAGTTTATAAAATTTAAAAATTATTACATCTAATATATTATATGGAATAAATATACAAATTACTATATTCGTAATAAAATGTAAACAGAAGGAAAGAATTTTGTTTTGTTTTTTTTAACAGGTCAAAATCTTCATTGAGTATTTACTTTTTACGATGTAAAAGTGGTTGGATTGCTTCAACACTAATTCCACTATAAAAGTAGGCCGAAATCTTACTAGTTTGCAACTGCAAACAAGAAATAGTAGATTATAATATATGTTAACTAAATTTGTTATTAATTACGAGGTGTCTATACACACAAACACATAGACACGAGTCAAAATTATATCACGAAACCGAAGGTCGAGTGATATAATATTGACAAGTGTCTATGTGTGTGTGTGTATAGACAACGAGTTGTTATAACAAAATTTGTTAACATATCTTATATACTGCTTTAATGCGTAGGGGAGAGGCAGTTGCAAAGAGAGAATATAGAGATAATTTATAATAAAAAATAAAGAACAAGACAAAATAAAACATTAAAATTCCCTTCTCTTTTGAGAAGAAAATATAAAGAAGAATATGCAAAAGAGAAAAAAATACGTTTGGGTATTATTTTTATATTCAAATACGAAGTTATTGAAGAAGAGGTAGAAGGGGTAAGAAATATTGCTTGAAAAAAATAAATTATGTTCCCTTTACTTTGTTTATTTTTCTTCTTTTATCTTCTTCTTTATTTAAATTTTATTTTAAGTTCCCTTTCTTTTACAGATAAAAGAAGCCAAGGGAATTTTTCCACGTTAATTATCCTTTAATTTCTCTTTCTTTTACAGATAAAAGAGGTCAAGGGAATTTCTCCACGTTAATTATCCTTTGATTTCTCTTTCTTTTACGGATAAAAGAAGCCAAGGGAATTTTTCCACGTTAATTATCCTTTAATTTCTCTTTCTTTTACAGATAAAAGAAGCCAAGGGAATTTTTCCACGTTAATTATCCTTTAATTTCTCTTTCTTTTACAGATAAAAGAAGCCAAGGGAATTTTTCCCCGTTAATTATCCTTTAATTTCTCTTTCTTTTAGTGATATTATTTTTGTGAATGAATTACGTAGTTCTCATTTTTTCTCATTTTTTTTTTTTGTATTTGGCTGTATTGAAATATTGTGAGAGATATTATGTTTGTTAGGTATTACGTAATATTCAATACGAAACATCTAAATGATTTCATTATTTACGCTGATGCATCTAAATTTTTTCATTATTTACGCAGATGCATCTAAATGATTGCATGTGTATTGACGCATATAATACTCCATTTAGTGATCTAAATTCTATAGCACTAAATACAACATAACGATCCCCAACGCATTAAAATCTTATACCATACAACAATAATTTCTTCTGATTTTATGTATAATTTTATTAATTTAAGGTACGAAACTTTGAAATTGAGAATAATTTGAGAAGTATCTTTTTTGGGTTTTTTTTTCACATGAGTTAAAAAAAAAAAGAGCACTGAAAAGGAAATTTAGATTGCTGTGCTAAAGCTGTTCTACCTATCATTTGAATTCGATCTTCTAGTCTTCTCATATTTTCTTAGGTTGGAAGTAAACATAGTAGGTACTTACGCTATTCACTTATTAGACATACATTTCGTGACAAAAATTGGGATTTTATGCCAATGCCAACGCCGTCATAGACACATCGGAATGGAAACATTTTTCTAAAGTGATATTTTTAAACAGGTATATGAAAAAAATTTGAAATATATGGAAACTATCTACCTCTATCAAATTTGTTTTTCAATTTTTGTTGTCACTTTAGAAAAAATTATAATTATTATAACTTTGTTTGAAAAATTATAATCCTTCTGAACACCGATCCAGTGTAAAAGTTAAAATAAATTTAAAATTTTTTGAAATTTCGCGGCGTACATTTTTTGTGTGCTTTTTAATTTTTTTCTGATTCTCAAAATGAAAAAGGTTGAAAAACGCTGTATAAATGATTGAAGTTAAAATATGATTTTATTTTGCTGTCAAAAAGCTTGTTTTTTTTTGTTGTTTGTTCTTAAAATTGCAATTGCATCTCTTTGTAAAAAATAAAAAAAAAATATATTAAAATTTTTTTTATTAAAATAAGATATAAAGTTAAAAATAAAAATAAAATAATAATTTATAAATTTTGTATTTTAAAATGACATTTGCAGAATTTTTTGGTTGTACATTTTTAGCATTCGGGGTAATTTTGTTTTGTTCATTGCTTTTCTCAACAAAATTCTTTAAATTTTTTTTATTTGGATTTTTGGAGGTGGCGGCACTGGCAATAATTGTACGTGGGATTGAATAAAACATTAATTTTTTTTTGTTTCTTTTTAGACCCCACTAGCCATGTTTATTATGACAATTTCACATGATCCAATTCGAATAATCATTTTAATAGCAGCAGCATTTTTTTGGCTTCTATCGTTACTACTTTCATCGATTTTATGGTTTGCAGTTGTTCCACTTCGAGAGCATTTGGCATTTGGATTAGTTTTTTCAATTTTCTTTCAGGTGAAAAAAATAAAAAAATAAATTCTTTCTAAATAAAATTTCAACTTTGCACAATGATCCATTTAATATAGGTAGGTACCTAGTACAATAGTAACCGGCTGACTCAAATTTGTTTTGCGAATGTTGAAAAGAATCTCGAAAAATCTTATTTTTCATAAATAAATGTGAGTTATAAGAATTAAAAACTTTCATGTTCATAGAGTTCATAGAGTTCTTCTCTGGAGTCAATGAAGTTGAGTTATCAATAACTTAGAACAGGGCACCTAGCTATTCTTTAACGATCAAAAATTTATTTTCATCGGCCGATTATGATTCATCATGGTACGATTATTAATATTAAAGAAAAATTATCATTATAACACTAAATAATTGCTGTATATATACATAATCGATTTTTAAAATAAATGTGTTTAATATATACGGTTAAAAAAAAATTATCTAAAAAAATTAATAGGCTCGAATATGTTCCACAAACTATATATGTTGTTTTGCTTAACAATAAAGTGTTTCAAAAGATAACTGCCTAATTTGGCAAAGAAGTACTTGCTTGTGTTTAATAATCTCACTAATGTAAATTTTTATTTTTCAGGAAGGATTTCGGTTTATTGTTTACAAATTGTTGCGAAAAACCGAACGTGGATTACAAGAAGTTGCAGACAACACAAGAATAACAGAAAATAAACATATTTTGGCGTATGTATCTGGATTAGGATTTGGTACAATAAGCGGTTTATTTGCCTTAGTAAATGTTTTAGCAGATATGGTAAGAAAATATAGTAACAATGGAAAATTGATATTGAACTGTCGAAAAAATTAATTAAAGAATTGTAGATTTAATGAAAAAAATTTTACAATTTCACTAGACATAGAAGTTATGAAACAGAGAAAGTTAAGAGTAAACTTTATGTATTCATTTTCCCCACAGCAAAATATAACATAGTACCTAGCTTCTAAACTCATAATTAAAATAACTTAATCAAGTTTTTAATACCGTTATTGTTTTTTACGGAAAACAAATTAAAAATCATAGTTTTTTAAATTTATTTAATATTATGATGAACTTACATGAAAATTAACATTCTTATATGATTAATTTAAATTTTATTTTTCAGTGGGGCCCTGGAACAATGGGATTAAAAGGAGGCAGTGAAATTTTTTTTATAGTTTCAGCTGGTCAAACGTTATGTATGATATTACTAAATACATTTTGGAATATTATATTTTTTAATGGAATTGATACTACAAATTATCCCCATGTTGGTTATGTCGTCGTAAGTCACTTATTTGTTTCGTGTATGACTTTATTGAACAAAAATGAACATTACACAATAACATTAACAGTTAGCTATGTGATATTAATGTTAACAATGGTTTTAGCATTCAAAGTTGCAGGTGGGACAGTACTATCAGCAAAACGTTTCATAACATGTAAATAAAAAATACTTTCCAACTTTTAGGTATTAGATAAAATATTTTTAAAAATTCAATTATTAGGAGGCCAATAAAGTTTAAAATATTTTTTTTTTATAGTTTTGCTTAAATTTTTTTGTAATGTTGTTAAAATCATTCAAACAATGTAAATTTTCATATAATATTTTTGATTTTTAATAACCTTGTTATGAAATTAATCTGGCTTATTTTTTTGTATTTTTATTAAGTTTGATGAAATTAATTTCTTTGAGACTCGTCAGCTTTACAAGGCAGTTAATTTTCTTACTAATTAATAATTAATTGTTTACACTGTAAAGAGAAACTTCGTTTTTGTTTTGAATCAGTTCTCGAATGCAGTTCCGTAATAAGGCCTGCCTTTTAGTTGTTTATTTATAAGATTTTCAACAAAAAAAACTTGGTAGGTATTTACTTTTTTATAACAAATCAAAAGAAATTAAAAATAGCATTTCCTGCTTTAAAAGCCAAAGTAAAGAAGTATTTATTTCACTGACCTAAAAAAAAATCGTATCCAATAAAATAAATATTAATAAAAACGACAAAGTCATAAATTGGCTATTAAAATACAATTAAATAAAAATAACTGATCGATTAAGTTTTTATATTTAATATTGTACAAGATATTATATTAAAATAAAAATAAATTCTCAGAAAATTTTTTAACGGATTAAAAATTATTATTATAAAATCTAACACAAATTATAGTAAAGTTTCATGTTATCATTCGCAAATTGCATATATAAATAATGAGCTTTATAAGAATAACAAAAAATTAAAATCATTAGGTCAGAGGAATTGAAAAAAATATATCTCTAAAATCCTTAAAGTTTCCAATTACTAATAATAAATGATAATATCGAGGGATTTAAGAAAATAAATTAATAAATACTTAATCATGTGTAAGATAATAAATTTAAATGTAATTTTATAAATATAATGCATAATTAAAAAATATTAAATTTGGACGTTATTATTTTACTTAAGGCGGCAAGGCAACTTTAATTATCTAACGGTAATATTTCTTTAACTTGATCCAATGTCTATAATTAATTGTTTTTAAGTTAAAAAGTAGTACTACATTAAACTTCTTATCAAGGATGTATTATAACAAAAGTGAATTAGAAGTAAAGTTCTTTGGATAATAAGTTGGGGTTGTTTCCTATTTTTAGAAAAATTGTAAATAATTTGCATCGAAAATTTTAGAAATCCAGCAATAAAGTTTCTCTTGGAATTTTTATTTGATTTCCAATTTATACTTTTTAGGAAATTAAAAAAATATATATAATATTAGAGAGAAGGCTTTTTTATTTATTATAATAAAATTAATTGTAAAATAAAAATAATGCAAAATCTACTGTTTATTTTTCGCCTTTCTATTTTATATTTAAGATATATTCATTTAGTCTAGTTCTTTTTTATTTTATTTTATTGATACATTTTTACTTTATGTATTTTGAATTTCGTAAACTTAAAAAAAAAATAATAATTTTATTATTTTTGTTTATAATTATAAATAATTTTAGTTTATAATTTGTTTAGTTTTACTTATATGACAAAAGTATTCTTTTCTTTTCATTCACATGATAAAAACTTATTTTTTATTCACAATTATAAGATCTTCCAGCATTAAACATTTATTTGTCAAGTAAGGTTGTCAAGTCTCATCGATATAATCTTGTAAAGTCTTTTAGAGCTAACGTCACAGATTTGGTGGTTTCTGATCTGAAAAAAACAAAACAAAAAATGTTAATTGAATTCGAAATTTACATCACGCAGTTGATAGTAGGGTTCAAAGTGTAATAGGCTTACCGAATTTTTTTAATTTTATTAATTTTTTATTTTTAACGTATAACGCCGTTATTAAATAATAAAGGCAAAAAAAATATGTTTTTTCGGTTTTAACTTAATTGAGAAGATGTTATCTAAAATTTTATATGAATGATACCTTAACATGGTCGTACTAAATTCATCCAATTGCTGTTGAGTTGCCGTTATACAACCTCCACTATTCTCTTTCGGTAATGTATCCAATGCCTTTTTCAAATATTGTTCTGTTTGCTCAATACCTTGAACCAATTTCAAATCACGTAATACTTCAGCTACATCCGGTAACATGTATGAATGTAGATAAAATACGGAAGCATGAATTAAATTTATAACTAATGCTTCACCATTTTGTTCAGCAATAATTTTGACTAAAGGTTTTGTGGCCTCTAATCGATATGTGGATCGCCCACATCTTAGTAAATTACAAAAAAATTTCATTACAGATGAATTAGCATCTCGATGATCTAATGTACATGCCAATAAAGCACACTGTATTATTGGCGATACTAAAGGGCTGTCTAAAAATACAACCGGTAAACATTCGATAAAACGTGAACACAGTCGAAAGAAATCATCAACAGTATCTGGATTATTTTTCATACCTAAAAAATATAAATCAATAAATTTAATTAATAAAATATTTTGTAATATTAATGTTACTTAAATAGAAAGGAATGAAAAATATGTTTTGGAGTAAATTAATTGTTTTCAATACATAACTTGTAATTAACGTTACGTGGGTAAATCATAGTTAAGTTATGAATACATATTTATTTTACAAAGACTTGCAAGTGTGTAAATCTAAAATTTAAAGTAATTGATAAGGTTCGCAACTATGTAAACTAAAAATTTTAAATTTTAAATGTACAAATAATTGATATTTCAACAAAATGTTAATTTTCTAAAACTTTTTGTATAGTTCATAATAAAGAATAATTTTAACATTTTAATTACCATTTTCAACTTGTAACATGTGAAATGTTGGCTCAATAAAGGCTTTTAACATTTGTAGAAGACCATTAGTACACTCATCTGAATGATTCGAGAACTCATCAACCAAAATGCTGCCTAAATATAAAAAACAACTATGATGATAAAGGGAGTACAGGCAAACCATTTGTTTTACTAATGGTTCTAGTAAATGAGCCCCTTGTATTCCTATAGCTCGCATGCCGTATCTGATAAAGCGACAAGCCCGCTCCATAACACGTAAGTCAGCTTGATATTTTTCGAAAACTTGTGATATTAATGGCCAAGCATCAGTTAATATTTTTACAACTGGATGAATTTCATTTGGTCGAACATCTGGTGAAGTGTGACGAACAATTGCACAAGCACGGTCGATCCAGTATGCTGGATCTGTTTGTTCGCCTTTTGTAACTGCAGGTGGATTTTCCAGTAATCGAGCTAGCGGATGTAATTGAAACGAACAAATTTCATGCATTGCCTGCTCAAGCTGTGGTCTTTGAAGTCGAGAAAGTATAATTGATATTCCTTTTAACAATCCAATCGATAATTCGTTATTGATTTGAAAGCTATCCAAACTTCTAGCAATTTCTATTAAACCAGATATATGAAAAGTCATTTGTTGTTTACAACCTGCGCATATTGAAGTTAAAGCGGCTGCTGCAGCTGGAGCTAATCCATTTTTTTGTTGAAGAGAATAAAGCAAAAAATTTAAAACAGATTGTAATGATTCTGGATGATTTTCAATCCACTCAAACAATTCTCCCAATAACATGATCGACGTATAACGAAATGCTATATGAGTATTTTCCGGTAAATTTAGTATTGCTTCAACAACTTTCGGAACCACTTCATTTTCATCCCTAAAAATAAATTATTAAATCTTATTTATTGTAATTATAATAAATTATAAAAACTACTTAATTGTGGGTGGTAACTCTAACTTTGATACATAGCTTTTGATTTTACCTAATTTTCATTGTGTATTGATATTTTTTAGCATGTATTTACTCTTTATTGATACTATATTAATATTACATTAATATCATATTCCTCAAATAAAAAAATTATTAATTTTCTAATAACGTTTAAAAATTAAGTTTAATTTAAACCTGACTAAAAAAGGGGAATTTTACTTCAACTAATTATTATTATAATATCAAATTGTACAATTTCAATATAATTTAAGTAAAAATGGATTTGCACTTTCTTATTAGAAAAAAATATTCAACTTACGGTAAAATATTCTTTGCTACATTTCCCATAACGAATAACGCTGCTTCACTACTTTCCCAAGTTGCTGATGGAGTTTGCAACAATAAAAACATTTGCTTAAAACAATTACTTGAGCCAACAATGAAAACTACATCTTTTATCAATTCTGAAACTTTTCGTCTAAAATCCTAAAAATCAAAATTTTTAAATATTTTAGATTATATATACATATTATCTTGTTCACCTTAGCATTAAGATTAGATACTAGATGAAAGCAATAATGCAGTCGTGAAAAAAAAAACTTACATTAAAATTATCTTGTTCGTCAATAAGTCCTTCGTGATCAGCGTCCATTTGTGAATGTTTATACAAAGCTGTTAAAAGCCTCTCTACATGTGATTTAAAATAACTAGTTAAAGTATCATTATCACGTTGGTACAATTCTTCACTTAAGCGGTACCATAAATTGAACGTTATTTCGGCAACTTCATAATCATAATGGCCAACGCACATTAAAATCAAATCCAGTGACTTTATCGAATAATGTGTTTGCTCTTCATTGCTAACCATTTTTTCGAGAAACGCTTCTCCTAATTTTAATAATAAAATAAATAATATTAAAAAAAAATATATATGTCTATTAATCGGTATTATTCTAAAAAAATCAATTATCTTCATATTTTATAGAAAACAAATTTAAAAGAGTTATAATGTTCCTGATTTCGGTTCTTGGTATAGATACGTTATGTAAATGCAACGAACAATTTATTTGCGATAATCCGATCATTTTTGTAGCAAAAATTAAAAATAAAATCGTAGTTTAAAAGTAGTAGGTTCCATAAAATGTACTTTCATAATTATATTCATTGACTTACATGCCATAATAAACTAAATTTAGAACAAAAATTGAATCATTTAAAACTATTTTCAGTCCATATAATTTATTTTTGTTATTACCATTGAATATATTTTATAACAGATTAATAGAATAATATGTTTCAAATACGGACGATAAATTTGATATTCCTAAAAAATTAAAAAGAAAAACTAACCTAATGCAGTAAATATTCGGCAATAATTTATAACTTTATCCATATCTTCGACTCCAACACTCTGATGATATGCATTTTCTAAACCAATAATTCCATTAAAAATTTGTGCCTCTAACAATTGATGACCAGAATTTTGATTGTTATTATTAGCCTCAATGCATTGCAACAATGTGCATAAGCAATCTGTAGCGGACTCATGTAATTCTCCAGATGTATCATTTGCATCCAATAATTGGAATATTTTTTGCGCTATTGGATTTTCAGTGAAATTTGACAATGGAAAAGCGTGTACTGTTATCCAAGAATTATAACATTTAATTAGTTTATTTAATAAATTATCACGTTGGCAATAATTTTGCAGACAAGCTATTAAAAATTCCATTACAGTGGGTGCACTCGATTCTAATTGCCGATGAATTTGTTCTCTCCGATTTGCGCCCAAACGTAAATAGCGTGAATCAATTTCTTCAGGAATTAATGTTAATACTTCCAGTAATGGCCATGTGGATTCTGGTCGTTGCGATAATAATTCAACTAACGATAAAACAGGATTCTTCCATGTAGCCATTTGAAGTGCTAAATCTGAAATAGCTAAGCATAATTGTGTTACTATTATGGGATCGGTACCACTAGTGATTTGACCAATATGAACTATAAGTGAGTCTCGCAAGGATTCATGAGTATTAGATGGTAGTTCATGAAATGAATTCAAAATTTTATTTCGCATCGTTTGAGCAGCAAAATAACACGAATTTAAATCACGTTTTTGTTGTAATAATTCATCTGCTATGGTCCATGAATAAATCTAAAAATAATAAATTAAATTAGATATGTTTCGGACTTAATTTATAGGTATCTCTATATAATTTAAAATAAGGGATGAATTCGATGCTGATGTTATTGACAAATTAATTATGTTTATATGATGAACTGCCAAAAAAAATTTAATGTCTATTTTCGAATTGTTTAATACCTATATCTACCATAGGTATATAAAGAGCTCATAGGTATATAGCATATATATAACATCATATTCAAATTTCCTAATACGAATAGATAGGTGGATACATTATCATAACAATTTTTCGACTTTAATTCCCGAAAATTAAAAATATAAGTTCAGTACATATTTAATAACTTAGAAAATAATTACTGATTTTTGGAATTCTTCGAGCCACTTGGCGGCTTTCTCTTTTTCTTTTGGATTTGCCTGGCCACCAAATAACGTATAAATGCCTTGATAAACCATTTCTGTATTGATTGGCGTTGAGTTTGTTTCCATTTTCTAATTAAATATTTTTTTACGATTTTTCCTTTGATAAAAAAATTTTGGGAATTTTATTTTCACTTGCTGAAAATGCTGATTGATTGTAGTTTCTAGAACTTTTTTTTTTTCAATAGGTACCAAAAAAGTTGTACCAAACCAAACCAATTCTAATTCTAACCAACCAATAAATATTATTTATGTATTTTTTTTAAAATTTGCATATAATTGACATAAAATTTATATATTTATATTTTCCATTAATCATTTAATATTTTTTTTTTATAACTTTATATTTAAAAAAAAATGTGTTTAATTAAAAAAAAAATGCCTTTTTTACTGAAAAAAAAAATCGTAATCAAAAAAACTCGACAAAAAATTTCGTCCCAAGTCCCAAGATGTCAAAATTGTTAATGACATTTGTTTGACATCTCTTGATTTTGATTATTTTCCTCTTATCAAAGCACACTTTAAAATGCTGCAACACTAAAATTTTCCCTCTAACCAAAAAATTTCATGCGATGATCCCAGCTTCAGCATAATCCTAGATAATTGTAACTTTCAAAATGAAAAAAAAAAAGAGCTGAAAGGAATTTAATTTGTAATTTGTGAGTGAATGAAACCTTCATTTAATTTTATACAAATATTTAAAAGCAATAATTAATTATTCTCCGTCATGGTGTTTACCGGTCTCTCAATTAATAATTTAGTTTTAGAATGTGAAGCCGGTGAGTCATCAAATTGCTCACTACAAGCTTCGCTTTGGTGGCTGCGAAGACTTCGTTTCCTTATTGAGTTTTTTTTTAATCTTGACATTATTCTTGCCTTCCTGGTTAAAAAAAACTAAAAGCGTAAAGTTTTTTAAAACAGAAGAACAGAACAAAAGTTTTTATTGAGTTTTTTAATTTATTGTGGTTTAGTTCTGTAATAAAATAAATTTATTTATTTTAGCTTAAAATAAATTGAAATTAAATTAATTAAAAAATAAAAAAAACAAACAAAATGGTAAAGAAAATAAAGAAAATTTTTCGAGGATTATTATTGTACCTAATATGCCTTGCCTATAGTTTTCCTTCCGCTTCCGTGATTATTTTTTTTTTGGCTAGATTATTTGTTAACAAAAGAATTATTCACGGTATACCTATATATTTTAAAAAATTAGCTAAAATGTGAAATTTATAAGATTTTATAGAAGTTACTAACTTTGTAGGTACCTAGAGAGCATTGTTCGTTTCATTTTACACAAAGAAAAAGAAAGGTGAACTTGCAAACTAAATTAATATTAAATTAGGTAGGTGCCTAGTCAAATATTTATCTTAGAAGCAATTTTTATTACAGTAGGAGAAGAAAAAATTTATATTTAAAAATCCAGACAAAATTGTGATTCTGAAAAAATAGTTTCGAGCCACAAATTTATACTTATAAGTTTACCCTATAAGTGCCCTCAGTAATAGACACTAATAGATATTTAAGGCGGAAATTACCACTTGAATTTTTTTTTTGTTTGCTATAATTAATGTAGGTATTTATTTTTTTATTTTTTTTCTAAAATGACTAATTCGATGATAAAAAGTAAAATTAACAATTATATATTTTAATCGAATAAAGAAAAAAAAAACAAAATTTAATTTACATACTGCTGATGATAATAGGAAATTTTATACAAAACCAAAAAAAAGAATGAGAATAATACCCCAAGCCACAATATTGTACTTAGTATGTACCTAAGTGAAATTTCAATAAATTAATAGTATTAGCAACACAATGCAATAGATTTCAAACCTTTTTAACTTTCTAAGATAAATCAAAAAGTATAAAAACTCTTTTTCTGCTTTCTTATAATCTGGTCAGATTTGTATCAATTCCTAAAAAAATCAAATCCAGATTTAAAATTTTGTTTCAAATTTAGTTGCTTAAAATTAAAATACGTTTGCAAGTATTAATAGTAGGCTCTACTCAATTATTCACAACATGCAACTCAAATTCATTGTCTACATGTCCCGCACTAAATTCCTTCGCTATTGAATAGGTCAATTTGATTTCTGATTTGTCATCAAAAATTTTAAGACCATTATTTTATATTTTTAGGGTGAAAATAAAATTTGTGATATCACTGCAGAAGTAAAAGATGAACTAAAAAAATTTCGCTTTCGCAAAAGTACAAATAATGCAGCTTTGATTTGTAAGTTTTAAAATTTAGTACAATTTCTTTTCAATTGAAGTATTTTATGGCATGTAAGAAGTCCCCGGAAATTAAGTTCACCAATGCAAAGGGAATTAAGTACGCTGAAATTTCCTTATCATTGGGAACTAAGTCCTCAAAAAAAAATTTGGCCCGAACTTATTTCAAAATGAAAGGAAATTATTTCCTTATAGGTATTTGGAAATAATTTCCCTATACATATTTGGAAATAATTTCGCAGACCTTAAAATTAAAATTGATGGCGGAATTAGTTCCTTTTGAAATGGAACTAGGTACTTAAATCTCGGAAAGAAAAACAAATTAATTTCGTCGTTTTCTTCATACATTTGTCGATGGCGAACTTAATTCCCGTGGACTTATTACCCGCTCCCGAATTTTATGTGATCCTTACTGTAATAGCCCTTGAAGCTAACAAAGAGAAAATATCTTTTATTATTGCGAAATATTGCCGACTAATTAGACTAAATGTTTATTCAATAAACTTTAAAATATTTCAATATATTCATTAATTATTATTATAATATAATAGAATAAATACCTAGTATTATTAATTAATTTGGTATTATGTACATAGTTTATATATTTTACGTCCAAAATTTATTTCAGTGAAAGTTGATCGTGAGAAACAAAAAGTTATTTTAGATGACTTCATTGATGATATTTCAGTTGATCAAATTCAAGATATTTTACCAGGACACCAACCTCGTTATATCATTTATACATATAAAATGATTCATGACGATCAAAGAATTTCGTACCCAATGTGTTTCATTTTTTACACTCCTCGAGACAGCCAGGTAAGTTTAATTTGAAATACTACAAAGCAATCAAACTTTCGGTTTATTCCTTTTTATTTTATTGATATAGAATATATATATATTTCACGTCTGTTACAAAAATTCGATTAAGTGTTTTTTTTTTAAATTTCAGATTGAATTGCAGATGATGTATGCTTGTACTAAAACTGAATTACAACGAGAAATAGATCTAACTCGAGTTTTCGAAATAAGAGAACTAGAAGAGCTTACAGAAGAATGGTTAAAAGAAAAATTGAAATAAGCTATGAAAAGAGAACAAGCTTTCAATAATTATGTATAAAAAGAAATATACTATTCCAAGTTTTTTTAAAAAGTAGAGTAAAAAGAAAATAGTGAATTTGAAATTGAATAGACCAATAAATACACCAAAAAGTTTTTTTTGTATACAATATAATGTACTATAAAAAACAAAATAGAAATAAGCAGTAAAAGATTAATTTTATAAGAACCGAAAAAAACAAAAACTAATAATAATATATTACATTTCCTTAAATTAGTAAATAATGGTATCTCAGTCATACAAATATTTTCTTTTTTGTTTTACTCAAATACTTGTCTTGCATTGTTTTTCTTCTTTCTTAATTTTTTTCTTAATCCAATCTTAGTGTCATCAACATAAAGTGAAAATTTTTAGATTTTGTTGATGGAAATTAAAGTTATATGGCATTTTCGTATTTTTTGCATATTTGAAAAACTATTGAAATACGGCTCTCTTAAACTGTTTAATTTTTTTTTTATTACTGATTTTTTTTTATATCATATTGTAAAACTCATTGTGAGCGTTTTAATGACAATTTTAATAATTATAATGTATTCTAAAATATATTCAAATATACGTATAAACGATTTAAGGTTATATAGCTGTGCTTGCCAAATAAATCCCAATTTGTATATAGGCTGTTAGAAAAAATAAGAGATATTGTAAAATTATTATTTTAAATTAAACAATTTTTTTTGTTATAAAATTTACAAAATTTTAACTGAAAATTTTAAGAAAAAGCATTTGCATGAACAATTTTATAAATTTTTTATAAAAACAACAATATCATTTTTTATTTAAAAATAAACTAAAAAGACATTTTTTATAAATTTAAAAACTGATAATGAATAAAGTTAATTGAAATTAATCTAATGGTTTTTTCTTCTTTCTTAATAGAATAGATGAATTCTTATGTGACGATTTTCAATATTGAGAGTTTTTCTTAGCTGACTCTTATGTTCGACATACATACTATAATTGGCCGTAGTTGTTCAAATTTCAATTCCTTAAAGGTCCTGAATATGCGTACTGATGTTCTAAGAAAGAATTATAGTAAGAATTATAGTTTTATAAACTAATCAATCTGACATGTTTGTGTATATTTTAATCAACATAATGAAATTAATGCCAGTTTGGGATTTTTTTTAAATCTACGCGTTACACTTCTCCGTCTACCATGTTAGTTGCCTTTGTTTTTATTTTGGAAGCAATAACCCCCGAGCACACAACTAATATGAGAAAAACAGTTTTATTCTTTTGTTAAGGTTTTAAGTATGATATTATATTTTCAACCGACACTGATAGTATGAAGGTTTTTGATAGTATGAAGCTAGATATAGCGTTTTTGATTGGTGAACCCCAGTATAATTTTTCTTTTCGTTACACTTTCAACGGAACTGATTTTGAACTGCTTTATTATTTCATTTGTTCAATTCCGCTGATTTTCAAAAGTTTCTGCTTGACTTTTCTGATGGTCTGCAACAATTTTACTTACATATTTATTATTACTTCTCATTCTCTAAATTCGAGAAATGATAGTTGAGAGAAATTTTTAAATTTTTGACTCTTTATTCTCATGCTTCTGGATTTTGACTTTTATCATTCCTCCTTTTGTTCTTTCTTACCTGCTAACTTACTCTGCACTCTTGCTCAAAAAAAATTTCTTCTACTTTATAGTTTTTTGTAAACTCCAAATAAATAGTTTAGTCAATTGCATAAAGCATAATGTATTTATTTAATTTCGAACACTTTTTCGAAAGTAGAATTAGAAATACATAATTGATTCCCAAAAGTTATCCTTTTTCGTTTTATTTATAGAGGCTTTCTCGATTACTTATAAAAAATTTTATTTTCTATTTCATTCGAGTGAAAATAGAAGTCAATTTATTAATAGAATTTTGAATATATATCACTTCACATTGAGTCGAGATTAAAACTTGTTATACAAAAAAAATACCATTTTTTTTTAACTATAACAAATTCACAGATGTCACTGGGAATTTCTTATGTATTTCAATTCGATCGCAGAAGCTCGAAATTCGAATGATAGTTTATTTTCATATTCATTGCTGTTTGAGAACAGGATTTTCGAATAATTTAACGATTGAATATAACTATATCCTATGAACTTAATGAATCATGGACTTTTAATACTTAACTTAATTCCATTTTAGGAGCATTGTCACATGGTTAATAAAGAATAAAAACGTAAAAAACAAATTAAAAAAAAAAACTACATACTTTCTTCAGTTATTTTATAGAATATTTAAAATAAAATAAACTTTGAGAAAAAACATTTTCACCTCTAAAATATTTTTTCCATTTAGGAAAATAGAAAGATTTTTTTGTTTCTAAGAAAATTCGTTAATAAAAATAAATTTTTCACTAATCAAATTATTTTTTCTTTGTAAATATTTTTGTTTATTAAAAATGATTTTTGGTATATTTTTTATATTTATTTACTTTATTTGTACAATGTTTTTATTTTTTATCTTAATTATTTTATATTTTATAGTTCTTTTTTACAATAATACAATCCATTTTTTTTTTTGTTTCAAATATCGATTTCATTTTAACATTTATACATAATTTCGGTACATTTTTTTTTTTTTAGTCTATTTTTTTTTATTTTATTTTTTAATAAATACTTAATTGAAAAAAATTATAAAAATTTTTTCTTTTTCGTAAAAAAAAAGTTTATTAAATTTATGCTATGAAAAAGTATTTGAAAAATACATACAATTTAAAAAATGTATTTATTTTTAAAAAATGTTTTACATTCATAAATAAATAAATGTTTTTAAAGTACATAGTTACTTCTTTTTAGCTACATATTTTTCTTATGCAGATTAATAACTAAATCTAATTACATATTTTATAAACTACAAAACTTTTAATTTTTTTTCTTATAAATTACGAACAAATATTGCTGATAACATTTTATTTATTTATTTTTAATAAAAAGAATTCGAAACTTGCAAAGTTCTTGTTCTTTCATTTTACAACTTTTTTTTCATTTTTTTTTTTTTTTAATAAAGTTTTTACAAATTAAATGTCATCTTAAAAATTGTTCTTTGGATTGAGTAACAATATATTAAGTTTTTGACTAAAAATTTATTATAAAAAATTAATTATTTTATAATTCATCTGAGACGTTTATCGATTTTTTTTTTAATAAAAATCATATGAGGATATTTTGAAATAGGTATGTATATTTAAAATTTACTGCTTGCTGTTAATTCGGATTTGCGAAGATAAATACCAAGAAGTTAATGCAAATTTGATTAATAAAAACAGTGAGAAATTACCTATACTTAATCAAAATTCCATTACAAATTTGTGAAATCTTGTTTTATGGAGAGAAAAAAAAAAATAATATCCCACTAATCAACGTAAATTTGTTATATATCGACAGACTTAATCAATGAAATCCCGAATTTTTTTCATTGATTACTCCTCTCTCCATTTATTTCAAAATTCAAAAATAACGAAAAAAAAATAACTTCACTGTTTGTCAAGTTATTTTTCAGATATTTAAGAATTCTAGTTAAGTAAAAATTATTTAAATGCTTGAAAAAATTAAATAAAAATATTCAATTAATTTCGTTTTATCTTTTTTTTGTAATAATAAAAATTGATATAATCCCATTTAATGAAATGGAGAGTGGAGAATTTCAATATCAATTAATATGAGAATTGATGCGATCAATGAGAATTAATTGAACTTGTCATTTGTTGTTCAATTGGTAAATTTTCAGTAATCGAAATATTTCTTGCATATTATTTTTTACTTGGTTATTAATTAACTCTATAATAACTTTTAAATTAAAGTACCTATATATAAGTAAAAAAAAAAAATGATGTATGATATGATGAAAATAAAAGTGTATTTAATAGATATCTTTATTTTTTCAACAACGGAAGAAAATTTAAAACAAAAAAAAAAAAATAGAAATGAGATGAGTTTTTAAAAATGTTATTTTTTTGAAATAAAACAATTTTTTTAAATAATGATTTATTTTTTATTATTTTATACTTAAATTTTTTTATTTTTATAAAATATTGCGTATGAATCGAAATATTAAAAAATAATAAAAGAAAAAAAAAAAATTAATAATAATAAGTCTTGTAATTATTTAAAAAATATATATGTAAGCGCAATATTATTTTTATTGAGGATATTTTAATTACATAATCCATATTTAAATCAAATATTTTAGTTATAAATTTTTGACTTTTAAAACTAAAAACTATTAATATGATTGAAAATGGATTAATTTAAAAAAAAAAAATTTCAAATTATTTGTAATATACAAATAGAAGAAACATAAATTAATAACTTACCTAAGAAAGATAGCCATTAGAAAAGACATCATCGCAAGTCATGAAAATTGCAAGTTCTACCATTTAGAGATGATCTTCTACAATAGTTGACACTAATCATAAGAAATCTTAAATAAAATATTGAAAAAAAAAAAGAAATAATATATATATATTCTATAAAAGTGAATACATATAATTTTATTAGTACTATTATTTAATTACTTAAATTAAAACAAAAAAATATGTAATTAAAATTTTTGTAAACAAACCTGAATTTTTTAATTTTTTGTTCTATTTTTTTTTTACCAATTTTGATAAAAATTTATATTCTTTGTTATTAATAAATTTGAAACTGAAAAATTTGCTTTTAATGATTTCTCAGTTCTTTCCATATTTTTAACAAACAAACAAAAAATACATTTCTTTTTTTTTTTTATAATATTGATAAATAAAAATTTTATTTAGAATTTATCAACTCAGATTGTACGAATATAAAAACTTAGCTCGTCCGATTTTGTATATCCCGAAATTCTTACAATAAGATAAAAACAGCTTTCATACTTTTTCTCTTGTAAAACCAACAAATGAAAGAAAGTTTAAGATGAAAAAATGTTTGACTTTGTTTTTATTATTTTTTTTTTTTCAAACAGTTTTTTTTTTTATTTGTTTTTTTAATATTTACAAAAAGTTTTATATGCGGAGGAAAATGACAAAAAAATACTTTGATGAAACTAAAAAAAAAAAAAAAAAAAAAAAACGACAATGTTATTTGTTTAATACAAAATTTAGAGAACACTTTTACATAAAAAAAAAAAAATTCATCCTGAAAATTTCCAATTTTAGCCAATTGAATGAAGAAAAAATAAATTTAAAATACACGTTTTGAATTATTAATTTTTTTTTTTTAATTTTTGTAATTGTTTTTATTTTTGTTTCTTTTGAAATTTATATCATTTTCAAGTGTTTTTACTGCTTTTTTTTTTTTATATACTTCATTCATTCATTAATTTTAATTATAATAATAAATTTCAATATATTAAATCTTACAGTTTAAATTAAAAATTAAAATGAAAATCTTGCATAGTACTTTTTCTTTTTTTTTTTTTTTAAAATAAAAAAAATTATAATAAAATTAAAGTTAAAATCAAGAAATAAAAAATTATTTCTCTTAATATTTTTTTTTTTTGTTTTTTCTTTTTTTTTTTTTTTTATATATTTTAATTTATAATTTTGTGTCTGACTATACTACAACATTATTATTCGTCACCACCGTCTTCTTCTTCTTCTTCCTCCTCACCGTCTTCTTCATCTGAAAAGTAATTAAGAAAAAAAAACAATTGTGTTAAAAAAGGTGCATAATTATTATTCGAAATTCGATTATTCTTAGAAACCAACAAGATCTTTTCTTGTTTGATTATTATTATTGATGTGCTTGAGAATTTTGAATGAATCACTATTATCACTATTATTAATTAGAAATTATGAAAGTTATTACGAAAATCTTATTCTCCTATCCATTCGTGATAAACAAAAAATTAATATACATTGAATTTTTATAAAATAGAATTTGAGACTATAATTTTTGTTAGATAGTACCTTGGGTTAGACTTTAAAAGCTCATATATAGTTGAGAATAGGCACAGTTTCCAGTGATTTTTTTTTATAAATTACACATCAGGAAAAAAAAATACAATATCAATATCAGAAAAATTTACGCATGAAAATATTTATGTTACATGAACATGTATATACCTAGTAAATTAATTATTAATTTAGATGAAAATATGTGTAACAAATAAACTCAAAAACATGGTTTAAAAATAATAGAACTATACGTGTTATTAATTAATTATACACATGTATTGTACACTATTATATTATTATTAATATAAAATCATTAATCTAGTTTCTAGTACATTAAATTAATTGATTATTTTCAATATTAAAATATGCATTTTCATTTAATAAAAATAATGTGTAATTTAATAAAAGAAAATAATTTTTGTCTATATCAGGTCATCTGAGTGTAATATTTTATTCAAAAATATTTTCTAAAATATATTTTATTTTAAAAATATAGAATAATTCGGTTGCAAATCGCTTGTTAGTAGTTAACAGTTTTAAATAATAAAGGATTCATTACCTTCACCATCTAATTCTTCTTCTCCGTCATCGTAAGGTAAATCGTATAGTTCATTTTCACTTTCAACTTCTTCAATTTCTTCTTCTTCACCGAATTCTTCATCGTCAACTTCACAATCTTCATCATCGCCTCCACCATTCTCTTCTTTTTTCGCTTTCTTTGATTCTGTTGTTTTACCCTAAAAATAAAAATAAAAATTATAATTTAATAAAATTTCATAAGTACTACTAGATAAGTAAATTATGATAAGAGAATGTTAAACAAGTTTTAGGACAGTGAGTTTCTGCTACCTATATTTAATCCAAATTTAATATAGATATTATTAATTGAAAATGCATTACTGTACGAATGTCAACATTAGTCACCTAAATTATCATCTAAACACCTTTTTTTTCTACGAAAAACATTTATTTGCAGAATTCATTTCTAATCCCAATTGATAATATTATCTTCTACTTGTAATATCCGCGTATTCGAAATTCGAGTAATAATAGTTTTTATTCATGTGTCACGAGTAAATTGATTACTTTAAAAATGTAAATGAAGCAATTAAAAAAAAGCTGGGAGTTGACAGTTTGTTAATGATTTTTATATTTTATTTTTTATATCATTTATTTTAATCTTGAAAAATTTCCAGTGTTCCCAATTTCTGATTGCTATTCGATGTTTAAGCGAGGTGATTTTTTTTTTTGTCTCTCAGCTTCATCTCATTTCTTTAAATATAAATCTTTTATTGTAAATATTTGTATGTGAAAAAAAAAATCGTTTGCTTTCAAAATTAGTGATAGATTAAAGCTGTTATATATATGATGATAAGTGACAGATATATAGAAATAAACTAGAAATACAAATCTATAGTGCTAACAATAATTTTATTCAGAACAAAAATTTTTTAGCAGTACTGTATATTTGAAATTATATATTGTGTGTAATAAAAATCCTAAATAAAACTTCTCACGCCATTTTATTTGAAGCTAAAAATTACTTAAAAAAATATACAACATATTTTACAGTGTGTATGTAGTATAGTTTATATTAAGATATTTGATACAATGTAAGTACATACAATATTAACACTGAAATTAAGAAGGAATAATAATTTAATTTTTTTAAATTAACAATTTAGTATAATTAATATACACAATTTAGTATCAATATCACATTTCGCTTTTTTTTTCTTGCTATCATCAAAACTTCATTTTTGAATATTCCATTATTAATTTTATTGATAAATCATGAAACGGGCGGCGCTTTACAATTTCACATATAAAAAACAAAATTTATGAAGCCAAAATTATAAAAATTTTATTGGCGTCATGTCACAAAAAAAAAAAAAAAAGTAAGCAAATTAAATTTTTTTTTATGGGCAATGTTTGATTAAAAGGTCTTCAATAAAAACTATACACGTATTTTTCAGTACATATGTATATTCTAATTTTATATACATTTATAAAAAAAATATTTTAGATACTAGTGTAACTAACACAAGCTTAAGAATACAAAACAAGGCAGCAATACACATTATCTTTTTTTTTTTCATAATTGCGGGTAAAATTTTGTATACCTATTTAAAAAATATATAAATATATATGGTATAGGTATAGATAAATTTTTCATGTGGCTCAGCTTCATTTGTCACGTTTTTATGACACTTAACACGTTTTTTTACTCAGTAAATAAAGTATGTAGTACATAAATATTAAATAAAAAAAAACCAATAAATAATATTATTAGTATATAATTTTTCTTGTTTTAAATTAAAAAATACATACATTTAAAAATACACATACACTAAAGAAAAAAAAAGTTGCGCAATCGCATATATGAAATAGAAAAATATCTTTTAATTTTTCTTCAATGCTTAATGTTTGTGCCGCTCTTCATGCATATACACTATTGTATAGAAAATGAAGCATAACGCAATATACATTATACATATTTATTTTGTTTTTATATACAAATTTCATTGAATGAAAAAAGAAGAAAAAAAAAAAAAACAGAAAACAAACCGGCACTCACGTTTCTTTTTACTATGCAGTCTAGCTATATGTAATTTTTTTTTTTTTTTTTTTCAATATATATGACTTTTTTTTTGTTATTATTGTTTTTATCGACACACATTTGAGATAAATAAAGCGTGGAAAAAAAACATTTTTTCTATATACAAAATTGAATACATAGTCTCGGGATTTTATATATCAAAAAATATATAATTTTTTTTTAAGTATACCTACACCAAATCTTTAAGGTGCTTTTTATTGAACTTTTTTTTATATATTACATACTTCAATATAAATTATTTATATTTATACAAATATAATAATATAGAAAACGTTAAAAATTATATGTATGTAGCAAAAAATTTCGAAAAAAAAAAAAAATGACTAATAAAATAGTATTAATAAATTATCTCAATGAGAATTGAACGCAAACAAACAACCTTAAAATATACTTTATGAAAACAGAAAATGAAATATTAAACAAAATAAACTGACAAAAACAAGACAGAGATAACGTACTTTTCAAGTACATATATACATAGGTTTTATTTTATATTTTTCGTTTGACATTCTCTAGACTAGATATCACAGAAATTAAAAACAAAACATTTAACTTATATTCAAAAAAAAAAAAAAAAAAAGAAGAAAAATATGGTTTCAATAGAAAAAGTTACATATGTATAAATAAAATTGCAATGTATTTTTTGATAAAATAGATTATTAGAAAATATAAATCAAGTTTAAAACAATTTAAAAATTTTACAATTTAATAAGTTTATGTTGGTCTTGTTTAAAATAAATAATAAATAGGTTATGTAAGTTAAAAAACATTGTTCTATAAATATACAACTAGCAAATTGATAGGCCGGCCGGTATTTATGTTGATGTATTTTTAAACTAATAAAAATAAATCATTGAATTCGTTTAAAATTTGTTTTGTATATTAATAAGAATCCTAAAATAAATGCAGCCCTTTGACCAATAGTTGTATAAACATATTCATTGGCTCACCGACGTTCCATAATTCAGAGGAAAATCAATTGTTTACACTGGTTGTCTTTCAAAAGTATTTTACAAATATTATATTAAAATAAAAATTTTCTACATCTCAATTAATTAAAATAAAATTATATCTGGCAACTTTAATAACCAATTTCTCTTCCTGTGCAAATAAGAATTATTATAGGAACTTGATTTTTGCCGCTTTACTCCTTTATTTTGAATTGACAGTAGTGTAGGTAGAATAATATAAATTCACAATTTCACAAATAACTAAACTAATTTTTAAATCAAACTAAATTATTCTTAAACTGTAATTCAAAAATATGAAAGTCCTAAAGTACACCTGCACACGCATAGTGCTTCTTCTTCTTTTCAAATTTGTATGATTTATATTTTTATTCCTCACTACTAAAGAGAGGAAAATAAACAAAAAAAAAAAAAAAAAAAACTAAATAACGCGTAAACCATGTATAACAAAAAATGTGAATGACACTTAAAAAGTATCTGTAGAAAAAGAAAAACGAAAAAAAGACGCAATTTTTTTTTTTTTTTTAAATAGAAGCATAAATAAAATAATAATCTTGTAAAATAATATGAAGATGTAAATTAGAAATGAAAGAAAAAAAAAGCTCGCACGTAAAACAAACGAAATACCTACCTAGTATCTACAGTTTATGAAAAAATATCTAGTAATATACTATCTAGGTTGTCCTATCAATAACGAGGTAATAAATTTAGTTTTAAATGTATATTTAATGAAAATTTAATTTCCATTTCTCATTGATTTAGGTATATAACCTAACATCAGTATATCAACTTCCGATAATTTTAATGGATTTAAGAAAAAAAATATGTAGGTTATTTTAAAATTAAAATTTAATAAAAGTAAAAAGTATATATATAAATATGTTTTATTTGCAAACAAAAAATGCGCGCGCATTCCATCTCCATAAAATAATAATTTAAAGGAAAAATTCAGTTATTAAAAGAAAATTATCCTTTTTAGGTAGCTAAGTATATTTCGGTTGATAAATAATATATAGGTAGATAGTAGGTATACCTAACTTACATTGTGTTGTATCTACATTTTTATATATAAAAACCGAAATAAATATTTTTTATAAAGGAAAAAAAAAAAACAATTTTATTCCGAAAGTCTATGTAATAGTTAAAAAAAAAAAAATAATTTCTTAAAAATTGTATTTAAATGCTTAAAATTCATTAAAAAAAATTAGCATTTCAAACAAATTTTTATTGCCCAACCATGCATCGTTTTATTGAGAAAAATTGAGTATCTTTTTCCTATTTTTAATTAATAGTTTATACTTTATATTAAGTTACAGTACCTTTAGTATAAAACTTCTAATTACTTAAATAAAAAAACAAAATCAAAGCGCCCATATTAAATCGACTGCACCAAAGTTTTATTTAACAGCCACGCTACGCTAATTACATACATTGCCGTCTCCATTATAATGTCAGCGCGTCATAAATTCAGATATATTTATCTTCAGTAAACAGTTAATATACAAGTATCTAAAGCACATTTGAAATAGAATTAGGCTTTCGCAGATATCTCATATTTTGATATCCCCCCCCTAGCATAATCATTTAAGATAGAATCTGAAAGTTACTAATAAAAATAAATAAAAAAAAAAAAAAAATGGCGGCATTATAATGTACATCTGTCAAAGCCGCTACTTCAAATTGTCAATAAAAATATTTGTACATAAAAAAAAAAAAAAAATACAACAAAAAAAAAATCGATTTTTAAAGCATGCATTAATCCAAATTCTTCACATGTCATAATAATTCGTAATAAATTCATTTAATTTTCTTCTTTCTTTTAAACATTTTGGCGTCGCAAGAATAACTATCGAAACTCGATGGAGAATACAATAATAGTTTTTGTTTGTTTTTATTCTGTTCACAAAATATTTTTCTAAATGACAGCTAAGAGCTACACCTTTTCGATCTTCAAACTTCCAACTCAAGAAGATACAAACAGCAAACATTATGAGAAACTATGCACGCACTGTATGTGGCAAAAATTTAATAATTAATAATACTATACAATACAATCTCTTTAGTTAAGCTTGCCTAAAACTTGTGAAATTAATTAATGAATTAAAAAAAATATATATATAAAACATAATATTATTATTAATCTTAAAATCGAGATTACTTACATCTGCGCGCCGTTTTGTTGCTTTGACTGCTTCAATTTTTTTTGCTTCTTTTGTTGGCGCTGAATCTGTTTTGTCTTTGGATTCTTTTTCTTCGGCGGCTGGTGCAGTTTCGGCTGGTGCTACTTTCTCCACAGCAACTTCACTATTATTTTCGGCAGAACTCATTTTTTATCTGTTAGGTTCTTTAATTTTTTTTTAATTAAGGTAAAATTAAATTATTTAATTTTATTTTATTTATTTTTTTTTTCAAAAAAAAATTTTATCTTTCCGGCAAAATTTTTTGTTATGTCACTTTTGTGATAAAGTAAAATTTTATTCAAATTACAAAATTTATTTTATAAATTTTTTTTTGTTTTGTATGAAAGAAACTTGAAATATTAATTTTATATATATTTTTTCTTTTAAATTATTGTAATTTTTTAAATTTTTTTTTATTATCTTTTTTTTTTTTTTAATTATTTTTAATTAATTAAATTTTGTAGTATGATGTACATTTATAATTTCTTAAATTTTATTTTGTTCGAAATGAACACTTTGGAATCTCAAATACGACTGAAAGCGTCTTAAAATTTACAACATTAAATTGATGGTGTCGAGGTATTTTTACACAAAACCATTAATTTGTATGAAAATTGTATAAAATTAATGATTTTCTTAATAAATTTTATTCAAAATTTATCAAATTTAATATCAAATTATTAAGAATTTTATAAGGAATTTAAATAAAATAAAAGAAATTAATTTTGAATAAAATTAATTAAGAAAAATTCAAATTTAGAGGGTTTCTTGAATAAATTCAATGAAAAAATGTGCCTTGGCATCATGATTAACTATTTATGTGTAGGTTAAATAAAATTCTTGTGTTGAAAATAGGTCTGCCATACAATTTTAAAATGCACAAAATATTTATAATGTGAATTTCTGTTCTATTGAATTTTGATAAGATTGAAATTTAAATAAAAAATATTTAAGTTTAATATATCTATAAGATAATAATACAAAAATTCTTAATTTAAAAGTTAAAATTCATTAGATCTCACTTAAATAGTTCTGCCTATGAATGAATATAAAATACTTTTATAATTTTTACTAAGTAGGATGCAAATGCAAGTATTCGAAAACTAAAAGTAAAAATATTTTTAATGCGTAGGGGATCGTTATGTGAAAAAAAAACCAAAAAAGATACTTCTCAAATTATTCTCAATTTCAAAATTTCGTACCTTAAATTAATAAAATTGAACATAAAATCAGAAGAAATTATTGTTGTATGGTATAAGATTTTAATGCGTAGGGGATCGTTATGTTGTATTTAGTGCTATAGAATTTAGATCACTAAATGGAGTATTATATGCGTCAATGCACATGCAATCATTTAGATGCATCTGCATAAATAATGAAAAAATTTAGATGCATCAGCGTATATAATGAAAAAATTTAGATGCATCAGCGTAAATAATGAAATCATTTAGATGTTTCGTATTGAATATTACGTAATACCTAAACAAACATAATATCTCTCACAATATTTCAATACAGCCAAATACAAAAAAAAAAAAAGAGAAAAAATGAGAACTACGTAATTCATACACAAAAATAATATCACTAAAAGAAAGAGAAATTAAAGGATAATTAACGTGGAAAAATTCCCTTGTTTTTTTTTATCTGTAAAAGAAAGAGAAATTAAAGGATAATTAACGTGGAAAAATACCCTTGTCTTCTTTTATCTGTAAAAGAAAGAGAAATTAAAGGATAATTAACGTGGAAAAATTCATCATTTTACTTCGAAAAGATCCAGTATTAATCCCATGTAAAGTACAGAGCTTCAATTACAAAAATGATGTTTTTGATTAAGATAAGATATTTTTTACTAGTTCTAATTTATTTTTCATCGAACCAATCCGAAAAAAAAATTCAGGGATGGATTCAAATAATTGATAAAAAAGCACTGCAACTTTAATTAACCTTCATTGTGGTTAAAAAATTTAAAGATGTGTTATGTTTGTGTCAATTATGTAAGAAAAATTGGTTAGTTTGTAAAATTTAAAAAAAATTCCGATTTCGAATTTAAAAAAAAATTATTAAAAAAAAAAAAATTTATTATTTGAAAATTTTTATTTTCTTATTTTCATTATAATATTTTCTTAGTAGAAACGCCAGTTTCAAATCTTGGGATATTTCTGACATTAAAACGAAGATTAATTTTAAACGAATATTACTTATTAATTTTTTTGAATTTTTAACTTATAAAAAATGGCGGTTTTCTTACTAATGAATGACAAACTACTTGGTCTAAATTTTTTTCTGTTCCTTTAACATTTTTCGTACTTTTAAATAAAAAAATATTGACTATACTAATTTCACAGAACTAATGATAAAGGGAATAAAAATTAACAATAAAAAAATATAATAACTAAACATAAGTAATACAACTAAAAATCTTCAAGATTCAAATTTTTATGTTTGTTTCTTTCATAATAAAAGACTTCTATATCCTCTAGTCAGATGACTAAAATTCAAAAGAAAAGAGTTATATAAAATATCCTGTTTAAAAAACATTTAACATTTGCCTATTAGTAATATAGGTACTTAATCATTTTAAATAAATTTTGTTAATCTTTAGTTGTACATATTTATGTTCATTCTACAAAAATTATTATAAGGTTTTTTAAAATTGCTGGCAGACCAACACTAAAGTTGATTCAGCGAGAATTAACACTATCCAACATTGTGCAAAATATAAAATATTTTTTAATACACTGTCCAACACAAGCCAGCCACTTTACTACCATATTATTATAATGTATTTTTATTAGAAGAATCGAAATTAAATACATCTATCTATTTGACTATTTGAGTGATTCAGAAATTTATGCAGCATAACAAAATCAAAACATTTTTATATTGTCAATCAGGTAAATAAACTAGAAGATCGTTTATTAATTTAAAATTATCAAAACGAAGAAAAATTTCATAATGATTAGGGTGGTTGTACACCTTTAAGAAATCTTGATCGTTAATTGAAATGCAAAATTGTAAATTTATATTGTTTTTATATTTGATTTGAAACACAGTAAATGTAAAATATAAAAATGAAAATCGAATTCGGTTCGGAGGGCTATTATGAATAACTTAAAAATCGTTATTCATAAATTTTTAAAATAGTTTGATAATTTCTGTTGGTATGAAAAATTTTGATACTTAAGACTTATTTAAATTTTATTAAATTTTACGACAATTTTTATAATAATATTTACGATTATGACTATAATTTGCTCATTGTTTACTGATTCAGTAACGCTTATATTATACTGTCCATAAGAAAATTGGTTTTATGCACCTGAATTTATGCAATTCTAAAAATATTCATTTGACAGTGCCCCAAAACTGATTCTGTAAATAGTTTGGAGTTGAATAATTTTTTTAAATACCTAATAATTAAATTTAAATAAAAATTAATCAAAGAAATATATTAAAAAAAAATTAACAAAATAAAAAAAAAAAATTAATAAAATAAACAAAAATATTAATAAAATAAAAAAAAAAAAATTAATAAAATAAAAAAAAAAAAATTAATAAAATAAAAAAAAATAAATAAATAAAAACAACCTAAATCAATTTCTATGAAGAAAATAAATGTTTCTTGAATTTAAAATTATGTCTATACTAACTAATTAATTTTCTTATTTTTTAGAATTAATTTACCTGGTGGCTGCATTACATTACATACTACATTAATGTCGGATTAAATTGAAGTGCATGGAAATATAATTAAATTTATGCAAATAGAATAAATCACTAAAAAAAATGTTTTAACTGAGTTTTTTAACTGCGTTTTTTAACTGAATTTTATTTCAAAATTTTGCAATTTTTTTTTTTCAATTTGTTTGATTTTTTTAAAGTTTAATATTAATAATTGAAATTAGATTAACCTATATACATTATCTGGTATTAAACAAAATAATATTTTTATGTAAATTAATGAACAAAAAGATTGATAATTATTCAACAAGCTCTAGGCACAAACAAAACAGATGTTAAAAAATATAAAAAGAAAAAATATTATCTTCAATTAAGGAAATATATTAAAAAAAATTGAACCACAAAATCCAGTTTTTTCTCGTTAAAAATTACGGGCTTAATCTAGTTTGCGTCTAAAATATGTTTCCTTTCTAGTTACAGACACCAATTTTTTTCGCATACAAATAATTCCCATTCATCTAATAATTTATTTTATAAGTCAACACTTCTTAAAATAGAAATTTTGTATTCAATTTATTTTATTTCATAAATATTTGCTAAAATAAACTAGCTTACTAATTTAAATATTGCTTATTATGTCGATTTTCCAGCTTTAAAATCTTATTTGCCCTATTTTCCATACGATTTTTCCTTTTTTTATTCCCAAACCGATTACATAAATTTGAATCGATTTCATTCGCTTTAAGTTCTTATTATATCATTAATACTAACTGACTAACGCTTATTAATCAATAATTACTAGTAGCTAGTTACTAACGATAACTGAGATAATTTTAATAGATTACTTAATTTAATTCTAATTACCTAATTGTCATTATTTAGACATAATAATCTAGTAAGTTACTAAGAAAAGTTTTTATACTAATTAAGCAACCGATTTAATTGTCAGCTTTATTTGTCTGAAAACTTAGGTTACTAATTCTAATAAGTAATGCAATTATTGAAGAGTTGGCTTATATAAATATTGTTCAATGTTAATTTTTCTAAAAAAAATCAAAATAATAGGTAGGTAATTAAGAAAATATTTTTACTTAAATTTTGATAGATAGCTATATTTTTTATTATGTTAAGAAAAAAATCATTTAAAAAATTACATTATTTTGGTATTATGTATTTTTTTTTTTTATGTGCGTTTTTAAAAGTGTAAAGGAGGCCTTAACTATAATTTTTGAAGTAAAAATGCCATATGCCAAACTAAAAATTAAAAAAATTCATATTGCCGCTTTTACACAAGGCACAAAATTTAAGCAAAATAATTGTTTGCAGTTTTATATATGTATTTGCTTATCTCTTTTTCATTAAACAAATTTGAGTTATAAGAAGTGTATAATAGATGAAAACATACTGAAAATATTAGTTGAATATTTTTTTCTCACTGTTTAATATCACAAATAATATTCTGAGTTTAATATGTTATATGCTACATTTTGTTCAGATTAGATGAAATCCTTATCTCAGTTTTTGTTATAAAATAATATGCATTACTATTTAATCGCATAATTTTTCAAAATAGGATGTAACAATTTCATACTTAAAAATTTATTTTTTGTGATCTAAAAAAGTGAAACAAGCAAGATTGAATACTCATTTTGTTTATTAGAATCAATCAATCATGAGAATATGGTCAAGTGAAGTTCTTCTTTCCAATACAATAATAGAATTCGTACACAAAAAAAAATTAAAATTCAATTTTCATAGAATTATGATAGTTCCGTGTTTTTTAGCCAAAACTATTTTGTTTAAAAAAAATTTTTTTTAAGAAATATTCTAAATATTTCAGTAGAGAAGCAAATTTTAAATACATATATGTTATTATTCCGAAAACTAGAACCTAGTTTAGGGTAAGGTATTCCTCTAGGGTCGATTATAATTATATTATGTGTATAAGTATAACTGAATGAATTCAACAATTTCTTATGGTGAAATATTATCCTATCTACGCTTGCTTGTATTAAATTTATATATTTATATTTGAACTTGTAACATTTGGGTTTTTAAATAACTATTTAATTCTCTCGTTCATGTTATTCCCATTAAGTTTTCGGTATTTTAATCACAAGTTATAAATATGTTCAAAAATTCAAAACTCTCTTTTACATAAGCATAATATTAAAATCTAATTTATTTCCAAGGGCACCTATGAAACCTATAATACAGTTTACTTCAAATTTAACCAAACTGATTACTAACAATTTTATTAATTTTCATTGTGAAAAAATAAAACAAATTATCCAAATAAACAACTGACAGTCAGCTTCCAGATCTTACGATACACCCAGAAGGAATATTAATTAAAGTTTCAGAAACTGGTTTGTGATCGCTTTTCGATAAAGAAACTTATCCAAGAAAAAACTTCAATCTAAACAGAAAACAGTGGTTTTCACAACACCACTGATCGTTAACCTCTCATTGAAAATATAAATGCCGTGTTAATATTATACATAAGTTTTGAACTAATCTATTATACAATTAGTACAATTATGTTATGCATCTGTCATAAAAAGAGTAGAGTTTATATAATATATTAATAAAACGGTATAAAACAGTATAAAAAAAAACGAAAATTAAATTATTGGACATTAGCACAAGAAAATATTTCAAAAATATTATAAATACAAGTAGAAAGTGCTGTGATGACTAAAAACATTACGTAAATGTTAAAAAAATTATTATTTTAAAAAATTTATTACTTTGAAAAAGTCTCAGAGCAAATATTCAGAAATAAAAATATCCAACATTTTTATAAATTGAAACGAGTATGTATTCCAGTAACTAATATCTTTGATACATTTTTTTAAATTTTAACATACATTTTCATTACTGAAATTACGAATTATGCAGAATCCACCTCTTTACCTTCTTTTATATCATGTATAAGAATTATACATTATAAAGGCTTTAGTTTTCCAACAAATTTTTTTAGTTAAAAAAAACTTTAATAACAAATTGTTGTAAAATATAAAATGTACATATGTAAGAAATACATAATGAAATGACACATTTCATTACTTGTTTCCCGGCAATTTTTTGACATAAGTTCTTTAATCGAGAATCTATACATAGAATTTCAAAACTGATAAGCTGATAATTAATATTGAAAAAAGCCATGCCTGATATTGAAATTCAAAAGTAAAAGCACAAAATAACAAATTATAATATATAAGTAAGATCAACGATGTCCCCTATCAAGCTTTATATAAATTTTATAAACTTTCTCTGGATAAGCCAAGATCGCTTAAACTCAATATATCACCAGAATCATACATTATGCCTATTTTATTTTCACATTTTTTACTAAATTTAAACTCAATTCAAAAAAGTTTTTAAATAACTACTTAGAATAATTTTTGAAGATTACTAAAAACAGTACATATATTCAATAGTTGAAGTTGTAATATTCACAATCCATTAACGTACACGCGCGCATATTGTGAGAAATATTCTAAAAATGGTTTTTATTACAAACTTCTATTGCTCGAAAAATTATACCGACGGACAAACGATAATAACTTTTCCTTAACATTTATTTTCGGTTGAAGAGAATAAAATGATTTTTTGTTGAAAAAAAAAGTGAAGCCAGCTTTATTACATTGTTTTGTATGTTGTAGGTAGATACACAGATTATTCAAAAAAAAAATATAAATGTATTTTGTTTGGCGTACGTAACGTATACATAATTCTTTAGAGGAAAAAGTATCTTTTGGTTAAACATAAAAATTTTAGTTTGTGAGAACTGTACATTTTACATAACATAACATGAGCAACCATTAAATATCAAAGAAAAACATTTTTGTATATAAATATCTTGTGACTGATTTTCCTCATTTCGCTTGAACATTCACATAATTCTAAATTATTCTTTCCTTAACAATATATCTAATAATGTTTAGAATAGAATAGGCATGTTCAAGAGTAAGTTTAACAACGTTAGTAATATTTCCAGTGCAGTTTTTTTTGTTAAATTTTATTTAAGTTGAATTAAAATCTAACTTATTTTATTTTAAGATTAATTTTAAGACTTAGTAGAAAAACAACATTTTCAAAAATTGGAATAACAAAAATAAAGGGTTATGATTTGTTCCCCGTCAAGTACTATAACATGCAACATGTTTGAATTTATTTTAAAATATATTTTTATAAGTAAAGTTATAAAATAAACTTCGTCTATATTAATTCTATTCAAGTTAATGAAGTAATAGAACTGAGAAATTTAGTACCTATTTTCTCGTTTCCTTTTTTGGCTGAGAACGAATCATTTGAATATTTCATAGAATTTTTCCAACAAAATCGTTATATTATCAGATATTATTTATTATAAGTTATAAAGTAATTGAAAATAATTAATCATTATTTGTGTATGTACTTAGATGTACATATGTTCTTTTTACACACTCGTTTGAATGAATGGTTCGAAAAAAATAAATAATTACAAAAAAAAATATTTATGTTAGACCGTTTATTTGAAGGTATTATAAACTAATACCGTCTATGTAAGTCAAGCATTAAAAAAATTACAACTTGAAAAAAAAACAATTTTTGAATGCCATTATGTATCTTATATATATAATATATATTATAGTAGGTACATATAAGTAAAGTTTGATCATATAAAAGTTATTAAATGATTTCTATCTTTAATAAAATGATCAGGGCGATATGTAAGAGTGAATTGAATTATATTATCATATATTTAGTATTCATAATACTAATAACATCTGTCTTGTGATAAATAGTGATAACAGTGTTAATTATATTTGGAAACTGATATCGAAATCAATAAAATGTTAATATGGATAATAATTGAAAATAAGTTGAAAAGTCAAAGAGAGCAATTATAATATTGTTGGTAACTATATTTTGAAATAAAACTTAAAATAATGCAAAGTCACAAAATAAAAGAATTAAATAATTAAATAAAAAGATAAAATCCAGCTCCGACACAATTTTAATTAATTCTTCAGAATATTTAATATATTCGAGTTAAAATTTTAATTTTTTTTTTTAAATGTAAAAAACATAAAAATACATTACATTATGTTAAATATAATAAGCGGCATAAAATTACAAGTTTTTTTTTTTTGATAGTTATTATTTAGTGATCACAAAATTATAAATTAAAAAAAAAAAAAGTTTCCTTAATAAAAATATGAATTATTTTACAAGCACCCTGTAGCTGTATATTTGAAAATATATTTTCTTCTAATTTCTATTAATAAAATTCAGACTTGTACGATTATATTATCAAAAAGCTAGAAATTCTATTGTAATTTTGGAAAATATACAGAGAATACCACTGAGTTGATATCTCTTTTTATAGCGTCTGTTGAACTTCTAAAGAAAAACGAAAGGATTTTGGTAACATTATATCTTAAAAAGGGTATATATAAAAATACATAATGAAAAAAAAAATGTTTACAACATAAAGCAGAGGGTATAATAAATAAAATATTTCAAATTCTGTATCGAAAAACAGAATGAAAAAAGTACAAAATGAATTCTACTAAAAAAAAAAAATATATAAAGAATTTTATGTACCTATATGTACAACATTATAAATATGCTCAAATGACTGCGCGATGAAATTGTATAATGTATAATATGTAAGTATGTTGGTATATTCATAAGATATTATGTTGCCCTAAAAATAATTGTTTAGAAGATGAATTGAGTTATAGAAAGCAATAATTTGTTTTCCTTGAAAATTTATTTTTATTATAAAATAATATAACACAAATTTAGCTTTTTTTCATTCTTTTGAAAAAAAAAAAAATTATACATAAATTCAATATTTCATCCACTTTAAATTTGAACCACAGAGAGAAATATATTTTAGTATGGTCAAAAATTAAATTAAGATTATTATTAGAATTTCAATTTTTCTATTCTGGTTATCATAAGATTCAATTTCTGTATTATTTCTACATATATTATAAGAGAAAAAAAAAATACTTAGAATTAATTAAAATTTGCTAATATTGTCGTTATTGTAATTTTTTTTTTTTAACATTATTCAATCATTATTGAACATTATTAAAATTGTAAAATGAATTGTTCAATACATTATTTAGAGACAATAAATTTTGATAAATGCTACTAAATTCATTACAACCTTAAAAAAACCGAAAAATTTAGTATCTTATCAAAAAGTCTAGTTTTGAACTTAAAAAACAAATAATTATACATACCTAACATTTAAAATTAGAATCCTACACAATGCTATTATGATAAAACTAGATTTTGTAAAATAAATATATATATAAATATCTATGATTAATAATCTAAGTATTTTATTAATTCAAATTTTCATTTTGTATAAAAATTATTAAGAATTTCCAAATCATATAGAAGAAAATTATTTTTAAGTATGTATTTGTGAATATTTAACGTGGATATAGTACATAAGAAATGAGGATATTTTTTTTTATATTCTAATATTAGCAATATTCAGGATGAATTCAGGCCAATTTTAAACTGTATTTTATATACTTCTTATTTAATAAATAAATTATTGTCATTAAAATTAAACTTCAAAATCTTATTATACCACATACATAACTTAATGTAGATAAAAAAAAAAAAATACTTTCATTATAAATTTTTAAAAACTATGTATATAAAATGTTTCTTTTTAATCGAACAGCGGCATATGAAACTAGCTTCTATCTTTGTATTAAAAAATATATTAATAATATATATATACCTAAGGTTATTACAATAATATATCTATGTATATAACTTGCCTTATGTTTGTATGGCTTTCATATTAAATAAAATAAGAATTTGTGTGAAAAAGTAGAAAAACATAATATAAAAATTAACAACACTCTGCTGCTTAAATGCACAACTTGGTTATTATTAAACTGAATAAAAAATTCCATTTTTGATGTTTCGGGATGTTATTAATGAAAATCCTTTAAGAAAAAGCTCGAAAATTATATTATTTAAAAAAAAAAATCTTGAATTTTCGTTAACAAAACTGAGTAGGTCGGAATCCAATCATGAGCAGTTTGGATTTAAGAAAAAGTGTTTTGTAAATTTAAACTAAAAATACAATCCTATATAATTGATCTAATCTATATTTTTCTCATTTTTAATCTATATTAAACTGATAACATGTATACATACATCTGAATTAAAATATGTATTACATAATTACTATTAAATAATCAAAAATTAAAAAAGGTATAAAAATATTATTTCGTAATTGAAATTGAAAAATGTACACTATGTAGTCATTAGAATTAAAAAATTTCTATCATATTCAAAAAATAAAATAAATTCGAATTCTATGATTGCATAGTAAAAGTTCTAGCACGTTTTAAATGTAAATTTTTCTCTAATTTTAAATTACCATAAAGTTTATAAATAACCTATGTCTATGGCTGAATGAAATATAATTCATAATTTACATCAAAAACAAAAAATAAAAATAAAAATTAAAGTTTTTTTCCTTTTCTCGTGTTGTAATTGTAATTTTTATCTGAATTATTGTTAAATAAAAGTGTAATATTTTAACAAACAGGTTTAAATTAAATGTACATTATATTATTTTATTAAAATTACACAATATTAATTATATCATAATAATGTGATTTACCTAATTTTTGACAATATTTGAATCTATAAAAATTTCGATATACAATTTTTTCTTGCGCCACAAATAGAATACACTTAAAGTATTTATTATGCTTGTTCCAAATAGGTATGAAATATACTAATATAAATAATAATGTATATCTATTCAAAGTAAAATTTCGCTAATGAAAAATTTAAAAATTCGTTTGTAAATATTTTGTATAATAAATTTTAATTTTTGTTTGGCAATATTTTCTACATTCAAATTAAAAATAATATAAGAGTCTAAAAAATTAGAATAGCAGACATGTTTAAATTAATAAAACATTATTCACCACAGATTTAGAATATGTAATGTTACTATTTAATAGTTTTATAATTGGTATATTATTTATTTCATGAAAATTTAAAATAAATATCAAAGGTGTAATCAATTAAAATTGAATAAAATATAAAGTATCATGTTTTGGAAATAGATGGTTGATTTAAGATGTTTTATATAATGATTAAATTGATTGTGTTAGTGTTATGTTTATATATAGTTTATTTTATGTACGTATTTGAAATGAAGCCATATTCTGGAAAAGGTAGAGTAAAAGAAAATAAAGCCATAGTTATGCACTAAACTTTCGAATTAAATTATTATACTTATGAATGTATAATAATTTAATGTATATATTATATAAGATTCTTTTATATTACTGAGTTAAGTGAGGCAATTATTAAAGCTTTTGCCAGCCTTGTTTGAATACTAAAAAATATCGAAGAGTAGAAATGTTCTAAAAATAAGAAACAAAGTTATTTGTTAGGAATAAAAGAAATTTATTATTTCATTTTTTCTACAATTATTCTAAAAGCTAAAATAATTTGTAAAATTAAAATAAATTACAAAAAGATTAAGGCGGCAAAAAATTTCAAAAAGATTTTTAATTGCTAAACGTGAACATTTCATTTATTTTTCGAACTTTTTCATAGAAAAATATTAAAGCATTATTTTTTTTTTAATTTTTACTATATTTATTATCAAACATTTATATGTATTGTAAATTAGTTAGTGTACCATGTGTAGTATTACAATATAAAAACTTATTTAATTTACGGAACCGGGCTATCTATAAAAAATGTGAAATAAGTTAGTAATATTACAATGTAGAAATCACATAATTAAAACTTAATTTAATAAGGTAATAACATTTGACGAAAAGATTTCTGCTTTCATTTTGAAATTAAACTACATAGAAACGAATAAAATGAGAAATTCAATCTGTTAGATTGTAAGTTTTAAGCAACCTTAGTGCTTGTGAAAAAAAAAACAATTATTTTATTCAAAAAACAAGCATTTTCATTTTTAACAGAATAAAGCGTAAAAAATGATAATAATTTGTATTTGTGTGCCTGTGTAGGTAAATAATTTTTTATTTAGTTTATTTAACGCGTACAATTCAAATTGTTTTTTAGTTGTTATAAAAATAGAAATAAAAATAAACGGATACGTTTTTTCCAAGTTCTCTCTCTGAACTTCTAATGCTAAACCTGTAGGTATACATGGAATTTTACTGTTTTAGAAAATTTCTTATCACTGTTAATTTATTTTATATTGATTATTATATTAAAAAAAATATGTACAATATGAATATCTGATATGTTTATCTTAATTTGTGGTATTAAATAAAAAAAAATCAAACATAATGTTATAATTTTTCTTTATATTGTACTTAGCATTGGAAAATAAGTCCTTTAGTTGTGCATAGTTTATAAGAAACGTCATACCAATATTATATTTGTAGATTTATATACATTCAAATTCAAGGTAATTATATTTAGACTTTGTGACTTCGGTTGTACTACTTTCATTTGTAATTTGTACCAATATATAAAAGCTGTGTTCTAGCCTGTCTAAATATATTGGTCTTGAGTACATTATAGGTTCAAACTTGGTCGGAATCAAAAATATTTTTTAAAATTTTTGAAAAATCTTAGAAAAAGTAAATTTATGGCATTTAATTATTTATGAAACATACCAATTATAAGATTATAGAATTATTAACATAATGTAATTGGAAATAGTGTAATCGTCAATGTAATTGGACAGTTTGTTGAAATTCTACTTTCATTGCTTTTGATTTAAAAACAAAAAAAAAGTTCTAATTTTATAAGCTGTAATTGGTTGTAAAAGAGAACGATATGCAAATTTAAATAAATACATTCTATTGAAAAGTATTTCCAAATTTCGATCGCAGATATAAAATATAAGAAGATTGCCAAGGATTACAAATTATTTTATTATAAATACAATTATTTAATCTAAAGTAAATGATAAATTGTCATCAAATATATACAAAAGTTCAACACTAATACAAAATAAAAGCTCAATATTTTACTGTTGAAATTATAAAATGGTTTTATAACTGAAATCAAAATACAAAATAATGTTATTTTTGTAACAGATTTTGCTTCAGATTAGAATTTTCCCGGGCCCTCCCGTCAATAACACAATATGTAATAATTTCCAATATTCATATATTTATTATAAACAAAAAAAAAATTGATTTGTATGTAAATAGTAATATACATACTCGTACATAAGTGTCGAAACTTTAAGTCATAAAAAAATACGCTGTGTATGAGTATTACTAATGGCTGCATTTGATATTGTAATAATTCAATTTTAAATATTTTGCCTGTATTTAGATGAGATAATCATGTAATATTTGTAATAAGGGAAACTTTTCAATTTTGGCCCGGCACGATTAACCGAGTTATTCTTATTTTTAGTATCCAAAAGCTTAACTAAATATTTTCATAAATTTCTAAGCAGCAAAATCAGTATTTGTTTAAAGTTTGATAAGTTTAAATAGAATAAAATCAGTCCATATTTTCCAATATTTTTTGAAACCACCTTTTCTCTTACTTTTAGAATTTAAGGTATTCAGCATAGATTGCCTTTAAGATTTGTTTTTAGAACTTATGAATACGAATACATATTATATATATATATATAAAAATAATAAAATATTATTTTTTATTATTTTAAATAGGTGCATATATATTTTCTTTTACTCTTGAATACAAATATTCTAATGTATTTATAAATAAAAATTTTTAAAAGTTAAATTTTTATATTATATTTATGAACCAAATATATCTACTTAAATTTTTGATATACTTATGTTCTTATAAATAAATTAATTAGGTATAGATATTAGTTTATGGTCTCAAAAAGTAAGTAGTAATTATTTTCATAATTTGAATAAAATTTTATTTTTCATATTTATACTTAAATATAATTAAAAAAAAAAAATATAGGTATAAAATTTAATTTCTTACAATTAGATATTTATTACAATTTTTTATGGCACAAGTTGGGTTTATAATTTTTATAATTTTTTTTTTGTATTTTGCAAATTTGACCTAAGAAAATAAAAAATTAAAATTATTATTTAAGAAAGCTAAATAAAAAAAAAATATGTTAAATAAGAATTAAAAGTAGATTGAATAGTGAATTTATTTATTATCTAAAAAGATTCATCACAAACTTACAGTTCTAGAGTGCGGATAACTACTTTGCCTAACAACAGTCGATTATATAGGACTACGTACTAACGTCAGAGTATTATTTTATAGGTGCCTTATTTTTCTAATTTTTACCCTCATACAGTAAATAAGAAATTATTTGTTGTCATTTGATCATTATTTTTATAAAATTAATTTTGCACATCCGTGTGACTGGTTGCATTACTACTTTATGTCAACCATTATTATTATCATTTCAAATGTCACAGATACCTTTATATCTTATATCTTTTTTCCGGAACTGTCAAATTCTTTTCAAATATGAAAAGTACTTTTAGAAGTTGAAATTACTACTTTTTTTCCGGAAATATTTTTAGGTGCCAACAAGAGTATTATAACATTTTAAAATAGGATTTTGACGTAGCCCTTTTAATTAGTGTTTTCAACCCGGGTACCCTCAAATTTGACCATTATTTCGGGTATTTTAAAACCCGGGTAGTAACATCGGGTATCCGGGTATCAAAGTTTTGAAATTCAAACAGCAAATTTTATAAGAGATTTTTCAAACCCAAATTGCTCAGTTATAGGTGAGCTTAAAAAATAATTTCGCATTCGAAAATTTGAAATATTGACCTACACATGTTACATGTTTTATAAGTAAACCGTGTCCGAAATAAATTAATGCTTAGTTGAATTATTTTTATTTCAAAAACATAGAAAAAAATTGGAAAAGTATTTTTCTGAAAAAAATATTTTTTGTGCTTTTGATTAATCTGCTGAGCCAATACTGCTGAGCCGAGAAAGTAAAATTAAAAAATCGCAAGTGAAGAAAAATTATACAAATTGATGTTGTGCACTCGATTGAATTTTTTGTTTTTGCAGCTTGTAAAATGTCTGGAATTACTTTGAGAAATTAACACCAACTGATCACTCGGAGCGTGTACTTTCAATTGCTGGAATATTTTGTGGTAAATTAAGAAATAGAATGAGCCCAGATACATTAAATGCTTTAATCTTTTTAAAATATTATAAACCAAAAATTTAAATAATTAATGTGCTTTTTTGTTTCCAGCTTTTTTTGTAATATTTCTTAATACCCGGGTAACCCGGGCTACCCGAAAACTTTGAAATATTACAACTCGAGTACCCGGGTACTTTTATTTCCGGGTATTTGAAAACACTACTTTTAATAAACAAATCTGAACTTTTAAAAAAACATAAACGAAATAAATAGTTTTCGATTGAAAGTTTATTCGTTTTTCCAAAATCTAGCAATCTTTGTTTTTCCATCTTCTTAAAAAGAACAACTTTTCAATTGTGTCGAGAAACTGAAAATTCTATAACCAATAATACGAGAAAATTTTTTCATCATAAAACCCTACTAGCTTTTGTACACCAGTTTTCTTCAGTTACGAACCTACGTGATGAAAAATTACTTCTAAACTGATCTCAGGCTAGTAAGGAAGGAAAGTATGACATATTGAATTTTTTTTTTTAATTTTAAAAATAGGTTTAACAAAATATTACATAAGTGATCTTTTAATAATTAATCCTTGGCTAAAGAAATTTAATTTAATAAAAGAATTAATTTTAAGATAAAAAATCTTATTTTTTGGTTACTTCGTAAAGAATACATAAAAAAAATTGCAAGTGTTATTAGAATCTGTTTTCGATGAATCCTTTTAGAATTTTATAAATTTGCGAAAAAAAAAAAAATTAAATGTCTATGATTGTGGTTTATAAAATTACCGTGAAGTACTGCGATTAACAAGACGAACAGGAATGTACTGAAAAGTCAAAATATACACAAAAAAAATATTAAAAAAAAAAAGAAAAAAAAATATATAATGTATCTACAACAGGAACGAAGAAGAAAAAAAAAAGTTCGCGTTTTTTTTTAAAACAATTCTGCTTAAACAAAAGTATTTTTACATGAATTCAATATTTATTTTGACATTACACTTATTCGTGAATTTTTGCAAAGATTCAAAAAATGATCTATACGCCACCAAAAAAAATTTTGTTTCTTTTACTGGAAAATGAATGATTATGTTCATCTGAGACAAATGCAACTCTTATTTTAAAAAAATATTAATGATGTTTAATTTATTAAATTCGAGATTATTTTTGATTGTTCTGGGTTGCGGAGAAATTCTAATACTTGTAATGTGGTGTAGTAATTGCTGGGCTGCCATTTATTTTTTGTCTTATTAAAATCATTTTTTCTTTCTGTCTATAGTCTATACGTATAAAAACAAATGTTTAAGAAATTATATTTAACCTATCTTATAAACTGTAATTATGAGCCCAAGCCTAATTAAATTATAAAAATTAATTAAATAAATAAATAAAAATATACCTATACCTGCATAAATATATATGTATTTTAAAATTATTTAGAATGTAGGTTAGTTAGCATTCAATTGAAATTATTTTTATCAAAAATGAATTAAGGTGACCAGGGATCTTATTCTGAAATTTGTTTAAATATGCTTTGGATGTTTTAAAGTATTTAATATACCAGTGGTACGCAACCCCCTACCCGCGGGTAACATAGATGAGGAACAGATTCACGCTGGAAAATTCAGATGCCTGTATCAGATTAAAAACAATAACATAACCTAATTTAGAAAAATTGTGCAAGGAGTTTCACATCAAGGAAACCATTAATTATTAAACTTTTCTTTCAATATTATTATTTTTCTTTCAATATTATTAATAATAAATTAATAAAAAATTTGATTTAATAAAAAATATGAGTTAATTTTTTACCCAGTTCCCAATAGAGAATCGAATGTATTGTAATTTACCCACTCTCGACAAAGTTTGCTTATCACTGGTATATACAATACATTCACCGTTCAACACCGTCCAATATGTATATCCCTACATATTGTTGAAAAGAATGTAAAGCAATTTTTCTTCTTTTTTATAAGCTTCTACTTTATACTTTGAAGAAGTTTTATGGTCGGCGCCTTTTGGATTTAGAAACTTTTGAAAATACTGTGTTGAAAGTTGGTATGTCATCGAAATTTTCATCTAGGATCCAAAACTATAACGTTATTTACTTAACTGTCAATAAAGTAAATAAAGAACATAGAACCATTTCGAAATTCAAAGCTTACTCAAACATCTACAATCATTTTTTAACGTAACATGTTTCCCCTAAAATTATTTTATGGAAATAAGTTGTGAATGTGATTTAAAAATACGCAATGATAATAAACGAAAATAAAAGATAATAAGAATTAACTGAGTCCAAAGTCTTACTATAAATTCTAATAACTACTATTATTATTATTGTTTGCACGCCTGGAATTCACATCCCAGAGAATTTCCCACAATGGTACCAAAATAGATATATAATTCTCTACCTGTAGTTGTTAAATTAGCTACTCCTTTATAAATTTTTAAGCGTGATATTTCTAAATGAATTAATGACACAATTTTTTATAATTAACCCTATATATTTTGTTCATTCTCATATTCATGTTTCTTTAATTCAATTTGTTTTGAATCCATTGAAGTAATTTTAAATGTGTATATACCCCAAACGTAATCTTAAATCTATCGTAATGATAATAATGATCTCACAAATTAGGTTTAATTTTTAATTTAAATTAAAAATATTTCATTATTTAACATCTAATTATTATTAAACATAATTAATTGCATTCAATAAAATATTAAAACATAATTAATTGCATTCAAAAAAGCAATTCAATCTAAGATTAAAAAATTTAAACAATTAAAAATTTAAAAAAAATCACCCTGTACCATATGCAAATAATGTAAAAAAAGCCAATTATGGATTTGCTATTTCAAAGGTAGGTACCTAAGATAAAATGCTAAGATTGGCTAAAACAAAGTATAACAACTGTTTATTGGCCTTAGACAAACTCTTCCAACTTATTTGCTATTATAAACCATTTCGTAAAAACACAGAAGGGGCTAGCTAGGCTTGCCAGATAAAAATTTCTAAAAAAACGTACCCACAAAAATTTAAGTGCATAAAAAAGAAAACAAAATATAGGTAAATGTTATATAATTGAATTCATTAAAAAAAAAAAAAATTTAATTAAATATAGCACCATTGCAAAATTTTTATTTAAATATGACAGAACCCTTTAAATAAACAAATGGGTAATTCTGTCCTTTAAACAAAAACGCTGCATAATATAAACGAGCCAGCAGTATAATATAAACGAAACTGTGTTCGTAATACGAAAATGGTAAATTTATGTTTTCCTTTTTGGGGTATTTATTATCTCATTCGGTTTAAATTACAACAATTTTTAAAAATTTGTTAAAAATAATCAGTAATAAACGTACCTTTGGGTACGTTTTCACAAATTTCGGGTATAACGTACATTCTAATTTTGTAAGCCAAAATAACGTACGGTACGTTTAAATAACGTACACCTGGCAAGTCTAGGGCTAGCTGACAGTTGATCATAAGGAACTTTACTAAAAAGAGTAGGTCCAGAAAAATCTTATACGTTGCCCACCCAATTGATTGAAGAAACAACTCTCCAACAGCTCGATCGATTTTGAACAAGTCAGGCGGTGCGTGGTCATTACCTTCGAAACAAAAGGGCTGCTAACAAATCCCCTAACAAATTCAACCACCATAATAGGTATATGAAAATTTTGGAGGCAATATCTGCTCAACGGAGGTTGAGCCCAAAAAAGGTTTCCTATTTTGGGGGTTTGAGCAACGCCTCTACCCCCATCAATTTTGAACTTTAGCTTTAATTTTGAACAATTAATCCATTTTTTTTTTAAATTAATGTGTTTGTTTCATAGTTTCCGAATTCTGAATTTATAGGTAGGTACTTACTTTATTTACAATTGTTCTTCATTTTTACATTAAATAAATTAAGTTATTACTTCATTAATTAAATTTCATATTTCTTTTTTTTTTTAATATTAAAAGGTAATTTGCATTTTTTTTAATTTACCGTATCTGTTATTCTGTTGCTATTCAAATTCCACCAAATTAAGGACACACACACACAACACACTGCTAAATTTAATATTTGAAGTAAACAAACCGGTGTGACGTCATTGAATAAAATTTATTAACCACAGCCAACTTCAATAAAATTTTGTGTTTTATTTTTATGAAAATAATAAGTGTCATTTCTGACAATTCTCTATCCTTTTCTTTTTCCTGTTGTTTTTATTAAAAGCAAAATGGTACGATTTTTTTTTAATAAAATTAATTTTATTTCATCGATGATTTAAAATTCTATAAATTAAATAAAACTTAAAATTTGAATAAGAATAAAGTTTAAATTTTTGTAAATTGTAAAAATTTTTGGAAATATACTTAATTTTAAATTAAAAAAATTCCGGTGAAAATTGATAATTATTTTTTTATATTTTTAGGTGAATGTACCAAAACAGCGTCGTACTTTTTGCAAAAAATGCAAATGTCACAAACTTCATAAAGTGACCCAGTACAAAAAATCGAAGGAACGTAAAGGTGCCCAAGGCAGAAGACGTTACGATAGAAAACAACAAGGTTTCGGAGGTCAAACAAAACCAATTTTCAGAAAGAAGGTAAAATAAAATATTTATTCTATGAACAAAACCAAAAAAAAAATCGAGAACTCTTTCTGTTCAACCTCAAGCAACCAACTTTACTAATGTCATGAGTTTCGACCATTATGAGATCGAATTTCTGAAATTCTTTCGTTTTCATGAATTCATGGTGTTAAAAATATTTTAAACAAAACTTTGTCTTGTTAAAAATTCATTTGGACTAATTGATACATTTGGATGATTTAGTAAGCCTTCGTAAAAAAATTCAATCTTTACGGTGCTGTCAAGATAAATTTTCTCAACCATTAAAAAAAATATAAATTCAGTCAGAAGAAGGAAAAATTAATTTAAAAAAATTAGGAGGGAAAATTTTTTTGAAGCTTTATAGAAATTGAAGTCAAAGGTTTAACCATTATCGAATTTGCATATTTGTAGAACCGGATCGTAGTTTTTCTGTTGAAAATTTTAAGCTTTTCGGTGGGAAAAAATATGCGATATTAATTAAATGAAATAGGTGAAAAAAAAAATATTTAATTATTATATTAAAATGTTATAAAAAACCTTTTTCAAACATTTCGCAAACAATCTAATATTCTGCAAAAACATTTCTATAAAATTCAATCGAAATAATTTTTTAATTTATTTTAGGCTAAAACAACGAAGAAAATTGTATTGCGTATGGAATGTACTGAATGTAAATATCGCAAACAAAGCGCACTTAAACGTTGTAAACATTTTGAATTAGGTGGTGATAAGAAACGTAAAGGACAAATGATTCAATTCTAAATCCTTATTGTTCATTTTTTTTTTAATTAAAAAAATAAAATAAAATAACTGAAACCTAAAAGAAAAACAATTACAATTTTTTTTTTTACTGTTCTAAGAAAAGAAAAAGGAAAACAAAAGATTAAAGGATTAAAGAAATATATTTTGATTAATTTTTCTCATGAAGTAAATTTTTGAGATGTAAAAGTTTGGTAACAGCAAACAATTAAAATTTAATATTCATATGTTTCTTAATAATTAAAAAAAAATCAATAGTTCATTAGTGTTTATCTACATTTTGTTTTACAAATTTCACTCTATAAGCCACGGACATTTAATTCTAAAGTAAGTTTTTCGCCTAAAGTACTATAGATTCAAAATTTGTAGTAAAATGTAAAATTGAGTTTGTTTTTAATTTTTAGAAGTGTAAAAATTCCAAAATTCTATAAAGAACTGTAACAAATGCATATTAAATTTGAAAGACTAAAAACAAAACATGTTAAAAAAAAAAGTTGATCTTTTAAAAACAATTCCATGTAAATTTATTGTATTTAATCGCACTTAAGACTAATGAGTGTTAACAAACTAAATTTTAAAAAATTATTTAGATTTTAAGGTTCCATTTCTTCATTTGCAATTCCGTCTGATAAAATTAAATCCGGTGTACTAAAAAGGAAAGCAATATGAAAATTTGTTTTTATGTTTTTCTCGAACAAATTATTACTCTAAAACGCTAGAATTTAGACCCTCAGATTCCATTTTTTGTTTCACAGCAGGTGGAGGCACACCAAATTGCAGCATTTTAAAATACTTCTTATATCTAATGTCAACAGATGCTTTAATTCCTACTATTGCTTTGGTTTGCTCAGAGCTCTCATCATTGTCGTCTTTCTTATCTTCGACGGCAGGCATTTCGTTTTCCTTCACTTTTTCTGTATCAACCAAAACATCTGGAAGGGATTCTATCAGTTTCGGTGTTTCTAAGCCAGGAATAGATGATAGCTAGAAATTCATATTTTCAGATATTAAGTACCCACAAAACAATACGTGTCAAACAAACCTTCTCCTCCACAATAATTAAAGCAGCCTCAATTTTTTGTAATTTTCTTTCAATTTCTATAAAACTATTGTCACATTGAAGAGCAAAATTATTTAAAAATGTACAGGTGGTTAAAATAAAATGATTTACCTAAAAAATTTAAAATAAATTTTTTTTTACAAAAGTTCAAACGATAATTGATATAAGTATAATTTATAGGTATTACAAAGGCTAAGATTCTCTTCTGTTCAATCGGTGGAACCTGAAATAAAAAAAATACAATTAATTAAATTGATACAAAGTAAAATAATTTTAGGTAGGTAGGTAATTAATTTTATTTTTGATCAATATCCTTAACAAAGTTTAAACATATTAAATTATTTTTATTAGTTTTCTGAACTTAGTTTCGTATTTTTTTTATTACAACAGCGACTTTTCTAGTTCTTTAATCCTCTAAAATTGCATTTGTGTACTTCTGATATTCGAATAAATAAGCGAAATGAACAAGAACCCTTCTTATAAAATAATTTCTTACGAATAGTTTCATTTCGAATCAATTGAATTAAAAAAAAAAATTATTAATACAATGTCAGCGGTATAATATTAATTACATTTTGCCAGTACCATATAAATATAATGTTATTCTATTATCTATTCTACTAACTTGTGATTTATTAATTTCACCTCCCAAAATCGAAGTTGTATCAATATCCATATTTTTTCAAATATAATTTTCTAAATTATCTTTATCTTATTTTTTGTTTTTAAAAAATTTCAATTTATTTTTTTTGTTTGTATGTAACCTTCTAAAAGGAATTTAACAAAATAACAAATGAAATGTCAAAAACATATGTTTTTATGGTATACTTTAAGATATCTCTCCAATTCCAAGGAAGTGCGTCACGTTTTCGGTACGAGATAAACATAATTTTGCCGTAACATTAGCATGACGTCACGCAGTCAATAACCGTCTTAACGCCTTGCTTTATGTTATTTTATTATTTTATGAATCATAATTTTCACATATAGGTATTTTGTTTTATCCTTTTTAAATTATATGTTGAACTGGTTTTTATTATAAACATTTATATGAAGTGCTCTAAAAAGGAATTAAAAATTAAAAAAATACCAACATTGAAAAAAGATAGTTGCATGCAGCATGTAGGTAAGTATAATTTTTGAATACCCTTGCTTGCTATTTGTATATAGATCAAATCGAACTTTAGTACGATTAGCTCTTTATAATAAGTAGAGATAGATCTTCGATATAAAAATTTCTGAAATTGATTTTTTTTACTATAATCTTTATTCCATCAAGTTTTTTCAGATATACCTACATCAATGTGCTACAATTTAAATTTAAAAAGTTGTTTCTTTTTCCGAAACAAAATTTTTTGTAATCAATAGTAGGTACACACTAACACTACCCAAACTCATTTTGAATACTTACTATGACGATCTGTCTGAATTTTATTTCCCATTTCAATTCCTCTAGGTAGAGTTGCTAGTAAAGAAACTATACACAATATAACATAAAATAATAATATGTACAAACGTAATTAATAACAATTAACAGATATAATATGTAGATAGATAAATAATTTTAAACTAGGTAAGAAGATTAAATTTCTGGAGTGAACTGAACATTTTTTTACGTCATCGTTAGATAGTTGGGTCAATACCATATTATTTATATTTATTATTATACATAATGTTAATTTGTAATTCTTGTAATATGATCCTTATTTCTGTGTATTTGACAATTTTTATCAAAATTTCTAAAAAAGACTACCTATTTTATAAGGAAGCACAAAAATCAAGTTAAATAATAATTATTGTAAGTTCAAAAATAATTTCAAAAATTAATTTGTTTGGATAAAATTTTTAGCGATTTTACTTAAGGTCAGAAGCTTTGTTTGTTGATAGATTTTATCTACTGCCTTCTAACCGATTTTGCGAAGTCTTGCGCTCACGTACATATGACGTATGTTTTAATTTTATATATATATATATATATATATATATATATATATATATATATATATATATATATATATATATATATATATATTTGTATTTTTTATAACATAATTCGTCGATCGCATTACTATTTGTCCAAACGACCATTTTATGCTTTTTATGTTTAAATTGATAACTATTTCTGGATATGTCGAATCTGCATTTATTCAAAAGTTTTTGAGTTTTAAATAAAAGAAAAAGAAAAACCTTTAATGAAATATAGATACGTCATATCCAGGAATAGTAGGTATATATAATATTATAAACATTACATATAATATTATTGATCTTGGTTGATATTTTTATTTGGGATAATAATAAATTTTGAATGATGAATGAAAATGTCGTTGCAATAACTTTTTAACTTCCATAAAAATGTACATATTGTAATTGATGTTCCTACTTTTACAATATTTTACATACGTAAGCTTTCTTAACGTATGGCTTCGGATATGAGTATATTTGGATAATAAATTACTTAATACATACATTGATAAAGTAATATTCACATAAATTTATTTTTTTGGGACAGATGTCCTCATTTAAAAAGAACATCAGTACTTTTGCTTTATTATCGTCATCGTGTTAGAAAATTTGCCATGAAAGCTTTAATATTTTTATATAAATAAAGATACCTACATTTAGTCAATATTAATATTTTCTATATTAATAATGATGTTTGAAAAAGATAGGGTAACTGTAACTGGAATATGGCATTAATTATTTTTTTTAACTTCCTATGACTTCGAAACCTTCGAAAACCTTCTATCGAAGTCAATTTTCAGCCACCAATTAGGAAAAAGTTCTGACAGATAATGAAAAAATAATATGTACAAGTACATTATACGTAAAGAAATAAATTTTTCTGTTTCAATATATATTTCAAAATTGGATGAGTGTACCGAGTGGGAAAAATAATTTTTTATTAGCTTTGCGCGTCGTCGTTAGTCTTTGCAGTCATAATCTGAATATCTAAAGACACATTTATCATTACAAGTAGGAGCGTAAAACATAGTTCTATGGCATCAATTTCGGCCTTGCGAAGGGAACTGAACTAAAAGTCTAACAAACATTTTTAAAGAACGCTTTCTAAAAAATTACTTATTTATACGTATGAATATATAAGATTAAAATGAGTTAGCGATTTCTTATAAGTTGAATAACAAAAAAAGTTCCAAATCTGCCTGAAATTAAAAAAAAACACAACCTAAAACGTCGTGCTGAAATATTGCTATAATACATTATGAACGACTATGGGTCGAGATGCCAAATTTCATCTTGATCGAATGACGGGAATTAGGTCAATTTCCACTTCATATTTTGCGGGAAAATCAATCAATCAATCAATTAACGCGAGAAAGTCAATGCAAAGTATTTAAAAAAAAATGTCACTATATGAATAAAAATAAAAATAAAATACTAAAGAATAAGCAGAATAAGTCACAATACAATTGATACATTATGCACACTGCGGATTTTACAAATATTACAGCACCTACTTCATATATGCATGCGCTTCTTTAAAATTATATTAATTTCACCTAATTTTTTAAATCTTTTTTGATTTATTCAAGGTAGACGAATGCACTGCACTTAATATGAACTTAAAAATTTTTTTTTTCGCATAAACATATATTTATTTAATTGTAATTATCAATTTAAGACAATTTAAAAAACATAATGCATTTTATGCACTAAATTATGTAATACAAAATAATACTTAAGAGATTTTTCTATTTTTATTTTAAATTTTGTTGATACTAAGAAGGTATCTACGGTTTAATTTCATATCATAATGAGAATGAATATAATTATATTCTAAAAGTTTAGTTATTTTCCATTATAATTTAAGAGTTAGGAAAAATTTAAGTTATAAACAATAAATTCTTAACAATATGTAATTCAAAGTTCACAAATTAATTAATTTGTTGTAAGTGTGATTGATAAATTTTTGAAAAACAGAAAAATCTTCGTACACTTTTGTGTATATTATGCTTTTTTTTTTTCAAATATCTCAAATAAAGTTTAATTAAAGTTTTTTTTTGTTTACACACCAAAAATTACTATATACTACTCCCAAATAATATTTTTGTATAGTTGAAGACGTAGTAGAAGAGATCATTAAAATTCATTATATATTTCAAAAACGTAACGATATATTTTGAAATTTGGATTATAAGTTCTATAAATCGTTTTCTGTTTCATTCCGTTGTTATCACTATTAATAGCAACATCTGAAAAATTGTACAGAAATTTCTGAATTTATGAATCTGATCCCTGATATTTTAAAAAAATATTCCAAATAACCTACAAACATAAAATTTTACACGTTTAATTAGTTTATTACTTCATATACGCTTTGAAAATTAGTAAAATCTAAATCAATTAATTCCTTTGAGTTTAAAACTCAGTACAAGCTAAACAAATCACATAATACAAGTACATATACATATCAAACATATATTTGTCTTTTTGAGCAAACTGGAGAATGAGTTTTGAACTGAGCATAATGAGTGTTTTGACTTTATTACTGATTGAATATTTTATATATTATATTACACTATACTATACTCTAAAATGACAATTACGTTATATTTCAAATACCTTATCTTAAGATATTAAGAACTTATACACCAGTAGTAATATGGAAATATCTATAATTTTGTGGTCTTGATTACCTAAAGTGATAACTTTGAAGGAATAATCCTAATTCCACCGTTATTGACAGTTTTATTAAATTTTACTGGTATTTATCTACAGTACCTTTGTAATGTTCTTAAATAAATTAATTTAAAAAAAAAATTAAGCAATATACCAAGGATTATCAAAAATATTAACAAAGGACAAACAACTTTCAAGAAGATAACGAGCACAATTGAAGAAGCTAAATTTTACTAATTATTAACTTCTTTAATTTATTAAAATGATAGTACTCTACAGATTGTTTTTATTTAAATTATAAAACTAAATAAATTATAAACTAAATAATCTATTCCATAAAGATATTCATATCTAAAATTTTAAAAAAACTGAAATTTTTTTGGACTATTTTTAAAATTAATATAAAAGTATTTATTATAAAAATGAATTGTGAAAATAAACTAAAAGGAAAAAAAATAAAATAAAAATAATACATTTTTTATTAATCGAAGTAAGAGACCGTCGCGCATTTATACATTATAATTTCAATTTCAATGAATGAAATGAAACCAGTTGCTATCAGAACATTGAACGGTGGATATCGTTAGAAAGCTGGATATTAAAAATTAAATTTATAAATAAATAAAGGCGGTGATCACTTAAAAAATCAAATTGTTTTGTTTATTTTTTAATTATAATATAATTAAATATATTTTTTTTAATTCATTATATATTATATAAATAGAATGATTATTGAATTTAAATATAAATGAAAATTAAAAAAATTATAAATTTACCGTCTTGTAAAAAAATAAAAAATAAAAATTAAAACAAAGGAAGATAAATTTTATTTTTATAAAAAAAAAATTCACATGCCTAATATACACATTTTATGTATTATGCATTTGTAATTTGTATTTATATTTAACTTTTATATTAATTTTGTGTTTTTTTTTTTGCGTAGATTCGAAAACTCTTTAAAATAAAAAAAATAAAAAAAAGGCGCGATTATTGTGATAAAAATTTATGTGAAATAAAATTAGTAAGTTCATTTTCTATATTAATATTTCAATGCAAAAATCATAAAAAAAATATATAATATATAAATTTTATTTATATATGTAAAATTATTATTATTTTTTTTTATTTTGTACATATTGGAACTTTGATACATCTTACATTATATTCAACTTTTTTTTATTTTTATTTCAACTTTATTCTATAATATTTGATAATTTGAGACTCAACTACCTTTTGCCTTAGTTTTGAAGTTTCGAGTTTTTTTTTTCAATTTTTTCAGTTATGTTACATTAATTACTAATTTAATATTGAAAATCTTTTTTTTTCTAACTTTTATAAATACGCTTAACATTTGATTGGTAAAGGCTTGTTCAGTATATAAAACGTTTTTTTATCTTTAATTAAAAGGATAAAAAAGGATTATTTTTTAAAAATTTTCTCATAATTATTTTATGACACAAATTTACAAAATAGCTATATCGATGTTGTATTCAAATGTGCACATTTAATTTCATTTTTTGTTTTAAAAAAGAACAAAAAATAATAAGTGAAGAGTTTAACACATTTGTTGCAGAACATCTGCTTTTTTTTAAGCGCACTATTATTAAAAATTTAATTTTTTATCAATATTTTGTTGGAGTCGTACCAGAGAAAAAATTTATGGGAAATAACTATCAGTAAAACTATTTGACAGCCTTAATAAAAAAATGAGAAAATATGAGAAAATATACAAAACATTAATATTGTATTATATCAATACATGTAATATACTTTTCACAACAATGCTTAATTTTGTGATTATATTAATTTTTCAAACCAAAAAAAAAAATTTTTAACAACAAAATTAAAATTCGGAATTGAAAATGATAAAATTAAAATAACAAACATTCCATAGTACAATTCGGAATAAGATAAGTATGTACAATGTACATATAAGTTTAATACGGAAATAAGAAGAACCATAATTAAAGTATTTGAAAGAAATAGGGTTTTATTTAATTTTTTTAAATAATTCAAGAACGCGTAAAAACCTTTCCTTTAACTATAAAAAATTAGAAAAAAAAAACTAAGCAATTTACACCTTACCTATGTACAAAGATGATTGAATATGAAAATAAACATTGTGAATGAATGTAATTTGTTTTTTTGTTGACATTTTGTAAAGTTGTGTGTAGTTCATGTTCTTGAACACAAATCAATTGCATAAAGTTAGCATAAAGCAATTTTAAACTTTAAATTTAATACTATTTGCGCCTACGCTTACCCGTTTATTAGTTTATTTATGCATTTTTACACATTATTATTATGAATGTTTATAAACGAAAAATATGTTACACATTTTGCGAAAAAAAAGCATGCATTTATAGTGTGTAGTATATAATACGTACATTATACAAGTTTATAATGTGTATACGTTAAGTATGGTTTTTTATTATTCAATTTACTGCGAGGTGAAGGTGGCGGACGTAAATATCATTTAATTTATGCATTTTGTTTTTGCATTAAAATACACAAAGTTAACTTAAAAAAAAAACGAATAATTTAAAAATATTGTCATTATTGCATACTGCTACTGGAATGCTGTTGCGTTACTCGTAGTTTTTAAACAGAAAATATCGAATAACTTAGTTTCGTTGCATCTGATACATGTAGAAAATAAGGGAACTCAATTTTTAATTGTTACTAATTGTAATTGTTAAAGATTAGGGTAAATTATTTGTGCATTATGTGCATTATATAATTATCACATTATATAATTATCAATGCATCAATGCATTATATAATTATCAATATATGGAAAACATTTTGTCTCGTTTTACTAAAACCCTCAAATAAAAATACAAAAAAGTGCAAAAAAATATTGTATAAACATAGATACAAAATGAACTAACATGATACAATTTAATTAATATAATCAAAAATTTTTAATAATTAGCGATTTTCGATACCAAAATTATTTAACGTTCCATACAGCGAACTTAGCATAAATTTTATCTTAAAATAACATAATAAGCATAAAATGGAAATGCGATTGTGTGAATAATAATTCTGTCGTAATTTTTTCTAAAATTTGTCATTTAAAGAAGGAGAAAATTTTGCGACGTAATCAATATACATAAAATTAACTATCGAATGGAGAATTTTTTGAAAAAAAAAAATTGTTATTCCTATTTCACTCAAAATTTTACAAAATAATAATAGGGGGGAAAAACTGAATAAGAGTTGAATTGTATACATAATTTTTTTTAGAAAATATCTTTATCTAAAATTCTAAATTCAACTTTTTTATTACATTAACATTTTTTACATCTGAGTTAGTTAGAAAACAACTACAAACTTCAAGGTTTTCGATTAAACATTTTTTTATATAAATAAATTTTAAAAATTTGTCTGATTCACATAATTATGGATTCTATAATTATGATCCTTAATGCAGAAAGGTACTGTATGTTCTTCGCAATGTAAAATTTAAATTATTAATTAAAGACCTTAATATTTTCTCCAAAAAGTAACAGTTTAGTTAGCTAGTTGTAAATATATTTCCACACGAATTAATTCTTAAATTACATGAAGTTAACAAGAAGACATAGAAATAAAGTTACTGTAATGCGTAATAATGAAGCCATAACATTTACAAAAACTACACATAATAAATTAACTATTTTATTTTCTTTTTAAATATAATGTTCCTGGGAAAATTATTGTTATTCGGCAATAAATTATTATTCGCTTTGAAATTTATGGGAAATAACTATCAGTAAAATATCCGCTAAAAAACTTAAAATAATTTGATTTTCATTAATTAAAGCGACTTGTTCTTGTTGAAAATTTATCTCTTATTTCATATACGCTACTTTGTCACATCGATGATTCCTAACCCTATAACAACAAATTAGGCACAAAAACCTTTTATAATTTTTTTATCAATTTTTATTCACATATGACTTATTCGAATTTAATCCTTTGAATGCCAAATATTAGCAATAACGTTCTTTGACGTAGGTCGTAAATTAAAAGTTTGGGAGTTCGAGTTAATATTAAAATTATATATTGCAGTTTTTTAAAACTTTTAAAAGATTTCGATATTCCTTAAATGTATAATTGTAGGTACATAGTATACCTACATCTATATTATACATATTATGTATAAATAATATTACTTAATTTAGAGATTAAAATCCTTAACTGAAATAATAGAAACGTTATAGAATATTTTGTGGTTCTTTCTTAAAAAAATAGAAGAATATTATGTTACACATTTTATAAAATTTTTATAAATTCAACATAGAACATTAAAAATATCTACATATATGCACTATAACAAAATTTAAACTTTTATTTTAAATTAAATTAAACCGTTTGAGCATCGTAAATAATTTAATTTTTTGATTTTTCAGAGAGTTTCTTTACAGTCAATTCAACGTTAGATGCGGCCGATCATAAAAAAAAAAAGTTTTAATTAAGTTGCTGAAAGGTCATATGCCAATTTAATTTCGTTAATATTTATATTCTTTAAATAAAAATTATATATACTTCATTGCTTGCGTGATTGTACTGCGAATACATTTTTTCAAAATTTATCATAGAGATATACATTATAGGTACATTATTTATCACATACAATACAGAATAGCTTAATTTTAAATTTGTTCGATTAAATTTTTCCTGCACCTGACAGATGTAAAAATTTGTATTTCTATTATCTGCATCCGCATTACATATATACAGTACATATAAATTGTATTGGATGCAGAACCTTAAATTATTCATAAGTTTTTGAAAACAATAAATCAATGATTCATTTACGAACATTAAACAATCTTCAAAATTTGTTATCACGTAAATGATAGTGAAAAAATTCAATAATCCTATTTTTTCCGGTTTTGTTAGTTTTTTTTAATTACGTTTATTTAGGAAAAATATTATTGAATTAAGATACAGAAATTTGTAAATATGATTCATAGAAGCCAAGATAAATGACGTAAAACAAGAATGAATTAATTTAGTTTTTTTTTTCTAAATATAATAAGAGATATAGGTACAACTTATTATTATTTTAAAATTTTTTTATGATATTTTCTTTAATTATTCGCTCGGAAATCAATTTATATTCTCGAAATGCAATTATTAATGCACAATTGCGAACACTTTCTAAATGAATTATTTATTTTTACTAATTTATCTAATTATTGACAAAACAACGCAAAATATATAAAAATATTTTATTAAAATTTTAAATGCCAGCATAAAGCTTTTATGAGCTTATAATATTCAACAGGTTTTATTATTAAAACCTGTACTATTGAATGATACGATCATAGTATACTATTGTTCTAATAAAAATGTGCACACGTTTAAGTAATATTAACATAAATGGGTTAAGGTTTTATTTTATGAATTGTTAAAAATGATTCAAATATTCAAAAAAAATCCCGTATTTCGGATTAATGATATATATATAATAAAGAGTTTTTATGTAATTTGGCATTTTATAAAACCATCAAGAAGAAAGAAGAATTCGTTTCAATTCTAGTCAAATATTGGATTATTAAAACACTCTGTATTAAATTAAAATGTTAATATATATAAATCGTCATTTTTTATTATGGGCGAAATTTATGTGAAGGTTTTGAAATTAAATTAATCTAGATTTTTTCAATAAAATGTTAAAAAAGAAGTTAGTTGCCTTCGAAGTTTCGGGATAATATATTTGATTTACATTATTTAATAAATTTTTTAAACTAAATTGATTTAAATTAATGAATACATTTTTTTTTTAATTGATATGGACATGAAAAATACTTACAAAATGAGTAGACAGCATTAAAAATAAGAATAATTTATTTATTTATAGAAGACATTTTTTTTTATTTAAATGCCGACAAACTTTTTTTTGGACGTTGACATCAATATTAAGCTTCCATTGTGTATTTTGTTTTTTAAGATTGCAGTATATAAATTATGTTATTTATGCAACAATTGTATCTTTAAATTGATCATTCATCTATGTAGGGAAAAACTCATGAAAAACTATTTATAATTCAAGATAAAATATGAAATAAAAATTCTGTTTACATTTTTGATTTTAATTTTACTAAATTAAACAGAAAGGTAACAGGTTTTCTATTACGTCCGTCGATCGTAAACAATTTAGTTTGAACAGCATATTTTGTCATTTTAAGATTCAGGCGACAAAGCTTAATTTATATTTTTCTATCATTTATAAAAATTTCTAGTTACCATTTAACTATTAATTTTCAAAATCGTCACAATGGTTCATGTTGTAATGACGTTAAATAGATGATTTAACAGAGATTCTTGTATATTATCAGTTTTATTAATGCCTTCAGGTGCACAAAAATTTGAATTTTATTGTTGATATATCTATAATACACCTAATAATTAAAAATAAATAAATTGTACGTGAACAACTTCAGATTAGCTCTCGATTTCTAAGAAAATGATATTAAAAAACTAAATTAAATCTTTGGGAATTTTATAATATCTTTCAAAGTTTTAATTACATGGGAAACCTTAAATGAGAAAGATTAATAATAATAATTACTTAGTTCATTTATACATACTTAGAAATGATAAGAAAAATCACTCACAAGATATCTTTGTAATGTCCTATGAAATTCATAATATCTGGAAAAATTAATGTTTGTGAATTTTATAATAATGCTGATATGTTCAATAATTTCTTATATAAATATCTATTTTTTAATTAAATATTTAATGCCTTTAAAATTACTAAGTTTATTCATTGAGTAATAATATTTATAAGAGGGTCAGAATTCATACAAGTAAATTTCAGAATTTTTTTTTCAAATAACTCAAAAATGATGACAATATTTTCAATGTATTGAAAAAAAATTTCATACTCAAATGTGTTTATTCTTAATACAATAATAAAAATAATAAAATTAAGAATAAACACATTTGAGTTAAAACGTTTTACTCAATACATTCAAAATATTGTCATAATTTTTGAAAAAAATTTACTTGTATGAATTCTGTCCCTCTTATAAATATTATTACTCAATGGTTTATTGTACTTTGCCACACTAATATTTTGAGAAGTGCATAAAATATAATTTTTAACATACTTTATTACATGAGAAAATAATCATATTATTATTAAAAAAATTATTAAAAGTAAACAATTGCGATCAATAAGATAACGCAATTTGATTAACCTAAATCTAGAACAGAACACACAAAAGAAGTATTAAATGATTATTCCAAAGATATCGATGGATTGCATTATATTTATTTTTAATCAAACTTAATGTTTTTGTTAATGCACGATGATTGTAAGGTTCTTAATATCTAATCTGCAAGAAAAATTATTTAAAATAAAATTTGTGCCCAGTATTTATAAATCTTGTGTGTGAGCATCACGATTTTAATCCTTAGTCTGAATTGATTATACATCACCAAGGCTTAATGAATCGAAACCAATTCTACTAATCGCAAATATTTAGTCTATCTCTTTATTTATTTATTTTTTTGGAAAATTTAATTAAGAACAATTCTGAGAAAAAATATGCGGAATAACAGATTGATGTTCAAGGATAATTTTAATTGAAAAGATATAACTAACAGAATAAATGGTAAAAAATTAATATCAAAAATATAAGTAGATGTTACCTATACTATACATATAATTATTATTTTATTTCTCGTGATTTTTCTTTTAAGAGAGAGGCAGATTGATGCTTCCTAGAACTTATTCAATGAAATTTTTTTAAATGCAAAAAAATTACACACTAACTACACTATTATATTTCAATATGAAAAAATTAGGCTGGAATAAAAACTAAATTATGTGAGAAATTATAAGAATAAGGCAATTTTGTTAAAAAATATAAATTTCTTTATTGTGTCAATTATATAAAAGTACAACGACTGATTTTTTATTCAATTTACATAAATTTTATGAGAATTTATTTAATTTTATTTTTCATAACATGTTAAAATTCGAAAAAAAATTTATAAGTTATGCGAATGAGACCATTTTGAAATCAATAAATTGAATTTATTATAAGTAGTGCGAGAAAATATTTGAAACAAGTAATTAAAGCTTGTTTTTTTTTTATTTTAGTAATTAATATAAAATTTGCGTTTTTATTTTCTTAAAATTACTTACAAGCTAATAAATTATTATAACTTGTGTTCCTGATAACTTGTTCACTGATAACAATTTATTTTTCTTTTTCAGATAATTTACAAATTCGGTGGTAAAAAAATATTTAATCTTTTCTAAAAGGAAATGTGGTGCTTAGAAGGGTGTACAAAACAATGTACACTTGGTACTATTGGAATAACGTTAGCATTATTAGGTTTTTTAATGGGAATATTTTGGATAGATATATTCACTTTAATGCTAGGGAAAGTAAGTTATTGCGATTAATAAAATGTTAATGTACATGAACATCAATGACATTTTATTATAGTTAAAAAAATATTACTTCAAGATAAAAATTTAACATCAATCTTTCGGGCATATTAAAATAAAACGCCTAATCATAATGATCATAAAATCATAAAATCAATGTTAGTATGTATTTTAAAAAACAAAAATTTTATAGGAGATGGCTTTAACCCCAACATCAAGAAGTTATGATCCATGGTCAGCACCTTCGATACCATTAAGCTTAGATATTTACTTCTTTAATTGGACTAATCCGGAGGATATAACGGATCCAACAAAAAAACCTGTAATGCAAGAAGTGGGACCATATCGATTTACTGAGAAGCCTGAAAAAGTAGATATAGTTTGGCATCCTATGAACTCATCTGTTAGTTTTAAGAAGCGTACCGTATTTTATTTTGATTCTGAAGGGAGTAATGGAACTTTGGATGATTACATTAGTACACTTAATGTTGTTGCAGTGGTAAGAATAAAATTTCTTTTTATTTTTAGGTAAAAAATTTTATTCCACAAATTTTGTTAAATTTTAGTCCGCTCCAGCGTCAGTGAAACACAGGAAAGCATTCGATCGGACGGCCGTTAAGCTTGGATTTGATGTTATTTCAGCCAATCTTACTGTTTTAAAGACTGTCGATGAATTATTGTTTACGGGTTACGAAGATGATATGATAGACGCAGCAATGCATTTAAATATTTTACCTGACATGGAAGTTCCTTTTGATAGATTTGGTTGGTTTTATACGGTAAGTTTACGTAAATATTGTACTATAGTAATGTTAGACTTATGTAATTATACGCTGTTTACGAAATATTGAACTAATATTAATATGAAAGTGATGTATACATTGTAGTAATATAAAGAAAACATCTAATGGTGGAACTTCGTTATACTACGAAGTTCGAAATTTTTTTCCTGACTTCATTAATGAATATCGGTATAATTTTTCCTTAAACGATAACCAGTTAAAGATTTATACTCTAAATTTTTTCTTCTTTTATGTAGCGAAATGGAAGTGCTGATTTGACTGGCCACTTCAATATGCACACTGGGGAGGACAATATTGAAAATATTGGAAAAATGAATACATGGAATTATAATACCCATTCCGGATTTTTTGATTCTTATTGTGGTTTAGTGAATGGGTCAGCTGGTGAATTTTATCCACCCAATTTAAAAGTAGGTGAACCAGTGTTCCTTTTTACTCCAGATATGTGTAGAACTCTTAGACTTGATTACGATGAAAGAGTTAATATTCACGGATTAGAAGGATTTAAGTTTAGTGGTAGTTTACGATCCGTTGATAATGGTAAGCATTTGCAATAAATTGAAAAAATAAAAGAAGACATTTATTATGATATTTGAATACTTTTATTATTTGTCTAATTTAGGAACACATTATCCAGAAAACGAATGTTTTTGTGGAGGTGAATGTGTGCCATCAGGAGTTATGAATATTTCGGCTTGTAGGTTTGGAACTCCAGTATTCATGTCATATCCTCATTTTTATAATGCTGATCCATTTTATGTTAATCAAGTAATTGGTGTTAAACCAGAGAAAGAGAAACATGAATTTTATATAGTATTGGAACCAACTTCTGGGGCACCAATGGAAGTGGCGGCAAGATTTCAAGTCAACGTTCTCGTTGAAGAATTTGAAGCAATTCCGTAAGTTAAATAAGTTCAACAACTTACTTTCAAAAAAAGTCGCCAACACTAAATTCTTAAATAATTTTAAAGTTTTAAGTGTTTTAAGTGAAAAAATGTTTGAACTAAACTCACACCCGACCCTATAACTTTAAAAAGTTTTAAAGCTTTATAAATTATTTTTATTTCATTTTAGGCTATTTAAAGATGTGCAAAGAACATTTCTTCCCTTGTTATGGTTCGAACAAAAAGTGAAATTACCACGTAAAATTATTGAAGAATTAAAAACAGTTCCATTAGTCGTTTTATGTGGTCATATTATATTTGGTATTCTTTTTGCCATTGGATTAATAATGGCGTTTTGGGTTCCAATAGATAACTTGGTGCGAGGAAATAGAGGAGAATTAAAAAAGCGAAAAACACCAAAAATCACGGAAAAATACAAATCATCAAATCATCATCGCATTAAAGCTGCATCAAAAAGAAAAGATGTTGATACTTCAGAAAAGCAACCTGAATGCTCACTTTTATTAGTTAATAAAAATAAAAATAATCAAGTAGCTTTTACACCAAATCCTTCCAATGAAAATTAAAATTCTTCGTTTAATGAAGATAAAGAAAAAATGTAATTAGGGATATTTTTAAAAACAGTAGGTGTATATAATTATAATTTTAATTTCGGCGAACTTTACCGTAAACATTTACGGTAACATTTTGTAATATCATGTCAATCCTACCTTTAGATAAATACCTAGTAATACTAAACAATTGAAAAAAAAATTGTGTTAGTAATATACATAATTTTTACAAGAATTTTTTTATACAAAATGAAAAAAAAAATTTATGGAAAAATTTTCACGGTCCATATCAAAAATTATTAATTATTATTATTGTTAATCATATGTACGTATGTAATTATGTTTATAATTATACAATATAAAAGTATTGATTGAATTAAGATTGCGTTAAGATTCAAAGAAAAATATGATTCCGCTATATAAATCATTGAAAATAATTCTCGATTTTGATCGTTGTATTATTTTATAATCGACAAAAATATATAGAATATCTGGCTACTGACTGTTATTTGCAAACGGTTTGGATTTTTGTATCATTAACAAATATTTACGCAATTCCAAATAATAATTACATTAAAATCAAAATATCTGCAGAATAATTAATGTATTCAAAAAATCAAACAAATCAAGGCCATAAAAGTACCAAAAATTTGTAGTTCTTTATTAAGTTTTTTAGAATATAAGATAAGTTTTGTTTTATAATAAGTTTATCAATATTTTTATTGTGATATGAAAAATTTACATAATGTTTTGTTAAACAAAATACAATAACTAGTGATGTAATAAAATAATAAAATGTAAGTTACATTCGAAAATATTTCATGGAATATTATTTAATCCTCATTTCTCACAGTTTCCCTACAAAATTATTGTTATTATGCTTTTAACCTCTTCTGTAAAATTTATCAAAACATATTATACGTGTTTGCGATACTACACGATGACGATATCTAATATCGTAGACAAAGGTAATGTACACAGTCGAATAAGTTCATATAACTTTTTTGCTATGAAAAATAATTAACTCCATTTGATGATAGTATTTGTAAAACGATCCAAAAAAATAAAAATTACAATACAATGAAATAGATGTAATTTTTCATGGCAAAGAAGTTGTAAGAACTTATTCAAAATTTTATGAACTCATACGCTCATACTCATATACCTAGTTTACAAGGAGAGTTGAAACCGGGTTCAACTACGGTTCAACTACATGTAAACGGTGGTAGGGTTAACCTGGGTTAACCTGACTCAACCCAAGAAATTCGCTCGGTCAAGTTAACTCTATCCATGTAAACGGTTAACCTGGTTAAAAATAAGCAACAGCTGTTTGTTTTGTTTCTTTTTTGTTGCTGTTTTCAAACTCAATTCAACCACAGTTCAACCACATGCTTTTCGACTACATCATGTAAACACTTGACCTCTTTTCAACCACGTTTCGACTCAACCACGGTTGGACTATCATGTAAACTAGGTAATACACTCATAGTTAATATTTTCTCGACGCGACGGTCATGGGTATTTTTTTTAGATTTTCATAGTCCTACATATCGAATATAACTACACTAACAAATTACGTGTGAAATATTTTTATTCAGAATGTTATTATTTCTAAAAAATTTTAAATCAAGCATCACTTATAATTAATAAAAAAAATATTTAATTTAATAATTATTAATAAATTATAATAATTCACTTTCAAACGAAAAAAGACATTCCAAACTGTACATATACAAAAAAACGACTTAATATTTTTTTCAAATCTGGAATTTTCATGAGTCCAATTATCATAACTCTCCCAATAATATAAAAATATAAAAAAAAAAACTAAAAATACTTTTTAACAAGCATATTCTGTACTTTCCTCATTTCAATATTTCTGGACCGTTTTAAAACTAATTACATCTCACTTCGTGTAATTAAATGTTTCAAAAAACGAATAATGTTGACAGTTTATTGATAGCGATAACAAATTAAAAATTATGTTATTAAAAAAAACAACTAATAAAAATATATAAAATATATAAAATGTGATTAAAATTAAATGAAATAATGTCAAATAATAGAATAAAAGTTTGCTTTTTATAGATAGATTTGAAAAATTCGACCATTAATTTTTTTTGAAAAACGATTTTAATTAGGGAAACAGAATACTTAACCGAAATATAATACACATGCCTTGGTTAAAGCTAATTTAATAAACTGAATTAGGTGATAAAGTGGTGAACAAACAATAAAAGTTGGAACGCATATTTAATTATTTGTATAAAAATTTCGAATTAAGTACCTATTTCAAAAAATTAGAAAATAATCTTATGCAATTATAATATATTAATAGATAATTGATTTAAAGATTTAAACAGACGAAAGCAATTAAATGAATAAAACATAAAAAAATTAAACATTTAAAAAATTAATAAATTCTATAGCTTAATTATAACGTGCAAAAAATCTTATGCAACTTTTTTGAAATTCTACTGACGTCCTTGTATTGTACATTATAAACAGGTATTTGGAATTTCATTTGATTATATCAAAGAATATTCCACTTAGAATTATTCCGTCTTTGCTTATCAGTATTAATATAAATAATTTGGTTATACAATTATTTTAATTCAAAGAAACACTAGAATCTTAGAATGAATAGAATGTTGAGGTATTTGAAAAATATTATTTCATTTCAGATCATATTATTAAAATTAAGATTACAAATACCTACATTTTCTCTTTTGCACCGTAAAAGGTAAATTGGCCGACGAAATTATCAATTTAGCTAACCAACAATCAATCGTTTGATAATATTTGCTAAATACTTTTAAAACAGCCTCTTTTTATGGAAGCTATTCGATTTCAAAGATTTTTAAGAAACTCTTAATTATTTCCTGATTTAAGGAAATATGATACGAAAACAAAAGACTGCAATTAAGAAGAACACAAACTTTTTCATATTGTTGATGTTATTATTATTAATTTTGTTCAAAGTCTTACCTGAACTTTCACACATGTGTATCTCGGCAACAGGAAGGTCGTACGCATAGTGCACAAAAAGTAGCGCAATACCAAATTAGCTGAAAATGTGATAGATGAAGTTCATATTTGTTGTGTGTTTATGGATTGAATCTTTAAAAACAGAGCTTCTCATATGGACACTCCAATGGCCAACATTTTGTTTACCCACGAGCATTACAGTAATAAAAATTATTCAAATATTCGTTCTTTCAATAAAAAAAATATATTGTATTCCATTCAACTGGTTGCAGCGTACGCCGGGATCAACTAGTACTTTATAAAACTATTAATTTTTACCAAAATATTGGGGACTATACTTTCAACTTAATAAGACTGATAAATCTAAAGAAACTGTCTCTTAATTGACTTAAGCTTTTAAATTGTTGCATGCCGGGATAATTAAAAAAAAAAGCTTTCCTAAAGAACAAATCTCTCAGATAATTTTTTTTTTAACGAAATATTTATTTTTGTTTATCAGCTGTATATAGAATTTAAATAAAAAAAAGCATATGATTTATTATTGAAACAGAAAATGCTCATGAAATTAGTTTCTCGAACACCGCTAATGAGAAATGTTTACCGAGGAAATAAGCTTTTAAAAAGCATCACAAATAAGAATATTTAGTGTTTATTTCTTTTTATATTATGAATATACTTTTAAAGAAACAAGAAAATTAATATAAAATTCAATTAAAATTATATAATTATCACTTTGTTTGTTAATGAAAAATTATATAATTAATTAATAAAATCAAAGAAAAACATAAATTTGAAACTATTAATATTAAATTGTTAAAAAAAACCTTATACATGGAACCAGGTTCAATCATTTAAAATTTAGAGATAGATTAATAAAAAATTCAATTGAAAAGTTGGTACATACACAGGTAACATACTAGTATATAATATGCTGCTATATATACTTTAAAGATTTCCGATTTGCAGCGTTCTTTTTAAATTTTCGTTAACCGTGAAAATGTGATAAACAATTATGAAAATTACAAAAAAATTATCTCTTAACAATTTTTTTTCGATAATTATTAGAAAATATGTATATTTTTTGATGACGATATAACATTTGATGTAGGTCAGAATAAATCTAACCTTGACATTAAAAATTAATGTTTAATTAACATTGACGGGGCAAAAAAAATACTGCGAATAATCTTTTCGCAGATTTGCATAAGTTTTATTTGTTTCAAAAATGTTTAAAATTCAAAAAATGTTATATACCTATAGTTCATTTTTTGACCGCTTATGTAAATACATCCTAATCAAAAATAAAATATGCGTATTCTTAATAATTTACAAGTCATTGTCATAACTTAATAAATCTTTAATTAGATAACTAATTAATCAATAAAGTTTTTCAAATATTATGAAAAATTTAGTAAAGTTTTTTAGTCATGAGAATACGATTCATTTAGTTAGATGTAAACGTCTGGTTGTGAAACATTTTCCATATGTACATAATTATAATAAGTTTTTATTATTTTTATATAAGTACAGCAGCCAGAAATAACTGAGAATTCGAACAGAAGTCAATAAGAAAAATTTGTATATAATTTTTTTTTCCTTAAATTTGAAAGAAGGTTTTCTTCTGAAAAATTTGTAAAATTTTAAAATATCAAATATCATATACATAAAGAAACACAAGCATTCATACAATATTCATGTTTAAGTTAAACATACCCAAAATTCTTTTAATTTACTATCATCATAATTCTTCAAATTATTAAAGTTGATATTAAATATCTGTCAAAATTTTGATGCATTCATCGAATTGTTATCATGAAGCATATTTAAATTTTAATTATTAGTTCAAAAGTCCTAGAAATAAATATTTACATTTTGTAATTAAAATATTTTTATACTAAAAAAATGTATACACAAACATTGATTACATATCATATTCCCAGTAGGAAATGGGATAAAATATTTTTTATTTTATTTGTATACATATTTAACAAAAAAGTTAAAAAATGAAACGATCATTAAGTGGCAATTAATAAATTTAAAAAAACAAGTGAAAAATTTAATTAACATGTACTGTACAAGTATACACTATTTAATTTAGAATGATTTTACATTTTTGCATTGTAATCTAAATTTTATTTAGTTATGCGCCGGAATTATTATATGATCAATGATCATTATGATCAATTTAAAAATATAATCGATTAAATATTATTACGAGTATAATATTTGAAATAGTACATTATACTTAAATTGTGTATTTGTTTACTTACAGAAATACATATTTTTTTGCTATTCCTTTGAGGTAAAATGATTTACTCTCGAAAATGTATTTTGGGAGCAATAGGTGCAATTTTTGTAATTATTTTCGGATTTACATTCAAGATAATTTGGATTAAAATTATTACATATAGTATTAGAAAGGTATGTTATCAACATTATAATTATTTTTATAAAAGAGCTTTGAATTCCCTTTTTATAAATTCGGGGTCATTAGATTTTGCAGCTACCTTCCTTCTTTTGGCATCTAAAAAGTACAATCAAAAATTCCCATTCACTTTTAATAGCTTTCCCGAAAATTGAAAATATAAAAAAAAATTATCAGAGATCTAATTAATATGAAATAAAATTTTTTTTTTTCCATTTCTTAAGGAAATGGTGTTAAGTCCAACTTCACCTACTTATCCTGGATGGAAGTCATCACCGTTGGAATTGAATACAAAGGTTTATTTATTCAATTGGACTAACCCAGATGAAATAACGATTCCTGGCAAAAAACCTATTTTAAAAGAATTGGGTCCTTATAGTTTTCGAGAAACTTCTGAAAAAGTTAATATAGTTTGGCATCCAGAAAATGCATCAGTCAGCTTCAATAGAATAGGTTTCTTTCAGTTTGATAAAGAAGGAAGCAATGGTGATTTAAATGACAAAGTAATTATGATGAATATGCTGGCATTGGTAAGAAATTTAAAAATCAGGAAACTCTTATGTAGAAAACACTGTTTTATATTCTTGTTATTATATATATTTCTTTCAGTCGCAAGAAATTAAATTATTAAGAGATTAAGACACAATCACAACGCGACGAAAAAAAAAGTTTAAAAGAAATTTATTCATTATAGGGTTCAGCTGGTAAAACAAAAAATTGGGCTTATATTGGAAAAAAAGCTGTATCAGTTGCATTAGACATTTATGTGCAACCAATTTCTGTTCATAAAACAGCTGGTGAATTAACATTTTATGGTTACGAAGAAGAAATGCTTAATATTGCAAGACAAACACCAGCAGTTATATTTGGAAGTGACGTTCAAATACCTTACGATAAAATTGGATTTTTTTACGGGGCAAGTAAAAATAAAATTTATCTAATTTTTTTAACATTATAATTTTAATTTGTTATTTATATGTATTACATGTATAGTATATTGTACCTTTGATATATTTTAATAGATTGAACTTACGAACTTTTCGCTTTAATTATTTAAAAAATAAAATGTAAATAGTTTTTAGTGATAATGATGGCATTTTTTTATATTAATTCTAAGAATATAACTTAAATTTTCTGAGAATTTTTCTTCTAAAATTTTTTATTGAAAATACCCATGCTTTTTTTAATGATTAAACTATTAAATAAGAAATTAAAAGTTCACAGAAATTTTAAATGTTGATTTTGTGGATCAAAAATAAATGTTATAAATTTATCTTTCTAGAGAAATGGAAGTAAAGATGCACAAGGATCCTTTAATGTGTTTACTGGAGCACACGATTATCGAAAATTATCTCAAATGCACACTTGGAATTATAAAACATCTCCATACTCTGCCAGCATCGAAGACTCATCATCTGGAGAATTTTTTCCCTCAAATTTAAAACCTGGTGACACAATATATTTATTCTTACCTGATTTGTGTGGAACACTGTTGTTGGAATATTCAGAAACTGTCGAAATTCATGGTATTGAAGGCTATAAATTCGCCGGAACTAAAAAATCCGTAGATAATGGTAAATTGTAGATATAGTTAATATAGTTACGTAGTGTTTTATATTATATTGCACACTGAAAAAACTGGTTGCAAAATAAGTTATAAGAACCAGCTATAAAGTTATAACTAAAACTGTAATATTTTCTGTTAGTAGTGCTCAAAATCTTGCATATATTACACTGGCCTACACTCATTTTGGTGCCTAAGATTTTAGACCTGATTTTGGGTATATTTTGTGAGCTGATACAAGAAAACTAGTCACATTTTTCATATCAGCTCTTTATCTTGATTGCCAATTTCAATACCAAAGTATACAGAATACAAGCGAATTACCGTGTCATTAATCGGTTTCCGTTGATCTTTCATTATATACTCACCGCATATGTAACAAAACATATCAAGATCGTTAATGCAACTTCTTGACTTACTTGCCATCATAAATTTATACGATTAATGTCATAAAAGTAGTTATAACATGAACTGATTTTGAATAAAACCGTAAAAAATTTGAAATAAGAATTGTAGGTAAACCAGAGCTGTCAGCTGACATCTAGTAGCAGCAATGTAGTTCATACTAACTACTTTACCGACTACAGATGCGAACAGAGCTGCACCGATACAAACATTTTTTTTATTAAAAACATAATAATCTGTCCAAAAATATATATCAAATAAATTGTAGCAAAATTTGCTACTCGAATCTTATAATTTTTATTGAAGAATTTCTAAAACGTTTATGAAAAATATTCCTTTAATCATATGAACAGATATATTAAAAAGTAGAACCATTAGCTATTTTTCTTTGCTATGGACAAATATCAAATTTTCATAACTTCATTCACTAGTTCGATTTGAACTATATATACATAGCAAAAAATATCAGTCAGTGTATAAAATAATCATTGATAAAAAAAAAATACATTATGAACTTTTATAATTTTAATAATGAATTTTCAATGGTGAGCAATGAATTTTTAACGCTCATTTGATAATATTAAAAAAAAAATTAAATGTAAACCTATTCTATAAGAAGATTTTCAAAAATATTAGCTCTTAATTTTAGGTACTTCCGCACATAATTCCAGCAGCTGTATTTATTCATCTGAATGTTATCGATCTGGAGTTATAGCCTTAGCAAAATGTAAATTTGATACTCCAGCTTTTGTATCATTTCCTCATTATTTATATGCTGATCCATATTATTCTAATCAAGTTGAGGGAATCAACAGTGAAAAAAATAAGCACGAATTTTATATTGTTCTTGAGCCAGTAACCGGATCAGTTATGGAAATAGCTGCAAGATTGCAAATAAATGCTTTGATTGAACCATTCGAGGATATAAAGTATTAATGTTTTTTAAAATTTTAGAATTCTCTTTTTATTTAACAGAAACATTTTTTTAAGCTTATATGAAAATGTTCAAAAAACTTTTATTCCAATGATTTGGTTCGAACAAAAAGTTATTATTACACCAGAAATTGCAAAAGAATTACAAAATGTTCCTTATATAATGAAAATTGGAAATTATATATCGATCTCAATAATATTGTTAGGTTTCGTAATATTGTTACTCATAGTAATTATACCATTGAGAAGAACTAAAATGAAAAAAAAAAATAATATCATTCATGAAGAAGATGAAGAAAAGGTCAACACATCATTACTTCTCGGAAGAAAGGAATAAAAATTATTCAAAACAAATAATACTGTGGCTTTTGCGGGAGTCACATTTTTTAAATGGCTGCCAAACCTTGATAGAAAAGTAACTAGAATTAGAGTTTTAATTAAGTTCTGATATAGGATCGCAAATAAGTATACAATTTAAAAAAATCTAATTAAAATAAAAAAAATTCGAGAACGGTAGAATAAAAAATTATAATTTATAATAAAATAAAATACATATAAAATATTGAATGAACAATTAAGATTATGTGTGTTATCATTCCTAATGTATTAAACGTCAATTTTTTTATATTTAATAAAATTTGTTTATTAGTTTAGTAAGACGTTAAATTTTAGCAAAATATAGAATAGCACAACTTATTAAAATTAAAATGTTAATTACTTCTCACTATCAAAGAAACAGAATAGACATTTTTGTATAATTATTAGATTTTAAATAGACACAAAAATAGATATAATTGTCTTTCAACAATTATTCATGTAAAATAAACTATGTAATTGCAAACAACCATAATAATAATAATAGGGAAGGTAGGTATTATAATTGCAATACATACACAAATAATTTTCATTTAAAATAATTAATAATACATCATAAACTAATTGTTATTAATACTTAAAGCTATAATTATTTTTCAAAGTTTTTATTGAAACAAAGCTATAATTATTTTTCAAAGTTTTTATTGAAACAAAGCTTTCAGATCGCTTTATCAAAAACAAAAAAGATTTAAAAAAATTAACTTTAAATAAAAAGAAGTCAAAATAAGAAACCGTTTAAAACACTAAAGCATCAGTTGTTCAGTTGAATGGAATGAGCAATTTAAATTCAATTTAAATTTAATAGTTAATATTTATCGATTGATTTTCAACCCATTCGTATACTTATTTAAGCTTCGACATTTTTCCTAATTGAAAACATAAGAATAATTTAATATTACGAAAAACTTGATTTTGTTGATTGGCCATTTCTTCCAGCCAGCCAACCGACGAGTGGTATAATTTATTTTAAAAAAATGTTAAAAATGTATTATTATTATTATTATTATTAGCCTCTTATTTTTAAGTCAAATAAATCGAATTAAAATAAAATTTGTAAAATTTTTTAATTTAAAAGAGCCACAGGCAAATTAGGTAAGCCAAAAAGTATTGATTTTATATTTAAGTCCAGACATTATTCAATGTTTTTCCTTTTAAAATGTTAACGTTTGTAGATTTATCTAAAAAATTCCAATTCAATTTAAAAATTTGCATACTTTTTAAATTCTTTATTTTATTAAATATATATAACCTTTATGTTAACAAATGTTTATGTTATGTTGACAAATTTTGGCATTATACATTTATTTTTTATTACATGTGTACATATTGAATTTTTCAAAAATTGAACATTCTTACATTCCTAATGCTGCAAATGATTAATATTTTCAAATTTTCATTTTCAATCGAACCAACCAAGCTTTGCTAAATAAAGCTTAGATTAGCAAAAAAAGAAAATTAAACAAAACTATGGCAAAAAATAATGTTTAAAAATCTAAGAAAGCTTTTTTTCGCTTAAACTTAATGTTTAAGTAACAGGAAACAGTAACAAATTAAAATTATGATTTCTTATAATTTTGACAGTTTAATTTCTCAAAAAAATGTATTTTAGTATTGCAAAACTGTGATTGAACCTTAGGAATTAGGATAACACAATATTTTTGTCCAGGGCAATTTTAAAATAATTCCTGTGGCAATCAATTGGTTTATACTAGATTTCTACACTTCTTTAGGTACTTTATAAGTTCATTGACGACTTTTTATATAACATTCTTTTAAATTTAAATCATAAAATTATTTAAATCATTATTACCAATTATAATTTTCAAGTCAACTAAGAATTCAAATTTTTTTATTTTGTAACTGAAAAAATGAAATATTGAACTGAAACAGAAAAAGAAAAGTCAAAATAAATAAAAGTTCTAAAAATAAAGCATTTCGTTGTTATGTCTTGAATTTATTAATATGTACATTTATATAAATTATACCACTGTTTCTTTCTTTTATGTTTTATATCGAATCAGAGCGCATGCTTGGGCAATAGGTTTATTTCAATGGAGCTCACAGTCGCATTAACTTTTTCTATTTTCTATAATTGTGAAATTAAATTTTTTGTGGATGATGGTGAGAGGCAGGCCGTGAGGGCATTAATGGATCAAGCGAGCTTAACTTTTTTTTTTAGTTCTGCTAAATTACAATATTTATGATTCATAAATTTATGTTATAATTAGCTAGAATTAATAAAAAATATTTTTTGCACTTAGTCCGCTAATGCACTCAAGACGGCCTCATAAGCTTTACGATTGCGATTTCATGTGTCGTAAACGCTCAACCCATAATTCTGTAGGTAATATTATCCTTGCTATAATACTGAAATGAGTCTAGTCGAAAATTAAATATTATTCCAGTCAATCTAATAAATGATTATGTTTTCGATTTTAGCAAATATTATGATTCATTTATAACCTTACTCACCAATTTATCGAATATATAATTATGTATTCAATCAAAAGATAAATATATAATACTTAAACTAAGTATGTCGCTATTAAAAGAAAAAATGCATACTTAAATATTTATGAGCCTATTAGCTCCAATATCGACTATTATTTCTATAATTTTTATTTTTATATTTGGATTCAAATTATTTTTAAATTTGTTTTCAATTACGAGAAAAGAATACCTATACAAAAAATAAAAACGCAATCCTATGTTCGCAAAAATTTCCAAATTTAAAAAAAAAACATGTACATTATAAACACATTATTATTATATACGCCTCGCTCTGTTTCAGTTTCAGAACCCCATCATTTAAATTAATAGTCGTCAGGATCTATATATAAAAATATAATATCCCTTGTATCTATAATATGGTTTTTTATTGTAAAACATCATATGTACTTGTCATACTTGTAGACACATAAAATTTTTCCCTCTGTCTTTCTTATATTATCCTTTTAATTTTCATTCAGTCTTGTTTTACCATCCGTACGCCACTTTTGGCGGACGTTTATATAATTTTTTATTTTTTAAAAATTTTCAATAAAAAATTTTTAATTAAAAATAATAAAAAAAAAAAAAAAAATTAAAACAAAAAAAAACTTTAAAAGCAATTGAAATACGAAAAATAATATTAAATAAATTATAAATTATTAAATATGTGTTCGTTTGGGGGAATTTTAATTTTATTTTATTACAATGGTTCATATAATTGGAGTAATAATAATTTAAAGATATAAATTCTCTCTCGAGTAAAAAAAAAAAAGTAAGATAATTTATATTATATTATTCGATATTTCTCAATAAATGAATAATTATTTTTATTTTTAAATAATTACATAAGAATAAAAGCATAGAATCTAAAAATCGATGGCCCCATTTTATTTTTCTTTTTCTTTTTTTTATTATATTAATACAAAAAAAAAATTATATTATTTTCTTGTTGTAATACGAATTTTATTTTTCACTTTTTCACTATCCGAATATTTATTCTAGTTATCGATTTTTTTTTCTTTCATGTCTAACAAAAAAAAAAATAACAATAATCAAAGGATTTTTGTCGCATTTAGGTAAAAAAAAATAAAAATACTACAAACGAATTTCGACGAAATAATTAATAATAACCTTTATAATTTTTTTTTTCTTATAATAAGTCTATATTTAGTATAAAAATCCCCAGATTAATAACTAACTATATAATATTAATGTTAGATTTGTTTTATGTGTGAAAACCATGATTTCATTTTAATTTAAAACTTTACTATTTTTGAGTTAATGTTCGGCATATACAACTAAAGAAAAATTTTTTCTCGAGATATGAATACTTATAAGATACATTCCCTTATAGTATAGTTTTCGCTCAAGCAAACTATATAGTTGTCTTTCATTTTAGTTTTTAGTGCGAAAATAATCAAACTAACCTGCATAATAAATTTTATATCTAAGACTTAATGTAGATAGGTTGCAGCTAAATTTAAAGTACACTGTGCAACATATTATACAAAAATAATTTTTAAACTAAATCCTTGAAAATTCAAAAAAAAATTAAATAAATTTTACAAATCGAATCTAATTTACCAACTCTAGAAAGAATATTTATACCGTAGAAGAGTATTAAGTACCATATTATTATATAGTTTTATGACAAAAAAGTAAACTGAAAAGGGTTAAAATTGTACTTAAAAAATATAATAACGACGTCATGTTCTCATAACCTATGTAAGCGTAAAAATGTTATACATATTCAAAAAAAAAAAAATTGAACAATTAGATACAATGGAAACCAATAATGATTTATATTAAGAGTGGGTGCTTTACTTATAATATATAAGAACATTTAGAAAATTTTCACATAAATTGTAAATGTCTCGGAAAATTCTCTTTAATCCAATTTTTTTTTTTTTTTATTTCTTTTTTTTAAAGTGGGCGTTTATATCGATGAAATCTTATAATGAAATTTGTGAAAATCCACAAGTGGAATTTCCGAATAATTTATAAACGCCACATAGTTATTATAATATTTAAATTTAATTTTTTAGTTAAATAAATCGAAAAAAAATAATTACGCACAGTTTTGACAGAATAATGATGGTTGTCTAATAGTAAAATAGATCTTTTGCGATACATTACATTATATAGAAAATAAACATTTACATATTATATATGCATATATATGAAGTATATTATGTTACTTTAATGTGTTAGTTCATTTCATGAAGCGTAAGGTTCAAAAATTAGAACATTAGACGTATGACGTATGTATATGAATAACATATTGAGGGATCCTACTACATATGATTAATTTTAGCAATAATAATGATTTTTATTTAATTTTAAAGTTAAAAGTATTATTGTAAATAAAAGTGAAAAACTATATATAAAAGTATTTATTGATGAAAATTTTGTGTTTACAAAAAAAAAAGCACTCAACTTTTTCGGTCGGAAACAAAGTGCCGTATTTATACGATTCATAATTATTATAATGAATGATATCATTTTATTTACTACTTAAGTATGTACTTAATAAAACTTTGATTATCAGCATTTAATAATCAAGTATTTTTATATTTTGTTTAGTAATTTCGAATGATGTTATCAAATAATAAAAGTTATCAGAAAATATGCGATTTATTTTTATTTAATTTACAATCAAATAAAATATTGCACGACTTTCTATAATTATAACTATAAACTATATACTTATAATACTTATACTTATATTATAACTATAAACTACTTATAATATTATTTTTTTGATATTTTTGAAACTATGTAATAAACATATGATGTTATGCAAGTACCAGGTACTAAAAGTCAAACAAAAAAAATTTTTTTTTCAATTGTAAAAGACAAATATTGAGAAATTTGTTTATTATTTTCAATCCAAAAAAATTTATTATAAGTGCATAAAATACTTGTAGACTTATTATATTTATATTACCTTATGTGCTCGAAATTTAAGACCTAATTTTTAATTATAAAAATAAAATATTGCAATTCAAAAAATTACGTTTTAATAATACAGTTTTCTATATACATACCAATAAAAAAAAATTGTTTATAGGTATATTATTGAAATTCTTAAAAAAAATATTTCCCTACCTTACGTTATGTATATTTCTGGTAAATCTGGTTTAGGTACATTGACGTCATAATTGGCTAAATATAGAATTTTTTTTATGAAAATTAGTAAAATAATAGTAGGTACCTATATTTGTTATTCGTTTTAATTATAAGTTTTGTAAGTCACAAATTAAAATTATTTTTTAAAGTCATAAAAGTGAAGGAATCGCTTTTTGTATATTACTTCAGTTAAATTCGAGTCTCGTTTTACTATATATTTTCAAGTACATACAATTTATTTTATTATTTAAGTCACTAGTTATCATATTAGATGACGTATTTAAGATCATTGCTTTGTTAGTCGTCAGCCGAATCTTTTTTTGCCATATACCCCGATTCTGTGTTTTTTTAATTAAAAGTGCGTTCAAAGCAAAAATAACCTCCTCCTCTTAAATCTGAAACTCCTTTTTCTCCTATCGCTTATAGTTTCAGAGATATGATGATTTATTCCATATCCATATCCACTTTCATTTCGAAAATCTTTGTTTGATCAACCTCACACAAACCCAAAAATGTGATGGATCTGGGACAAATTTTTTATACAATTCGTACTTTTTTTTTAAATTAATTCTTTTTTGCTTTATATCAAAATGTTTATGTATCTACTTGGAGCAATAAAAATAAAATATCTATAATATTTGTTTGGCCCTATAACTATATGGAATTTATTCCAATATTCATTTTCTTGCGTCAATCTTTGAGTTTTTTTCCTTGAATTGAACCTATGTTTATAAAAAAATTTGGAAAAATTCTTTATTATTATTGATGTAATAATCAATTAATTTTTGTTAAATCTTTTACATGTGGAGTACAATACATTGTGTATTTGTTATAATTTCACAACACTATGAGTGACATAGGTATGTTTAAAATATTAAGATATTGATTATTATTTTAAATAACTCCCTCATTTGTTAATGAAGATAATAATGAATACAATTGAAATTGTTTTAAATCCCAAAGAAGACTCATTAACTGCTGAGGCTAACGAAAATTACGAAGTTTTTATCAACGAGAATGTTATCTTAGAGAATAGCGCATTTTCTTAATACAAAATTTATTATGACAACTATTTTATTACCTATCAGCTTTTCGAAACTTTAAGATAAAAAAGTAGTTAGAAGTACGACTGATGATTTAACTTATTTCACCTTAAAAATTTATTTGACACGTTTTGAATAGTAAAAATTAGACGAATAAATAAATATAATATTCCTATCGAAAAATTATATTATATCATTAAGATAATGATGTGAATTAAAAAAATAATAATATAAAAATATAGCGCAATTATTATTTTTATAATGATACAAATATAATTGAAAAATAAACATGCTTATGTAGTACACATTTAATAAGATTAATTTAATCTTAAAATTCTGTAACAATCGAAGTTAAATAAAAATATTTTGAAAATTTTTTGGCATTGTGGAAAATTCTTAATTGTCTAATAATTTTGTAAACAATATTTTTTTGATCTGTATATTTTTATAACATATACTTTGTGTGTTCATTTATTTCCCTAATTTAAAAATGTCTCTAAAATGAAATGAAAGTGCACATAGTAAAGCAAAGTTCATTATTCAAGAAAAGATTCTATAATGACTTTAAATAATGAATATTTTTAAATTCTTATAATTTAAATATAATATGTAATAATTACTATCATACTTTTACGTATATATGCGTTATTTTTGGAAATTATTCAGCATAAAATTATTTTAAAAACGTATAATTCTTCTACGAATTACAAAAGTTTTTAATAAAATTATAACCTATATTAATAGAATTTTGTTTCATAGCAGTACACACTATATAATATACAATTAGTAATTTGTTTAAAATAGAAAAATAATCCTAGAGTACATACATACGTTTTTGTCCTATTTATTATAGGTACATATGTATATTTGATTATATGCTCCCATTAAAATGTTTTTATTTTGGTTATCATGATCATCAATAATTCTGCGAAATCATTATATTCAAAAATAATATAAATTAAAATTATGTTAGATCCAAACATACACTATTTCACAAAAATGGAGATTTCCACATATATATTTAGACTGTTTTGCATCTTGACTTTTATTATATAAAAACCATATTTCGAAATAGAAAATTTAAAATATCTACACCAACTTCAAATAAAAAATTTAAAAAATCAGTTTCTTGGATTCAAAATCTACAAAAGTTCATAATCTTAGTTTCAAAACTAAAAACATCCAAATTCAACATCTCGTAATTTCTGTATTTTGTTCTATTAGATCTAGGTCAACTGTAAATATAGTCGAACTGAGGACTGTGGCATTAATTAGAAACCTAAACGAAAGTTTTAAATGTAAGAATCTAATGAGACTCGTATATATACACATATTTATTGATTAATGAAATTCTGTCTAAAACAATTTGTTTCATTAACACTAAGATCAGAGAAAAATTGCATCCGTAAGGCAATGAAATTGAATTATTCTTCAATATTTCCCACAATCTACATTTTATACATTTTTATCCTCTCAATATAACAGAAATTTGAATCTTAAATCAAAGATTTTCTGTCTGTACTGTACTGTACACTTGTACAGTCTACTAAATAATTTTACAAATTTTTCTCACTAAACGTGATGACAAACAGTATAACTTTTATGCATATAAAACGTAATAATTAACAACATAAGAACATTAAATATATATTTAAACATTATACATATGCACATAATTTAAATATAAATCATTTACGTACATTGTGTATAGTTATCGCTAGCCTACATGCATACATATATAAAGTGTAGTAATCCGAATAATGTACAAAATTCATTCTAAAAAAAAAAAAAAAACATCTGAATCACTATGATGTCACGTGGATTTTAAAATAATGAAAATAACTGACTTATGTAATTTTAAATACCTACGTATATTATTTACGAATAAGTTTATTATTCGCATTTTTTTGTCCATGGATGAAGAAAAAAAAAATCGATTAATTGAAATCAATATTTTTCAATAAATTCTTAGAATCATTTTTTTTTTTTTTTTTTTAATAAGATTAGTTAATTAAATATACAAAAATAATATCTCAAAAAAGTTACCTACAATAATGAATACAAAATAAGCATAATAATAATGACAATTTCAATAATAAATAAAAAATATTTTCCTTTTTTTTTTTCAGGTTAAAAAATCAACAAAAGATCAGCAGCAGCAAGCTTAAATAAGCTAAAAAACTCATTCTATTTTTGCATGTACAAAGAGAAAGTGCAAAATAAACATTAAAAATAATAGAAAAAAAAAACTATATATATAAAATCTTAAAAACTATTGATTTTTGTTTTTTTAATTAATCTTTGATTTCTTTGCTAAACATTTTTTTTTTTGTTTTATTTGTATTTATTTTGAAAGGAAATAAAAAATTGTTGTTTTTTTATTAAATAAAAAATATAAGTATCTGATAATTTTTCTTCAAAAGCTATTGAAGAAAATATAATAGAACAGCTAATAAATATATATATAGAGGAATATATATATCAGCTGTTTATTTGTTATGATTTGTTTGTTTTTTTTTTTTTTTTCAATATCAATTGAGAATATTCCACGAAAGCGTGATTCATAAAAATACAATAATAATAACAATATAATTTGTGAATGTGTATCTAATAGATATTTATTATAAATATATATAACAATTATATACAAAAACAATATTACGAATAAAAAAAACTCTTAAAAATTATAATAAATAAATACATAAACATAAAAAGTATAATAAAGAAAAAAAAAAACACAAAATTATTAAAAAAAAAAAATTAATATAAAGAGAAACATTTTTAAAAGATCGTTCGTCAGTGTATAACTTACTCTCGATCGGATAAATTCGTTTAACGGATATTGAACGAAGAAAAACTTAATTTTTAAAACCTGGACAGAAGAGTTAATTTAGAAAAAAAAAAAAAAAAATTATAATTTTTATAAAATCAAATTTTAATTAAATTTAAAACCAAGTAGTTGGAAAAAAAAAACTCGAATTTTATTTTTTTTTATTTTTTATTTAGATAATTAAATTGAATTTATTTCATTAATTATCTAAAAGTTAAAAACAGAATATAAAACTTATTACAAGAGAAGGAGGAAGCGACCAAGAGGGAATTTTTTTTCAAAGCTTTTTTGCTTTGTATGGGTAAGTGTAAAATATTTTATAAAATAATTTTATTTAACATCTTTTTGTTTTTAGATTTGAACAAACTATTAATAATATACTTAATGTAGTACCATTATCTTACTATACTTACTGAATAGTAAAAATTTTATAACCATAATTTAATTAAAAAAATTTTCTCTGAAATTCACAAAATTTTTTGTATCTTCCCCAAGTACATAATCTTTTAATTAATTAACATCCTCTCTAAAAGTAAGATTTCACAATTTGCATTGTGTACGACGAATACCAGAACGAGCTTTCAAAGCTTTATGATTATTTTTACAAAAATAAAAAACAAATAAAAAATTTCCTGTCTGACCATTAGCATAATAATGTGTGTTCCAATTATAAGTTCAACGAGCTGAATTGTGAATCATTTTGTTCATATAATAATACACACAAATATGCAAAATTTCACATGCGTTATTCAATTTACTTTTTTTTTGTTTTATTACTATTTTATAATTATTATTATCTTTGATTTCAAATGAAAATTTCAAAAAAATTAAAAATAATTTTACATTCGAATGACTATATATAGGTGAGATAAAATCAAAGCCAAAACTGAAAATGATAAATTCTCAATATAATATACCTAAAAAAATCAAGATTCTTTAATTTTTAATTATTATATAAATTTATAGTTATTATAAGTCTGATTCTGTTTGTATGTATTTATTCAATTTCAATTATCTTTAGTCTTTGGACAATAATATTTCGATGAACTGATTATTAAATTGTATTCGAGTTCATTAAAAGCATTTACGAGTTAATTTAATTATTACTTATCATTGTGTACGTATTTAATTTTTTGTTTTTTTATAAAGGGGAATTCTAATCACCAATCTATTTTTTTTTTTTCATTTAAATAAAAATGTGTTTATAATTTGCGATTAATTATTTTATTCATTGAAAAAAAAAATTGAAAGTAGGTAGGTACATACCTACTTATTATATACAACTATTATTATATTTTTTAAACCTACTATACTAAGTACCAAATATGTTTTTATTTTGAAATAAATACATATATTTTGCATACCTAGGTACACATAATAACAACAAACATAGTATTTTTTTTTTTTAAATTAACATTGGTATAAATTTTTATATAGAAAAAAAATATTTTTAACAAAGAAACGAAAAAAGAAAATACCAAAATAAGAAAATTGCGCAGTTTTAAAATAATAAAAATATTATTGTAATTATATTTATTCCGTTTTTAAATAATAAAGAAAAATTATTGAAAATAATAATAGAAATTATATTAAAAAAAAAAAAATGTTTACAAACGTGTAATATTTTTTAATCAATTTTTATTAAAACTGTACTTTGATCTCATTTTCTTTTTTTTTTAATTTTATAAAAATTTTATTATTTTATTATTATTTATAAAAACCTCTACCCAGATTTTATTTATTTATTCCTTTCATTTTTTGTTTACTATATATTTTTTTTTTAGTTTAAAGTAGAGAGAGGTATAAAAATAAAATATGTAGGTACATTCAGACAGATGTTTAAATTATATATAAAATTCTACAGTAAAAAACTTCAAACATTATTAAAAAATAATTAATAAAATATTAAAAGTTTAAATTACATTCAGAAAAATAATAAAGACAAAGTACATTACATATACATATCTATACATTTTTATTATTTTTTCCTTTTCATTTTTAAAAATGATAATTAACTAAATTTTTTAAGCAACATAAATATTGCAAACGTTTTTGAGTTTCTCTTTTTTTTTTACATTAAACCTCGAAGTAAACAGAACGTGTTATAATGACCTGTTAAAAAATGTTATTTGTTTAATATGCGTAAGTCATGTGATAACAAAAAACTAGATAGTTGAATCTTTTTTTTTTCTTTCACTATTGTCATTATATTGCTATTTAAGTATTTAATCTAAAATACTTAAAAAAAAAAACATGCATTTTATAAATTTTATTTTTTTTGATAAAAAAATTTATTAAAAAAAAACCAATGACATTATCCGAAAAATTTATATAGTCACTTTTTTCCGTTTAAAAAAAATTCTTGTTGTAAATTTTTTTAATACAATAATAATTATCACAAAATATGATTAAAGTATTTTATAAAAAATTGCTGAGAAAATTTTAATTATTAACTTTTCGTAAGGATATACATATTATTAAAACTTGTTTCGAATTTATTGGCTCAAAAGTTTGAAATCTAACGCGCTAGATAATTTATTTATTTTTTTTTATCAGAGAAAATTGCAATAATGCACTTGAAATGCAAACTTATATAGAATTTGATTTTTAATCTACTTTATTCCCTTTTTTGAATTTTTTAATAATCATTCAAGAATCACGTTATAAAAAGATGAGTAAAAATAAATGAAAAATTGTATTCACCATGAATTAATTTTGTTTGTAGATATAAGTATCTACATAATGTATGCATGTAGATCATATTTTCTGATTATATTTTCAAGTCTAGATGCGTTACTATCATTTAAGATTTGTATAATATTATAAAACATAGGTACATAATATTTTATTTAGTTTGAAATTCATGGTTATTAATTAAAAAAAAAATTATTCGAATTTCTCATTACCATCAATTAAAAATAAACAATATATGTATTTCAAATAAGATTGAAGTGATCATAAAATAATAACAATTTACGTTATTAATTTTCTTATTAAAAATAATTCAAAGTAAGAATAACAAAATATCAATGCAACATTATTATTCAAATCGTCTATATAAATTATACATAGTGACCTATATAAATAATTCCCATGAAAAAAAGTAATTAATGTTTTAATAATTTTTTTTATAAATTTGATTATTACACATTAGAATATTAGATATGTTGTACTTAAAAACCAGTTCACATAAAATTGTCTACCTCCTTCTTTTAAATTTATTATTTATTTGTGATTAGAACATTAAGTATATTAAGTATGTCTGTAAATACATTAAAATTAATTTAATGATGATTTCTTTTAAAAATCTAATTTTATTAAATTTTTTTTTTTGCAGAGCTTTCTAAAAAGGGAATAACAATTGGAGACGAGCCGGGACTGTTTAAAGCACAGGACCGGAATAGTCATAGCGGTTATACCGCCGCTACATCCAATCTTAAAAATCTTACCGCTGCAATTAATTTAACAAAAGTTTCTAGTAACGTTGAAGGTGAAAATGGCTATGTTCCAACAGTTGGACGCTGGGGCTCAGAATGGCCAAGTTGACTCGAGAAAACTAGCTTCGGGATCAACCCTAAATCAATTCAACGTTCAGTTGAAGACTGTTCTTCAACTGGAACCTATGATTCCTCGTCTGAATCTAATAGCGATGACGAAGAACTTGATCTCAAAGGATTGACTATCATTGAGGATAATCTTGAATTTGACAAAAATAAGCAGAACCAGCATGGCCAATCGAAAACCACCACAATCATTGCTACAAGTAAAAAGGCAACTAAGAATGATAATGTGGTTTTTGTCAAAGATGTTGGTCAAAACCATATGACATCAGTTGCAATAAATAAAAAGCAACACAATATCAGCAGTCCAATTAGTCAGCAGAATTATGTGAATACCAGCGATAATTTAGATGAAGCTTGTGCAAATATTTCGTGGGCTAACGCAGATAGTTATAATTTAGCAGCTTTTGAACAAAGTAATGGGATGTGGCCAATCGAACATCCGTTGCCCTTACCTGATTGGGCACAATTAATACCACCAACATTGGTATTTGAATCGCTATATAAATATGAAGAGATGAATGCATTAATTGAGGCGAAATTACATCGTATGCTTGAAGAAACACATTACAATACGATTAATAATTTCATTGATTTCTATAAATCATTCAAAAAAACTCGACGTTGTAATTTGAAAGCGTTTTTCCAATTTTACGAAATACCAATAAATCGTCGTCATCATATGTGTGTTAGCTTAGCATTCGAAATCATAACTAGAATTCTGGAAATGTTTCCACATTTAAAGAATCATTTGTATATTGTTAGTTGTGAAGAGCATGTAGTTTCCCCTAAATATTACATTGATTGTTGTGAAGAGGAAGGTATTAACTCAATGGAAGCCGCCGTTGAAAAAGAACATGCATTGGTTGCAATGAAAGTTTCGATTAATGGACGCCAAGGTATGATGATCCTTGATCCAGGATATCATGTTGCTAGAGCTGTTACCGTAATGAAAGATCAGTGTTATCCACATACAGGTAATAATTTACAAAAAATTCTGAACTCCTTTTATTTGACTGCGGTAGTTTTTTTTTACATGAAAAAACTAATGCCTCAAAATCCGTAGCTTTGAGATTGAATTTTCTGGGTCAATAAATCAATGGTAAATTTTTAATTTTTTCCTACAGGTTGGTTCAATCAAACAAATGAAAAACATTGCAAACGAGATTATTGCTATAATTACTCATTGGTAAGTTCACATTTCGAAAAAGGAAATTGAAGCACTTCATAATATTTAATCTTTTGTAGAGTAATGAAAATTATATTGAGTGGTGCGAACGTGAAATGCGTAATGAAAAAATTGACAATAATGATACAACTAAAGTTTCATTAATATATGTTGAACACGCATACCTTACAGCCATTGATGTGACAGTTAGAAGAAATTTAGTTTACGATTTCCGTTCGTTATTGGCTCGTGATCCAAAAGGTCGAGTATTTGCTGGTATATATTTTCCATTAATATCCAATCCAACTTCGGAAGCACAATTTACTTTGTTTTATGAAGGCCAAAATGGACAAGTTAAATCGAAATTAATGTTTAGTATCTTTCAAAATCTACCGAAGGTAATTTAAATTAATTTCTTAAAATTTACTGTAGGCAACAAAAAAGAAAAGAACATTCATATTATTAAAGTTCCTCATACCAATTTATTTTCAATTAACTTATATTATTTATTTTTTTTCAGATCCCAGAATATGTTGAGAATCATATTGAACAATTGTCATTGCAACTCAGTCTCAAGAAAACTGATTTACTAGATATGCTAAAGACATTGAATGAAATCGTTTCTGATGAAAATTTTATTCATCAGGTTTTGTCAATTAATGAAGAAATAAATGAAATGTCTGCTGATAATTGAAAAGAAGGAAAAAAACAAAAACAAAAGAACAAAAAAACTGGGGTGGAATTATGTAACTTTGTCGTTTTTGTGACAATCGACAATTTCAAACACGATCAATTTGTATGGACAATGAAAATTATTGCTTCGCGTATTTAATCATCATCATCTGTTGTATATTATATTTCTTTCTGGCAAAAAAAGAGTTTATTTCCTCTCTTTAAGAGAAAATATATACAAAGTAAAGCTTACTTCAAGAAAAGAAGAGTCCAAATTGTAAATGTGTGGGTTATAAAACTTAATAAAAACCTAAAATTTCAACTGATTTATAGAGTGAACTTTGATTTATAAAATATTTAAAAAAATGTGAGCGCGGAGAAAAAAAAATTATGTACCTACTTTTTTTGAATTTAATAGACAATTGTCGAAAAAAAGTTTAGCTTCACATAACTGAAATTATAGACAATTGTCTATCAAATAAAAACGACAGCTATTTTTTGGTCGTCAATTTTAAAACAATAAATTAATAAATCAAAATTTTTTTTTTATAAAATGTCAATTTACTTTTATTCAACAAATGATTTTATTTCGTAACCATTGATAAGGATTAGTTTTTTTTTTTTTTGTTTTTTTTTAATTATTTCCATTTCGTCGAAGGTTCAAACTGTTGTTGAATAAAGAATAAACATCTATAAGCATCTTAAAAAAATAAAACGTTTTATTTTTGAAGTGAATTAAAAACTTCAATAATAAGAAAGTCTAGATATTTGGCCATTAATTTCTAAATTATAAATTAACAAAAACTACAATGTATCATGTTAAAATTTTGATTTACGATTTTATGAATTGTAGGAGGTGAGAAGGGCTAATATTTAATCCTTGAATGGCAGTTTTCAAGATGCCTTATTGAATGTTATTTATTATAGAATTTTTTTATTTTTGGACCATTTGATAGTTTAATATTTTTATCTGATTGACCATTATTGAAAGAAAATACTTGGCTTATTTATAAAAATAATTAAAATAAATTGTTTATTCTTAAACAATTGTTTTATAGTTATAATTTATTCTCTAATTAAATTTAATTTTTTAAACACTAAAAATCATTTAAATTAGTTATGGCTCCTAAAACCTAAATTTTTATAAAAATTTATTATTTCCTAGATAATGATCAGAAATTAAAATTATAAAATTTGAATTAGATACCAATGTAAATATGTACATAATTCAAGGAAGATTATTTGCTTTGACTCAGCTAAAAGATGCAAAACTAAAGAAGCACTTTTGATAAGTCATTCTATTGTTATGTTATTTATCTCTTAGATAATATTGTCAAGGAAGAAATATGAATCGGAACAAACGAAGTATGTTAAATATTAACACAAAATTTGACCCAAGCAGAAGTACTTAGTTCTGAATAAAATAAAATCGGTTAAGAAAATAATCATTTTTTAATTAAATAAATACATTTTAATGAAGTAAAATAATGGTTTTGTTTTTCCAAAATTAATGAATTGATTGAAATATTTGTTTAAAATTTATCTTAAAAAGAAGTAGGTAATTTTAATCAACATAAAAGCATAAGTTAAATAGATGAGTTCTAAACATTTTTATGATTAACGAATTATAAATAAAACACAATTATGAAAAAGTGTAAAATAAGTATGCGTAATTTTCAAAAATTTCATAAAACCTTAAATTCACAATTTATGCGAAATTGAAGTGAACACCACACCACATACGAAATAAAAAATTTTCTATATCAATTTTCACGTTGCCATTATAAAGAATACAACTAAAAACCTTTTGTTAGTGTATGTTTTAAAATCATAAATACAGTATAAAATTTTTGAGTTTGTTTACTAAATTAAGAAATTATTGAGAGAGAAAAAATGTGGTTTAATATTTAAAAAAAATTCTCTACACTATATTTTTTGCTAAAACGATATTTAAAAATTCACTATATTTTTTCATGAAGCAAAAAAGTCGAATTGGTCGTGTTTGTGATCGAAGTCGACAATTAAAAATTTTTTTTTTCGTTAATTTCTGAATAATATTATGAGAAATGTGATTTCCACCTATTAAAATTACATGAAGCAAAAAGTCAACAATTGTTAAATTTTGTGACAATTGTCGATTGTCGACCGGTGACAATTGTTATATGATTCCACCCCTGAAGCTTAAAGAAATAATAACGATCAACAATTTTGAGCTCTTTAATAACAATATAAAAACCTAATTTAATTTTAATCCAAATACTGCTTTGCTTAATTATTATATAATTTTTTTTTTCAGTAGGAAATTTCCTTAAATACATTTTTATTATAAAAGCTTAAATGCAAGTTCTAATTAATTATATTTTTCTTTTATTTGTAAAGTAGTTAAAGATAAACAAAAATATTTTAACAAATGCAGAGTAAACATTTAATTCAGTTACGTTTTTATCATGGAAGTTTGTTATCACATAGTATTTTAGATTCACATTTTTTGTATTATAAAATAAAAATAAAATTAAACCATAATGATATCAATAAATTAATAAAAATAAAATAATGAAGCACTAAAACGCAAATTATTTAGTATAATAGACTCTGCATTATATATTTAAAATTTATTTTCTTCTATTCTTTCAGAAATAAAAAATAAAATATAAATTATAAAAATAATGGTGTTTTATTTTAAAAGGACATTTAGATTATCAAAAATTATGTCACTATTATAATAGTAACTGCACATCTTCATCTCTCTTTTTACTAGCAAAAGAGGACAATAAAGGATGCTTTCTAAGATCAACCCCTTGTAAATTAAATTATTTTCTTACATTAAATTTTTTAATTTTCATCAGTTTTATTATTTTTTTTTTGTTAACTTGGTTGGGCCTTATGACTTATTAAAATTCTTGTTATACCTACTTTTAAAAAAAAATGTTTTCTGAGGCAAAATATTTAAGAGGAAAAAGTGCAAAAATTCGCCTTTTGAATTTGAAATTTCTGAAGACGCTTGCTCCGTAGAAATACTTAAATTTGTGGTGCTTCGATGATGTGAAAAAAATAATGCAAAGTTTCAAATATCAACCACATTTTGCATATCCGATATGTTTTTCATCCCTGTGAGTAAATTATTTATTATATAGTATGAACGCAAACCCAACCAAATCTTACACCACTCAGGCAAATCTCAAAGAAAATGAAAATCATTGTAAGTTACTCTACATACTGTACTTCAAAAGTTTTTCCATGGTCAATTTTGCGTCAATTATGTATTTATATGTTAACCTAAGTTAGGCTTAAATAAATGCAATTTAAAGGAAAATTTACTTTCTTTCGTTTATTGAAATATAGGCGTCGAAGTAAGGTGAGTTTAATAATTATATCACATTCGAAATGTCAAACAAATTTTTAAATATAAATAACGATAAAAATTAAAAAACAAATTATTCAGCAACGAAATAGTTTCTGCTGAACACCGTTTGGTGACTCTGACTTCCACATCATCACCAACAAGACAATTTATGAAGTTGTCTATTTTTTTCTAAATATTTTTTTTGATGACATGTCAATTCACTCACTTCACATTAAAATCAGGCACACACGGGAGAAATTTTATTAATTCTCTTTTCGTAATTTTATTTTGATCAAAATCAAAAAGTTTTATTCATTTTTTTTTTCTTTTAAATTTAAATAAATTAAAAATGGTAAACTTACTGCTATATTTCTAATCTTTTATATAAAAAAACACACTAATAATTTATTTATTTTTGCAGCCAAGTGCTCCAGCTTCAGCTACATCAGTCGGAGGTGGTGGAAGATCCCCAAGTAAATTGTCAGCACCTAGAAGCGGTGGCGGTGGTGGTGGTTCAACATTAAAACAACGAAAGACCACAACCACTACTGCAACTAGAAGTAGAGCACCTGGTGGTGGATCAGGTGGTATGTGGCGTTTTTACACAGACGATTCACCAGGAATTAAAGTGTAAGAATTTGTTATTTTTGTATTTTTGTTTTATAAGGGTACCTTTTCCCCAAATGTTCGAATATATTTGAAATAACTACCTACTTACCCGTAACTTTCGTTTGCCACTGTTCGTATTTGCTATTCATTATGTCGGAATGAAATATTAATTCTTAAAAATTCCCATTACTACAATAGCCCACTGATACAGATAGGGGAGCAATCACAAAAAAAAAACAAGTGTAACAAGCCTAAAGAATTAAGCTGCATGGACTTTATAACTATTGGAATTAAATGAAAAATTATTTTATTCTACGTACTTACTTCTAATGGAAAAAAAAAAAAAGTTTGATTCCGAAAATATTATGTAGCAAATAAAAGCGGCTAAGTCTAAATCTGCCTTAACTGTTTCTATTTGGTCCAGCGAGTTTAAAAAGGCTTTTTAATGTTATAGTTAGCTTATTAAAAATATACCTAGTTTACATGGAGAGTTGAAACTGGATTCAACTACGGTTCAACTACATGTAAACGGTGGTAGAGTTAACCTGACTCAACCCAAGAAATTCGCTCCCTTATGTTAACTCTATCCATGTAAACGGTTAACCCGGTTAAAAATAAGCAACAGCTGTTTGTTTTGTTTCTTTTTTGTTGTTGTTTTCAAACTCAATTCAACCACAGTACAACCACATGCTTTTCGACTACATCATGTAAACACTTGACCTCTTTTCAACCATATTTCGACTCAACCACTTTCATGTAAACTAGGTAATAGTTCACCAGTTAGTTCCAAGATAACTGCTCTCAATTGAAGAAAAAAATAAATATATGATTTTAAGGTTTTTTCCTCAACGTAAAATATTCTCTTATAATCATAAATTCATAACATATTTTTTAATTTTATTTTAGTGGACCAGTTCCAGTACTTGTAATGTCATTATTGTTTATTGCTTCAGTTTTTATGCTTCACATTTGGGGAAAATATAATCGTTCTTAAGAAGAAAAATGGTCTGATAAACAAAAAAAAAAAATTGAACAAATATTTTCAATTTTTTTCTTCGAGTTAAGTAATTGATTTCAATTAAAAAAGAGAAATATAGATGTAAGAACTTTTTTTTTTTAATTATTTATATTTTTGTCATTCCTTGACAAAATTCTGAGATCGAACATTTTTAATTTTTTTGTAATTAAAAATGTTAAGATTTATTTTTTGAATTATCGAAAAAAAAAAAATGTTAATAAATTAAATTTATGAATACCATTTTCATGTCATATTTTTTTTTTAATATTTAAGAAAATAAAAAATAAATAATGAAAATTGTATATTTTGCTTATTGCTGTTTAAACCAACATAGGTACATAAATTAGGTACATATTTAGAAATCATGATTTATACATTTATGCATTCTAATGGTAACTGTTAAGTATTTATTAATTCCTATAGTATTTCATATTCATATTCGGATAAATTTTTTTACATTCGATTTATAGGTATTCATACACCAATTTTCATGGAAATACGTTATCAGCCTCTAGCCACTTTTTGATTCCTATAATTGACGTCATCTATCTATACGTACTTTAATTTTCATCAAAATGTATTCAAATTCAAAAAAAAATCAAAATAAATTAAATTTTATATACATTCCTTGCTAAAAATTATTGAAGATCGATCTTTGGCCGGTTGACAATTTCTAACTTCCAAAAACTGTTTAGGTATACGATCAAAAAAGATCAAACAGTTCCAAAGTTTTAAACACGACGAACGCAGAAATGAAAACAGCCCGTTTTCATTTTCGATGGAAAACGGGCTAAAAGAGAATTTTAAAAAGTCTAATCTATTCATTTATAGCTTAAGTCTTAAGATTGAATACTTTTTGGGTCTGCGGATCAATAAACCGCTACTTTTAGTGTTAATTGAAAAGAATTAAGTTTGTCAGTTTTATTATTCAGTTCATGAATTTAACACAACATTTATTTTTCTATGTTTATTTTATTATAATTTCTATTTTTCTTTAACCGCCAAATTAATTCGTTAATGCGTTATTAAAACCCATTGTAAACTAGGCTACGATTTAACTACGTCATCACTCATAAAATTACTCCCAATGACAATATATCGCTCACATGTCACATAGCATGTGCACACACACACCATATAAATTAAACAAATTAACTATTCTTCCATCACTTTTCTTTCATTTTCCTGTCTTTTGGAAAACAGCATGAGCAGAGGAAAGTCGCATTTCGCATCACAAAATTTTAATAATTTTTTTTTTTTTTTTTTTTTACAAGTCAGTCGGATACAATTATAAAGAAAATATTTTTCGGTGAGTTTTCTTTTTATTTAAATTTAATTTAATAAAAAATAAAGGCGTAAGTGCAGATGACGTGAACCACTCAGAATGGGCTGAAACTTGGTGGGGGGGTAGAGGCGGTGCCCAAACCCCTAAAACTGAAATCAGTTCTTGGGGCTCGGGCCCCGTTTTGGAGATAAGGCCCCACAAAGTTTTCATACATTTTTGTATGGAAACATTTTTTTTTTGTGCCCGATTTGCCCAATTTTTTGGAAAATGATAAAGGGGTTATTCCAGAACGAGAGGGAGGGGTGGGGGGCGGCGGGCGGGCGGGCGGTCTGGTGGTTGGTCAGTGGGATTTGCGCTGACGCCGCAAATCCCACTGACCAACCACCAGACCGCCCGCCCGCCGCCCCCCCACCCCTCCCTCTCGTTCTGGGATGCCCCCTATACTCTCTACAAAAAAATGGGCCAACTCGAGCAAAAAAAAAAAATTTCCCATACAAAATGTATGAAAACTTTGGGGGGCCCTATCTCCGAAACGGGGCCCGAGCCCGAAGAACTGATTTCAGTTTCGGAAGTTTGGGCACCGCCTCTACCCCCCACCAAGTTTCAGCCCATTCTGAAAGGTTCACGTCATCTGCACTTTAGCCAAAATAAATTTTAATGAATGATGAAAAAATAAATCTGAGAATCAAAATGATGATTCTCCTTAATATTTAAACCAAAAGGATTCTGATAATTTTATTCAACGAATTTTTTGAAATCAAGTTTTTAAGGTTGATAATAAGGTTTTTTTTTTTTATTACATGCAAATACAACCTACCTACCTAGGTACCTACCCAATTTATTGATTTTATTTCTGGTTTGGGTGTCGTGGCCTGGCTGAAATCAACTTAAAATAATATTTAGGATTTTTGGTAGGTTATGTATTAGGTATAGGTATATATCTTCAATGTGTTACTATTAATTTTTATGTTTGATTCCATTTTAGTAGGTATTACCCACCTACCTTATTCACAATAAATATACCTACTGATTACTTACTCAGAATAGATAGACAAGTGTAAGTAGTTTTATAATGCTATTCTGTTTAGCAGTAAGAATTAGCGTGATCTAACCACACACGTGTGAACGCCACGAAATATTTTGCAAGAAGTTAAATTAATACCTACCTACCTAACCTTACTTTAATACAAAAAAAAACTTCAGAATTGCACGCCTGATTATAACATTTAATAAAAATAAAGTAACTAGCTACGTATCTGCTTGATCTACCCAACCTGTGTACTATCTATCTAATTTTGGATGTCTGCTTTCTTTAATAATTTTTTTTTCTTTTTTAATTTTTCAGAGAAGCCTAACTAACCAAAGTATGATAAGAAATTGGAGAAACCGGTTATATAATGAAAGAGGTAAGAATTATGTATCTATAACTAGGTAGGTACCTACCTACCTAATTTTGAAAAAAAGGTTACCTATCTTATTTAAATTCTAGACCCATAACCACGAAATCAAAAACTTTCTGATGGATTTTTCTGATCAATTTTTTAAATGTGACTGAGGCTTCGCATTTTATAACTTTTTTCTTAAATTCAGAGTTTTCGTTACAGCTTCTTTTTGCTTGTTTACATGAAATACCTAATTTAATTATTATATGAAAGTAAAAAATATACATATAACTTACGTACGTAACTAATGATTTCTTAATGATGTTACTAAATTTCTTAAAGTATAGTTCATTTGAATAATTAATGTGAAAAAATAAATTTAATCTGAAATTAAAAACAATTTAATTTTTTAAATGAAATAAAAAAAAAACAAAATTTAATACTTAATCAAAAATATTTTTTTTTTTCTAGAGATGACAAAAAAATTCTTTACATGATGGTATCTGTAGGAAGGAACTTGATTCAACATGAGGTATTTTGATCCTACTTATTTCTATTTATAGGATAATTTATTTTCTGCTACTTTTGATTTGTCAATATTTCAAAAATAAGACAATAGAATTGCTCGATCGAATCGCAAAATTAAATTAATATATCTAAGAGTATTTTTTTGTTTTTGAGAATCAAGTAGGCACACTGTGCCTACAATTAAAAATGTTAATTGACTTATTTGACAGAAATGTTTTCATAACAATGATGAATGTATAACTTATCTTTCGGGTCTGAAATGTAATGATGCACAATTCAATCTGATTTATTTATTTATAACATTATGTATAAAGTTCTTAATTTTTTAATTTGTAATTCAAAATTTTTTATTTCTAATCACTTATTAGGGAAGTGCCAAAGCAATTATTGATATCGTAAATTTTGTTAAAAAGGTAAGATTATTTCTAATAAATATATTTATCTAGGTATTTCTTAAACATATTTTTGAATCTTAATATTCTAAGTTAACCCAAAAATATTTTTATGATGAGTGTTCACTATCCGATAGTCTCGTACAAATGGTGTAGATAAAAAAGAACGGCCAACTGAAATACCTATTTTACTTAATAAAGAAAGATTTGAATTTTAATTCGTTGAAAGTATACAAAAAATATTAAATTTTTCAGGAGCAAATCGTTATGATGGAATATTTATTGGAAATGGATTCTTAAGGTATGTAAATGTTATACCTTATTAAAAAATCTTGCATTACCTAATTCTCACAAAAATATAAAAAAAAACCTACAGCTTAATCGCAATTTTAAATACATATTCATATGTATGTACTTTAAACTTCAATAGATATGTATAATACTAAAAATGTAAAGACATAAATTAAGTGTGAAAATATATTTTCAATGATGATTATACGAGATTCCCCAGCATTTACTATAAATGAGAAAAATGTGCTAAACTGAAATATAAAATTTAAGCCAGTTATATAATTTTTTAAAATTTTTGTTGGTTCTTTTTCTATAATTATTTTATAAGGATGAAAACGGCGAGAAAAAAAAAAAACTAAAAAGGAATTAATCAATATTATAAAAAAAAATTAAATTTAATATTTTTTTTTAATATTCAATCCAAAAGTTAAATACGTGATAATTAAATTATAATGTAATTGCCCGCCAATTGTTTGATGTCACAACGTTTCCAAATTAGACTTTTTAATATTTTTATTAACTGGCTTGAAAAGTTGAAACCTTTCAAAATTATAATTATCGAAACAATAATATATCCATTAACATTTGTATTTTTTTTTTATTAAATTTTATCAATTTAGTGCAATTGATTATAGCAACCCCAAGTCGTATTTTAGATTTGATGGATAAAAAAGTTGCAGATATGTCACATTGGTAAGTTAAATAAAATAATGATGTACATATTAATTTAGAATTCATGAATGCCGAAAGAAATTTCACACACTCACTTCTCTGTTAATGATGAATATTTCTATCTGAAAATTATTTGATGAATAATTTTTTATTTTTAACCAAAAGGATGCTGACAATAGCTTCTGCTTAAAATAAATACATGGAAAGGCTTTAATTTTTTATACTGAAAAACCTAAGTAATAAAAATATTTATTTTAGATTTATGCGGTTACCACCTCTTAATCAAGAAAACTAATATAGAACAGGCAGACATTTTTTTGTTACCAAAAAAGTAAGTACTTATCTAATAAATTGAAAACAAAACGTCAATTTTATTTTCGCTTGAATTGGAAGAAAAAAACTTCAATTTGATTTTTGCTTGAATTAGAAGACTGTGATGATACCCAAACCTTTCAGGTTCCCTCTACTGAGTTGAACCCTAGAAATAAAAACCATGCTGTTATTCTAAAACTGAATCGTTTTCTATAAAAATAGAAAAAAGATAAATAAACCAAACAAACTTTAATAAAATATTGAAATTTTCTTTCTAGGGTCTTATTATGTTAGATTGATACAAAATTAATATGAAAATAATGAGAATCACCAAAAAAAATAAAATTACATAATGTGTGTGGATATTTGAGAGAATTATGAAAATGATATGGTTTTAAAAAAAAATATAATAGGCCTATTATGGAATCCGATGTGATATGATGATGTTGAATGAAGTTCAGAGAGGAAATAAAAAAATATATAATAGGCCTATTATGGAATCCGATGTGATATGATGTTGAATGAAGTTCAGAGAGGAAATAAAAACACCAATGAACTTGCACACATATCGAAGGTGGTAATTATTCAGAGGCTCCATGATTTCAGATTCCTTTACATTTTTTTTTGAAAGTATCATCCAAATAGATGAAAGGATCGCCTTTTTAGAAAATGGAGCAGATAGAAGAACTAAAAGGCAAGGGAGAGGAAGGAGAAAACAACGTTCGCGATGGGCTAAACTAGTTTATAAAATTAAATAAAATCATTTTAAGTATAAATGTATTAAAGTGAATGAATAAATATTTTAATATATAATATTACCTAGATAATGATTAACATACATATTTTTTCGAGAATTCTTTAAAATATCTAGGAGGTCTGTTGAATACTACGAATAATTGTTATGGTTGAACATCAGCAACAAATATATTATGTGATAACCATTTATATTTGTAGCTCACGCATATTACATAGATTACATGATACCCATTATTGAGCACTTCAATAACCCTGCCATAATGATGTGTCCTCTTAAAAATAAACAGCATGTTCAAAATTACTACTAAATTACTTCAGATGGCGTGAACGTTATGCTAATATAGGATTATAATATTTTTTTGATGTAGTAAACTGAGATATAATTCAATATTGTTGAAATAAGTAGAACCAATTATGCTTTCGTACGGACTTCAACAAAAAATTTTAAGCGTGTCACGCCGTAATAGTAGATTACAACACATGTTAAGAAAATTTGTTATTACAACGAGTTGTGTATACACAAAAACACATAGACACAGTCAATAGGCGCCGTGACATTTGTCCGCGGGACATTTGTCCGCGATGAAATTTGTATGGAAAACTTCGCGGACAAATGTCATTTTGCAAAATGTCATTTGTCCGCGATTGTAAAATGACATTTGTCCGCCGCGGACAAATGTCCCAAAATTAGCGGACAAATGACATTTTGCAAAATGACATTTGTCCGCGATTGAATTTTCTAACTTTAGCGGACAAATGTCATTTTGCAAAATGTCATTTGTCCGCGATTGATTTTTCGAATTTTTAGCGGACAAATGTCATTTTGCAAAATGTCATTTGTCCGCGATTGATTTTTCAATTTTGGAGATACTGCAGATTACGTGAACCACTCAGAATCGTCTGAAGCTTGGAAAAGGGAAGAGGGGTAGAGTCCCCCCAAATTGTTCATACATTTTGTATATGCAATTTTTTTTTTTTGCCCGATTTGGCCCTTAAAGAGAGGGAGGTGGGGGGCGGCGGGCAGGCGGGTGGACTGGTGGTTGGTCAGTGGGATTTGCGGCTGACGCCGCAAATCCCACTGACCAACCACCAGTCCACCCGCCCGCCCGCCGCCCCCCACCTCCCTCTCTTGTTGTGCCGATTCTGATTGGTTCACGTCATCTGCACTTTAGCCTCAAATTTTTAGCGGACATATGTCATTTTCCAAAATGTCATTTGTCCGCGATTGCTTTTTTTAATTTTTAGCGGACAAATGTCATTTTGCAAAATGTCATTTTTCCGCGATTGATTTTTTAAATTTTTAGCGGACAAATGTCATTTTGCAAAATGTCATTTGTCCGCGATTGATTTTTCAGATTTTTAGCGGACAAATGTCATTTTGCAAAATGTCATTTGTCCGCGATTAATTTTTATCGCGGACAAATGACATTTTGGAAAATGTCATTTGTCCGCGGCGGACAAAAGACATTTCGAATCGCGGACAAATGTCATTTTTATGTCCGCGATACAAAAACAAATCGCGGACAAATGTCCCGCGGACAAATGTCCAACCCCCCAGTCAATATTTATATCACGAGACCGTTACTAGGTGTCTACATTAGCGTATTTTTCCTGCATGCGATTTTGTTCTTTAAATGTATTTGTGTATCTTTATACAAAATCCAAAATCGCAGCAAAATACGCATGCTGATTTTGAATAATTTTTCAGCATGCGTATTTTTTGACATTTCTCACAAATTTTTTATTTTTTTTATTAATTTGACATTTAAATCAAGTAAAATGGTACAATTTGGAAAAATGTATAAAAATCGCATGCTGTAAATCTAACCCAGTGGCATATTGAGCAAACACAAATACTAATAAATGAAACAGAAAAAAAACAATACATTCATAAATACGCGCGATTCTAAATCGCTAATGTAGACAGCCCGTTAGGTGAGAGATAGTTGCAATCAATACATTTGCAATGCAACAAATAAACAAAATTTCTTCATTTTGAAATTTTGTTTATTTGTTGCATTGCAAATGTATTGATTGCAACTACCTCTCACATGCACATTAAAACAGTATACAAAACATGTTAATAAAATTTGTTATACAGCTCGTAAAATTTACTTAATACGGAGAATGTAAATAAAATTAACTTGATTAAATAATTACATGTGTATTGACGCATGTAATATAGCATTTACCGAGCTAAATTTACGATTGTAAATACAACTTACCGATCACATGCACATTAAAATTTTATACAAAATTTTCAATTGTAAACAGGCCGACTCATTAATTTTCAACTAGCGCGAGCGGCGTACGAAGTATTTTTAGCCTCACAAGTTGTTTTTTTTTGTTTAAATTTTTGAGCCGCTTATCAGCTACCAAAAAGTTTTTTTTGCAAGGCGCAGTTGAACAAAAATTTCGATTGAGGCACAGCGGCGTAGAAAATAATGGCGTCGTCGTCTGATCGTAAACAAACTATTTTGGTTTTTCTGCTGGTTTGTTTATTTGTAAATAGGTAAATTTTAATTTGGAAATGTATTCTTCTTGAGTTCTTCGTTCTTCACTTTTGATCTTCTTTAACTTTATAAATAAATAAATAAATAAGAAATTCAAGATTTCGTTCAACTGAAGTGGATAATTATTAAAATTGATGTTATTGTAAATGTAAATTAATTTATAAAAAATTTATTAATTATTGTAAGAAGGTTTATGTATGTACCTGCCTACCTACTACATGAGTGCTTCTGGAGAAATGAGAAGTTATTGTAAGGATCAGAGAATAGGACAATTATACTAAAATTAGGGTAAACAATACAAAATGTTAATACACCTATAATATGGACATATTTACATAATACCTAGCCGATCTAATTCGTCTTCGCGGTCGACGGACGCCTATTCTGTAGTAAACAACGTAAGTAGTAGGCTCGGTAGTAGGTAACCAACATTTGAGACTTTGTTAAGAAAAAATTAATTTGTGGATTTGTTTCCCATTGTAACGCAAAGATAGCAGATACCTAAACCAGGTATAAGTATAGGTATTTCTTATTGTGACTGAGACTCAGAATTCCCGTATCTAAGTCCATCTAATCTAACTCCGCATCTTACTCCCTCCCAAAAAAAAACAAATAAATCTTATCTTACATGAAATTTACACATCGAGATTTATATGCGACTGGGTGTCAAATTATACTAACATGATTTTTTTATATAGATTCTTAATTCTTATTATTTTTTAATTCAAGGCGATCTCAGACAGTTATCCCAAAGATGGTTAAACTATTGATTAAGTAAGAGTTTATTATAAGCCCCACAAAGTGAAGAAAATTAAAATAAAACCATAAATTGAAACAGTTTAATTTTGATTCGAAATTTTTTTAAATAAACAATAAAAGATATCAACTACCAGTCGATTGATAAAATTATAATGGAGGAATCAAATGATATTTTGAATTTAATCAATAAAAAAAAGAATTTAGAAATATTTAATAATTTGCAGTATAAAAATATTATTCAACCAGATAATGTTAATGAAGGATCAATTTGGAATTATTTTGGTTATCCATGTAATAATGAATCAAACATCATCACTAAAGATTGTTGCGTTTGTATTTTTTGTTATAAAATAGTCCCAAACAGAGATGGATTTAAAAATTTTTTGGGCGTAAATCATTTGAAAAAATATCATCAAAATGATATTGATGTGGATTTTAATTTTGAAAGTTCTTCTTCAGGTATAAATTAAATGAATATTTTGAAACATTTCATTAATTAATAATTTGTATTCGTTATTCAAGCATTAAGTCAGAATAATTCCACATTTTCTATGCCGACTATCATTTTTTTTTTTGTAATTTTTTTAAATTTTTATTTTATTTTTTGTTTTGTAATATACGTAGAAATCAATTCGGTTGTTTTGTAACTCTAAAAGCTTTGAAACGTTGAAAATTTGGGTTGAAAAACTGTCTAGTAGGTATCATAAAGGCCACAGAATATCCAATATTTTACTAAAAATTATTTTAATATAATTGTTAAACCAGTATTTTTTTTTTTAGAAAACGATTTATTAAAAAAAATTAAGCAAAAAAATATTTTGAAAATGCAAAATATGAAGTTTTTCAAAGTTTTGAAGCCATTAATGAAAAATGTAAGAACCACAGATTCCACAACTAAAATATGGGATTTTTTTGGATTTCCAGCTGATAAAACTTCTAAAGTAATAACAAAAAAAATTGTTATTTGTTCAGTATGCTTTGAAATCATAGAGTATTCTGATACTAACAAAATCAAATGCCACATAGAAAACTTTCATAAATCGAAAATATCGAAAACAAATTCACTTGCACATAAATCCAAAGATAAGGAATGCACGTTGAATAAAGAAGAACATAATGAATTTAATTTCTATTCAGATAGTGATGAGAGCTTTTCCAACTCAATAACTGAATTTGATACCAATAATGTTGATAATGAAAGTTCTAGGCGAAAGTCAGACGAAGATTTTCTTATTTCTGCCAAGGAATGTAATCAAACTGAATTTTTTAAATGTGATGATTTTGAAGATGAAAAAAAATTCAACAAAAACAAAAAAGAATTGAGTCCATCAAAAATTAATAACAAATATTATACAGAATATGGTAAATAAATAAATTAATAGGATTTATTTTTTGTTTTTGTGAAAGAAAAAATTTAAAAGTTTTGTATGTAACATAAATATTACAACAATTAGCTACATCGTATACTATACGCGAACTGAGTCCAACCACAATTTTAATTTTTAATAAGTATTTTTTGATTAAATCTATGATCAGCTTCAGAAGACTGGGATTTTTGTTGACTCTTAAGTTCAAATCATAATTTATTCGCCATCGCTCGGAACAAAAATCAAAACTTAATAAAATAAGTATAAATATATTGTAAAGAAAATACTTCATTTATTTTCGAATTGGGGGATAACAAGTATTTTTTTTAGGCAAAGAACTTTTATTTCAACATCACTTCCATTTAAAAAAATTTGCGGAAAACCTTAAAAATTCAGCAGATGAAATTAGAGCTTGTCAATTTTTCTCTAAACTCAAAAAACCAGTTTTACTAGATGCGCCAAATGTAAAAGTTCCAATAAAAACAGTGAAGGATTTGGAAATTCTTAACGAGCAATGTGCTAAGAGAAATTTGGTATTATTTAATGTTAATATAATGTATATATTTTTTTATTATATTTCCACGTATTTAAAAGGTTCCTTTCTTTGAAACATTTAAACATAATCGGTTAACCACAATAATTGATCCTGAAGTATTGGAGCAATATAATTGGCGTGGTCATCAAAAAAAAAAATTTTCCATTTACATTCATTTACATGAAACACTATATCGTAAGCCTGAATTTTATTTAATAACTATATTACAATATGTAGTTCGCACATAAATTTCTTTTTAGGTGCTCTTAAAAGTGAAGTTATCGTAGTATTTGCTGATTACGTTGAATTTCTTAGAAGCGAAATGAAAAAAGTTACCAACCGTAAACACCAAAGAGATTGCAGGCAACGTAAATTTCAAATGGAATTTGTTAAATTTGAAAATTAGAAATCACGAAGCTCAAAAAATTTAATATTTTACAAAAAATAATATTATGAATAAGAATTATGCAAAATAATATGTAATGTACAAATAAACAATAAGAACATTTAGTCCTAAAAAAGAAACTTTTTTTGTTTTTATTCTACAAACGAACCTCGAGCAAAAAAAGAATTCAAAAATGTTTTCATTTGATTTTATTTTTCTATAATTTTAAAATTCATTTAATCAGAGAAATTTCCTTCTTTCACTTTTGTTAGGCCTGGACTTTTCAAAGTTGAACATTCTAAATCTATTATTGGAATATGTTTTACTATCTGAACCATATACCGACCGATACTCCAATGTGACAATACAAGGCTGTTCTGCATATATCATCATTGCAAAAGCAGATAGAATCAATGTAATCATTCCGAAAGCTTAAATTTATTTTATTTTTTTTCAAGATACAGTTTAAAATATAAATCTTATTGAACAATATAAAATAAGTTATTTATTACTTTTATAGTACTTATTGAGTGATAATCAAGGTTATCAAGTCATGACTCTAAAATGCTAAAGGGTATCCGGGCAATTATTCGAAAATAATTTGCTCAGAATCTATTAATCTAATTTTTGTTTAAACCTTAAAAATAATTGATTTAAAATCTAAGTACATATATTAATTCAAAGGAAAATTAATACAAAAAAAAAATTAACCAAAATGATCAAAATTATTTCTTGAAATTTTTTCAATCTTAAAAATGGAAAAAAAAAAAAAGAAATGAGAATGTCGGTTTTGCGTGTAGTTTTCCAGTATTATTAAAAGATTATTAGCACTCATATTTCTTTTGTGTTTTGTAAAAAAAAAAATGAAGAGAGCTACCTTTATTCTATACCCTCAATTACTTCAAACCACAACAAATTAAAAAAAATATTTGTTATTATTAATATTATTATAAGTTCAAATAAATATATTAAAAATCTCCATTTCAGTGTAACGAAATAAATTTTATGGGTATTATAATCCGATCGTTATCCATAAATATAATTTTAAATCGATATATCAATACCAAAACAGTAAAAAGCTTTATTCACTTCGATAAGTTTTTTAATATGTACAGTGTTTCTTTATAAAGAAATGCCATCTTTATGAATTTAATGGAAGTAAAAAAAATCATTGTGAAAAATTAACATGAATATAAAAAAATAACTTGTGGAAAACATAATGAAAATTAATTTTGAGAACGCTTTGGCTTTTTACTTTCCTGAAAATTTTCAAATACGCTTATTTCCGACGATATTCCATCAACTCCAAAACTTCCGTAATGCAATTTCATTAGTAACTACAATTTTTTTAATCTACATTACCGACAAAATATAATTAGTCGAGTAAAATTATCATGCATGCTAAATTTTAGAATAATCGGTTCGGAGGAAGTGAGTTAATTGCAACTATTGCAAGTTCAGTGTATGTATAGATGAAGCACATTATAAGAACAGAAAATAAAAAAAAATTGTGACTGATTGATTGAATTTTATAATCTCACGTTTAAGCTATGTAGTGTTAATAGATTTCAGAACAAATTTTGTAATATTATTTTATTTCCTACTTCTTATTACAAATTTAAATAATAAAATCGTGTAACTTGAAATTTTATCATTTTAATTATTTTAACATTTTAATTATGAGAAAAGTTTCTGTTAATAGAAGTTTGTTTAGAACCTGTTAGAACAGAAATTATAGTTATGACAGAAGCCTGGTACTAACTCTATCAAAGTTAGATCAGATTTTTTAGAATAAATTAAACAAATAACTTATAAGCAAACCCGACATTAAATATTGTATAGAAAATAGAAAAGATTAACATAGAAACAATATTTAATAATAAATTTTATATATTTTAAAATAATTGTTATTATAGTGAAGTGAAATTATAACAGGTGATCTTTTCGGTTCTATGATTTTTATGGTTGTAAGTAAAAAAATATAAATTATAATAATTTAAAATTAAAGCGTTCTCAAAAGTGTGACGAATAATTTTTTTTTAACTTTAATAATTTTGTTCTTTATCTTAAATCATTATGATTTTTATATAAAAAAAAAAATTATATACTTTTTATTTAGATATACTTTCTATACATAAATCTATCTATTTATTTAGTCATCAAAACTAATTTATATTAAATCTTTTAAAGTTATTAATAGGCAAAACTGACATGAACATCAACCTTTATTCAAATTTTAAGAGTTTAAAATAAAACATTACAAAAAGTTGCATAACTTAAATTTAACAAACATTACTTTTATAATGAACAATTTTTTATTGGATTTAACAGCCTAATTAAAAAACGAAATTCAGTTACCAAGAAATTTACTTAAAAATTTTCATAGTACATCGAACTCTTTTCTTGAAGATATAAAACTATTCGTATTGTAATACTATCAATATTCCTTGTATAATATAAGAAATATATGACAAAAAAAAAAGAAAATAGAAAGAAAAAATCTTACACTTATTACACAAGTAAATCACCTGTTGTAAACATTTCCTTCCACATTGTAAGAATAATAAAAAATAAGGCAAATTATAATAGGCAGTGATGCGATTACTTATTGTTGACACTTGGATGATTTTATAATATCGTATATTAAAAAAAAAAGAAAAGTCATAATTTCATAAAAAAAATATGTTTTTTTAACGATACTACTAAGAAACAAAAATCATAATTAAAAGTTTTTTTTTAACAGAATAAAAGAATACATAAAAAAAACATGATAAAAGCCTGTAAGGTTTGATTTTGTTATATAAATAACTTCTTGCGCATAATTTTCACAAATTGATTTCAAATTCACTGGTTTGAAACGAAATATTAATGTACATATATGTATAAAATTATTCTCGGTTAAGAGTAATAATTTTTAAATTATATATTTTATTTTTTATTTACATAAATTCAAAAACCGAGAATTATGAAAATATTGAGTTTGATAAATTTCCAGATCGATTGAAACCAATCGGCTTGAATATTTTGAATTAAAATATAGTTTATTTATATTATTTGACTTTTATTCTAATTTTTTACCTCAATTGATCATAATACAAACCTGAAACCCAAAAGCCTTAATTTAATTGAAGAAAAATACTGATATAAATAAAGTTAACCAGGCACAAGACAAAATGTATGAATTTTCCGAATATAAAAATTGTTCGCCAAAAGTTTTATTAATATCATGCTGATCAGTGTACACTTTTTAGGTATGTAAACAATAATTATGTGTTAAATTACAATTGTACATACTAAGGTCTCAAGCTTATCTTCGAACAAATCGTAAGGTAAAATGGTATCCAATTTTAGGTCAATATTTTATTTACTTTTTTTTCATGTAATTATGTAATTATCTCAATTAAATTTTGAAATAAAATTAAAAAAAAAAAAAATAATAAAATAAATTATAAACAAATGTTTTAGATTATCCTGATAAGATAAAACTTTTTTAAAAATTATATAATTTAATAATTCGTAAAATAATACTGTTTTAACGAGAAGTATGTGAATCTAATCAAATTCGTCACGCGCAAAATTTTATATTAAGATACATTTTCGTACAAAATTTCTTATTGCCAGAGAAAAAAAAAGTATCTGCACATAATTTTGCTGAAGAATAATCAAAACATTAATACCTGGCGGGACAATATTCTAATGACAAGAAATTTGTTCCTAAATGTATTTCTATTTTCTACAGATTAATTTAAGCAATTGAATTCGCAATTTTAATGTATTAGTAATTTATTAGTTCTAATTTTGTTAAAATATGGTTGAAATAAATAAATAAATTAACATTGAATTGGACAAATATTGAGAAGACGTATCAAGTATTTCTCTTTTCCTAAAGCAGCTAAGTTTATATATACATATGTGGTTATAAAGAAATCGGCTTTAAAAATAAATCAATATGGAAAATTTGAATTAAAGAACAAAATCCTAGCAAAATATAGTTTAAAAAATTAATTTATATTATAATAAATTATTTATTTTCTTATATTAATATTGATTGAACATACAATTTCTAATTTTTTATTAAGTACTTACTTAATCTGAATATTTTATATGCGCCTTATACAATATTCATCACCAGAATACAAAAAAAATTCTCCGTCGTTATGCTATATAACTAAGTCTAATTTAAATTTAGGATAAATGTACAGATAATTGACTTTTTTTTTTTGCTTAGAATGGTCACAGCTACATCATGTATTTTTTTTTATTGCAAGCTGTCAAAAAATTAAGTTCCATTGAACTATTTAATTTTATTTTTTCTTATATCGAATTCCATTGCATCTATTTTATGCTTAATTTGTTAAGAAATTTCAAATCAAGAATAAAAATGGTTTTATGGTTTTTTTTTTTTTTTTAGTTCTCATCATAATAAAATCAGAACAATTTTTTTTTTTTTTCATCATCATCAAAGTTTTAAATTCAAATTGAAATAATCATTATCCATATTATATTATGTTATATTATCATCATTTTGATGTTGATGATGATTTTACATAAAACAATGTTAATTCTGATTTTTCACTAAATCAATTTTCACGTTTAAGCTAAGAAAAAAATAATCTACAGAACTAGCACAGTTAGGTATTGTATGTTTTGCAGGTGTAAAAACTGAACTAAACAATATTAAATGACCAGGTGAGAATAAGATTGATTACGTGTGCAAATCTAAATTATATATTTTTATTATTATAATTTATAAATAGAATTTTTAAAATTAATTTGAATGGATACAATAAATCATAGTAAAAGAAAAGCTTCAATTATTTTCAACACATAAAAATACCTATATATTTTATATGGTGCTTTCAATCTGGCCATTTAAATAAAATTAATAACCGAAAAACGTAACTGATATGTAAAAAATTGATTGGAAAAACATAATTATACAATTTTAGATTATCATTTTTTTCTATATTTACTATTATTTTCATTGATTTGTAGGAATTGTTAAGTATCTAATCTTATTTTCAGTTCAGCCAAAAATTGATATTATTCTACTGGAATTGATATTATGGAAAATCGATTTCTATTGGATTCATGGAAATCGCAGTAAAAAGAAATTAATAAAAAGTTTTTTGAAAATTGATAAATTCAAGCTGTCAAAGGTTGTTTATATTAAGATAAAAAAAGGCTTATATTTACTTATATAAAAGAGATATTGATAGTTGATACATTAAATAGTAAAAACTTAACTTAGATGAAAATGGATACATGAATTGATATCTATGACTTGTGTTTACTACAACTACTTTAAAAAACGATTTCCATACTTAATTTATTAATTAATTTTATTAACTTATTTCCTAGCTGTAGCCAAAAATTTCCATTAATTTGTTCTAGTATTTTACAAATTCATTTATGCAACGGGGATAAACATCTTAGCTTCAGGAAGCAAACCTGCATATTCACATAATACCGCATCAGGTGTATTTTTGAATTGGATGAAGGGCAATCAATTTCAACCACTTTATCACCATGTATTTGAAAATGTTGAACATTTAAAATTATTTAAGTTAGATGAAAATTATGAAATTAAATCAAAGTTGTTAGGGAACATTACAAAATAACTATCAACGATAAACACGACAAAGAATTTAAATTTCATATTTTACCTGAAAATGTTAATAAGCTTCACTTAAAACTTAATGGTGGGTCGATATCACTTGATGCAGTAAATTTTTTAAAAAAGATGAGAATATATTTACAAGACTTCATCTCGAGAAACAATGTACAGAACCACTGTTAAATGGACAAAAGAAAAATTACATGTATTACATGTTTACATGTTTATAAACGATTTTAAAATATAAATGAATTATCTGTCAAAGTCCTTGCGAATAGTATTGTGAATTTGCAGCCGAAGGCTCAGAAAATAACCATAGAAATATACAACAATTTCACAATTTCCAACATAATTTTAAAGATTAATTCTATTTAAAAAAAAAAACTCATTCTCAAAACAATATCTTCCCTAAGATTTTAAGTTATAAAGACATTTCTCCCCTTTTATTTTATTCATTTCACCTGTTCTTCAATTAAAATTTATTACATATAAAAAAAAGTATATTCTATACATAATCAATCTATCATTATTATTATATACATTAATATGAATAGTATATTTTTTATAACATTTTGTTGCCCTTAATGTTAATTCAAAAATTAAAAACAACAACCACTCTCCCGTCCTCACTTCTAAGCTCACGAATGTCGCTTTCCTCCTTTTTTTCCTATATAATTTTAAAATTCCATCATAGTTTCTCTCAAAATAATATAAATAAAATAACTCTGATATTCATTATATGAACTTAACTACCATAAGTTATAACCAACTGTTGTTACTTTTATTAACTCTCTACCATGAAATTATTAAAACAAAATTCAACGAAGCGCAACTATTTGCATGATAACATAAAAATTTTAGTTTTATTTATACCTTGTATCTTTTTATATTCTCTCTAAAAAAAAAAGTACCTTAAAACAGGGGCACATCAAAAAATAAGGTTTTCCAATTTTTTACATTTCATGTACATAAATTAACATACAATAATGATATATAAAAATTATTATGGAAGTCCATCAGCACACATATCAAGCCGTGTAGTGAATTTAAAAAAAGTACACATTTAAAGCATCTCTCAGGCATAAGTTTTTATTCTATTTAAATGGGTTTTTAATTTGTTGGTCTTAATCCCGTTTTAAAAATAAATCTTTAATTTTTCTATAAGTATTTTCGAAGGATTTTATACATTTTTATGTTTTTTTTCGTTTAATATTCATTACACGGTTTGATATTTATGTTGCAGTTGAGACAGTACATTCATTTTAGTATATAATATGAGAATCTTAGAACAAATAGCAAGTTATATACACAAATAAAAATCATATTATGATTACACCTTAATACAAAACATAAAATATTTAAAGTTTTGGATTTTTGGACAGAAAATAAAGTATCAGAGCCTGTTATTTATCCTGCTCTAAGTTTATTTAAAATTAAACAAATTTATTAGATTCGTAATAAATGCATTATTCAACACCTATTATTTGTGTATATCCCTCTATATATACGTACATATAAATAGGCAAATCGAACTAGTGAATGACTTTAGCAAAATTAGATATTATTTGTCATAACAAGAAAAAATAGGTTTTACTTTTACTTTTTAATATAACTATTCCCATGATTACAGCAATATTAGACATAAAAATTTCAGTTACTTATGTTGTATAAAAATATTTCTTAACCTTAGTTTTTTATTTCAGTGCGTATATTACAATTACTTAAATAAATAAATAATACACAAGAAATCTTGTTTTGTTTGATACCGTGATTTTCGCGTAAAAAGGTTGAAAACCTCTGCAGCCTAAAATATAATTTTGTTTTGGCTAATCTAGAAAGTAACAAATTTTTTTAATTCAAAATTAATATTTAAAAAAAAATGCAGCTTTAACAGCTTCTTATTTTGATAAAGTTATAATCGTCGTCGTTTTGAACTTAATATCAAAATACTCTCTTTAAGCAAAAAAAAAAAAAAGCAAAAAAACTACTTTACACTTAAAAAAATATTTAAAATTAGTTTTAATAAAAAAAATTATTATATTAAGGCAAACAAAAGTATATAATTATATTTAACTAAGAGAATATTATACCTATTTACAAAAAAACCTCTGTGATATTTTTTATCATTTTAACAGCAGTAGTATTTATCTGTTTTGAGAAAAATTCTCAACAGGTAAAAAAAAAACAATTTTTCTTTTTTTGTATTTGGGAGAAATATTTATTAAAAAAAAAACCTAAATTAAAATTCTACAAATAAAAAATTTTAAATAAAAAATCCAGAAAAAAAAAATTATTTATTTTTCTTACACCTTATGCCGCTTTAAACCGCATTTCAATTCAGTCTTTTACCGTCATTCCATGATGATAGCTGGCTGTCATAAAAATGTGTTTTTTTTTTTGCTTTATTTACCCAACTTTAAACAATAATAATCATTCACAAACAATGAACATATATATACACAAAAAAATTCATATTTTTATTTATTTTTTTGCCAAATAATCAATTTATCAAAAAAAAAAATTAATAAAATTTACGCGCGAATATAAATTTTTTGTACAAACAAAACTTCATATCATCAAAAGAATATATAATAAAAATATAATAATAATAATAAATAAATTTATTTATTGATGTGATAATTAAATTAAAAATATAAGAAAAAAATGAATAATTTTTTTTTTTTCAAACAATAAAAAATTTTTCTCATCTAAAGAAAAATGGATAAAAATTAAAAATTTATAATTCTTATTGTATTATATATACCTTTGATTTTTCCCTAGCCAACATAACATGTTGTTTTTTTTTTCTTTTCTTTTCTTTATATCGAATGGGAAAAATTAAAATCGTGTGAAACTAATTAGAATTTTTTCATATTAAAATATGAACCGACCATTGTGTATTTTTCTACGAAAAAAAAAAAATTTAAAAATTAAATTAAAAAGAAATATACTTTTTATATAAATTTCATGTTTGAAATTCATATATATATATATATATATAAATTATATATATAAAAACATATTAAACGAATAAGAATTATAATAATTGTTGGGTAAATGAACTTTTGGATTTTTATACATATTATATATATTCAACTTATTAGTTAATAAAATAATAAAAATAAAAAAAAAAACTAAAATGTGAAGACAAGTTAATATATTTCCTGTGAACTAACTTGCAACAGGGATTCAGCTTAAATGGTAAGTTTCTAAAAGACAAATAAGATAAATAATATTTAAATAAATTATACATACAATGTACAAAAAAAAAAAAAGAGGAAAATTATAATTAATCTCTCCAGGGACATAAATAATAAACACGAAATATGTAAAATTTCGGAAAATCAAAGAGTCTGTAATTTATTGATAGTGTCACATAGGAAAAACCATTTACTATTTAAAAAAAAACATAATTATGTAAACATTATAAACTATAAATCATATAATTTTTTTTTTAAAATTAACTTTTTCATAAAAAAATTCGAAACGTTCAACATAACAAAATTCATTATAAATGGCACAATTTATTTATGCAACGTCTTTTTATAAAAGTAATAAATGATATGAAATTTAATCAACTTGCGGCTGTAGAAAAAACCAGGCTGTCGTGGGTACAAGTAAAATCTCTCAAAGAAAAAATCTAAGATTTTTGGAATTATTTTAAATATTTAAAAGCAAATTTGTATTTTTTGCATTAAATTGTTCAAATTTCGCTGATTCTATTCTGTAAGACTATCTGTTATACTCTTACATATATAGAATATAATGGTACCTATAGTATTCCAAAAGCACAATGCCTTAAAGAAAACTCCTTGATTAAACTGCAAAACTTAAGGATATCCCCATTTAATTTCCTTTTCGTTTCTATTTCGAATGTTTGTCTATTAAAAGTTTTATTAAAGATTATGCAGAATTATCTCTATGACAGAGTTATATACTTACAATTTTTTATTAAATTTAGTCGCTACAATGTATAATCTATGATTACCTAAAGTTGGGGGAAATAGCAAACAAAGCATAATAAATAAATTATTATGTTTAATTTAATATATCTGTATCCTTATTTGATTCAAAACCAAAACTAATTGAAACACTTGTTTATTTTTATCCTTTTTTAATTTAAATTAAAAAAATATAATTGCCGCCTAGTTTTCTGTTGTTCACACAACATCTGGAATTTATATACGCCCAGTTGAAGTTGATATGCCAACAAGATGAAACTAATTGACAATTAAAATTTTAATTTCAATTAAATAAAAATAAATTATTGAAGAAACAAGAGTTCTAATTAGTTTTGGTTTCGAATAAAATTATAAATAAATTTATAGTTAGTTTTAAATTAATTATAAAATTTAATAATATTTAAATTAACGCAATCAATACATTTTCTGATCGTTCCATTTATATAAAAACTATTTCTGTAGCCATAACACGACCAATCGACGAAAGTAAAATAAAATTTTCAAATTAAAAATTTTAATGAATTAAGAATATTAAGCGTTTAAATAAAATGCAACAAGTAAAACCGATTAAAATAAATTGAAATAATTATTTTAATATTGAAAATAAATTAATTTTAATTATGTGTAATTCCTCGCAATGAATATACCTTAAATTTGTTCTCTTCAAAAATATAAAATAACTTAATTAAAATTTAATATCTTATTAATTACCGTGTGCGGTTTGTAAAAATCAAAAAAAAAAAAAAATAAATAAAAAATTGTTAATTGAAATATTTATTTTAAAACTTCAAACCATCAAAGTAATTTATCATCCTGTGTATAGAAAACAATAAATTGAATATATAGGTATATATTTTATTTTTTATTTTTATTCCAGATCATTATTTCAATAATACTAAAATGCCATTTATGGTTTAATAATCATTTTCATTCAATTTATAATAACATAAAAAAAAATATCTTTATTTTCTTTCAACATGCTATAAAATTAATAAAATTATCCAAAAGAATAATCATTTAGCATAATTTTTGTATTTTTATTTTTTTTTAAGCTTCACCAACTTGAATAAGAAAAATTGAAATAAACAATAAAAATTATTTACAATACAACATATAATAATCTTATGAAAGTTGTGAATCTGTTTTTACTCTATTATTTCTTTTTTATATTAACAATATCCCAATCCAACAATAGTTTAGCTAGTATAATATTGTTAAAGTTTATGCTTTTAGGATATTGTTAAAATGTAAATTGAACTTATAAAATAGATTTTATAATTTAAAGATATATTTAGAAAATAAGTATATAGCATCCAAATTGATTACTTTAATTTAGTAATTGTTGCCACTGACTAATACACGGGGACTGAGTTTATTAAATCTTTAATTACTAAATTTGTGAGTATAGTTACTCTCAATTTGATGATTTTACGTTATCATTAGCTATTCGGTTAGAGGGAATTAACAAAAAAAAAATGAATCAAACCAATGAAGTGGTTTAGGAACGCTTTGAACAGCAATATTTTTTCCTTATTTTTTGTGTATTGTTCTGGTTTAATACATTTAGCCATTGATTGCGATTAAATACTTCTATATAAAACAATGTACTTCTCTAGTTTAACTAAGTCATGTCCGAGTGCTATTAAGTACAAAGGACTAAATGATTTGGAAAAAAACTATATCATTTCAAAACATACACCGTATTTAATTATATTTTCGTTCTCATTAAAAAATATTAGTTATTCATCGATTTACTATTTAATTTTTTTAACCATTTTCTATTTATTTCCATTTGATAGACTTTATCTAGTTAACAACATCTTTGAATATATTTATTAAGGAAGAATTCATTCACTTCTGATATTCAACATAAGCTTATTAAGATAAAGTTATTACCTCTTCTAAATAGTAGGATCAATCAAATTATAGGAAAAGAATTACAGTTTGTTGGAAAATATTTACAATTTCTCTACTATGAATATTATTTATATAAACATTATAGTACAAAAAAAGTTTTAATGTTCCTTATTCTAATAATTAAAAATAAATTCAATTCGTATTTTTCTAAGTTAATATTTTTTAATAATTTTACGGTCTTTCTAAGTTATTAATAGTATTTCATGGAAAAAGATATAATTATATACTTCTAGACTGGATAAATCATTTTCTTTTCTCTAGTCAATAAATATATAGTTTTATGTTTTATTGTGATATTGTTGTATTTATCATTTATTGTATATACATAGTTAGCATGAAACTGAAATTTTCGGTAAAAAACTAATTTCACTTAAAAGCTGGACTAATTATTTTTGAAATTGGATTGAAAAAAAAAAAAAAAAATTAACAAATATATTTTATATTTTGCTCACGAGATATTTTCATCTTGACAACAATAAAATAATAAATAAAAATAATAAAGAAGCCCTTCGCCTGTTATTTCATAAAAGTTTATTATTTATAAATATATATTTTTTTATGAAATATATGTTCATGATCGTTTTTTATCATTATATCTATTTTCTACATTAAATGAACCAAATAATGATAAAGTTTATTAAAATTTTCGTTATTAAAAATACGAAAAAAAAACTTGACGATGCGCTTGAAACACAATAAGAAAATTTTGAATAAAGATATTAAAGTTTCTCGAATAATATATATATATATATATATATATATATATATATTTAAATGCACAAGCACATTAAATCCTAACATCATACAAAATTTTATGTTTCTTTTTCATATAAACTAATAAAACTAAAGACACAAATGTCTTAACATAATTTTATTCAACATTATTTTCATTCACATTTTTATTTTCCATTAATTATAAATAATCTATTTATCATTTATTTTAAATTAATCTAAATTATTTATATATACATAAATAAATAGGTAGATATATCATAATAATGTCCAATTTAGAAATAATAAATAAATAAAATGTGTGTAAAAAATGCAAGGGCAACACGTTGCGTATCATCATTAAACAATAAAACATAATCACAGCGGTAATTCTTAATTTGGACGTCATCAACAGTGTAATAAAATAAATAAAATATTAACTAATAAATTAAATAAATAATAACTCAAGCTGATCAGGATATTTTAATCAATTTCAATTTCGAAAAACGAACATTTTTAATTTAGAAATAAAAAAAAAATTGATGCAACATTATTAAGCGTTACTATATACTATTTAAAGAACTTTACTACATACTACATTGTTTTTGAAAATATCCCAAAATTTATAATTTGGAATAAATAAATCTCCTGAAAATTACATAATTATAGAATTTTGATTGGACTTTATAATTTAATGTGTCGATTAAAAATTTTGTGAAAACCATTATAGTTTCACGATTAAATTTGCAAGATTCCACAAAAAATCAAAAATCCTCTTTAATAGGGTCGAACCATAACCACTGATATTCGAGTTGCAATAGAACTGAATCACTGTAGCTCCCGAAATATAAAATTTCATTATATTTATTAAAAAAAATACAAAAAATAACTAAAAAAATTTTATTATTCATATTCCAATAAGAAATAAAAAATTTAAAACCTTACAACTTTCTTTTAACTTTGAATTTTAAAAGTTGGTATATGATTAACATCTTCTAAAAACCGAAAAAAAAAAAACTATATCTCGATTCTCAATTAAATTTACATTAAAGTTACTTTTATTGCTTGCGCATTATTTGATTCAAAAAAAAAAAAAAGGTAATAAAAGTTAAACCAGAAGACTTTTTTTTTTATTGTGTCTTTTCTTATTTTTTAATATGCAGAATTGACAAAAGAATTGAAACATCAATTTAAATATACTCGTATTTTTAAGAAAAAAAAAACATTTTTTTTTTAAAGAAAGACGATCTTAAAAAAACAAAAAAAAAAAGATTTCCAAATAAGATATAAAAAATTATTTAAGAATAAAAAAAAAATTGTAGTTTGATGTAATTTTTTTTTGTTTTGTGAATATTTTGAAAAAGAAACTCAATTTATGTTTACAAGTTAACATGAAATTGTTTTTGATTTTTATTATATTTTATTAACGTTAAAGTTTTACTGTGGTTTTTTTTTTTCCCTAACCTATTTCCCTTGAATAATGTTAAATTTTCATGAAAAAAGTTACATCATTTTATTTTATATATTTTTTGTTCAAAATTTGTGTTTGTGTAAGTAAGTAATATAAAATTTCTGTTTCGTCATATAAACCAAATGAAAACCAAATAATTGCGAACATAACTTTGTCGTAATAAATCCATATTAAAATAAATCAAAAAAAAAAAATTAACAACAAATAATGATTAAGAAAATTTTAAATCCTTTTATCTGATAAAAAAAAAAAACGAAAATTAAAATTAATACATAATTTACTTTTAACCTGGATTTGTTTTCTTCAGTTTGTAATAAAAATACCCATAATTTTTATTAAGATATGTATATTTAATTAAAAAATCATGAAAATGTTGTAAAAAAAAAAAAAATTGTTTTATTTATTTTTCGAAAAAGCAAACTCTGATAATATAAAACATTAAATTCCAATTTTAATTTTTTTTCGGCCTATTATTCAAAGCGCTATAACTATAACTATCATATAGGCATAGGAGTTAAAGTATATATTCAACCATTTCGAAGTTATTGAATTTTGACTACTTGTATTCAAAGTTAAATATAATGTATCTACTTAGTTAATTATTTTTTATTCATAAATTTGTATAAACATAAACAAATATATCAATATCAATTTAAATAAAATAAGGATTTCTTATTCTAGTTAACCATAAAACCATTTTAAAAAATAGTTATAGTAGCTAAAAAATTATACGAATCAAATATGTTAGTTTCATTTGTATTGAAAGTAAGAAAATTCTACATCAAAAATAACTAAAAAAAATTAATCAAAATGACATTTTTTTTCAACTTATACTTACAGAGGTTTCATCGAATGAAGTAATTAACATTACTAAAATAAGAAAACAAAGGCTATACAGACTACTTTTTTTTGTAGTATGTTATTTAGGTCTAATTGGTTAGAAAATCTTTGAATTGAAATTTTTATCTTTTTATCTAAATTAACATCCAGGAAATGATATCAAACACATTAATTCAGCTTCGCTTCGCTAGACTAACTAAAAGAAACAAAAGTACTCTAGTTTCTTCTCATTAAGCTGACCAAAGTTATGCCAAATGCAAGTAAAACATAGAGATAAATAAATTACTAATTTAATTGAAATTATTTTGTATCATTTAAAAACACACTTTTCACAAGTTTCACAACAGAATAATTGACAAAACATTGTCGCAGATGGAGGAAATATCTTACGTTAAACTGAATAAAGAAACTACTTTTAATCAGTAATTTCAAGAAAATTTTAATAACAAAATAGTTATTATGCGGAAGATATGTACATAACATATATATGTAAATAGAAAGGAAATTAAATTTTTTGTCGCTTCATATTAGTTAGCCACATAAAGAATTTATACTTTTTATTTTTAGATAGAAAGTTAGTTTTAGATAGAAGATTATTAATTCATCAAAATAATATATACATATGCACATATGCACATATACATTTAAAATTATATAATATTAATATACATTATAAAAAAATTAGTATATAATCGAAAATAAATGTTATTTCTTTTGTACCTAATTCTTTTAATGATTTCCTTCTTATTTTTTTTCTATATATACATATATATCTTATTAATGTGCCATTATGAAGAATTTTACAGCATCTTTTGACAATGAATGTCTCGACTTTTATGGTTTATCTCGATGAAGCTAAAACAAAAAAAAAATTAAGAATTTACCACAATTTTGTGGTTTTCATTCAATGTACATGAAATTATTCAACTTTTTCTCTGGATTTCCTCTATGGATTTAAAAAAAAAATAAAAGGTAAAAAAATTTACTTCTTGTAGTGACTGGCTTATAATAATACGGAGTTTATGTATAAGAATTTTTATTTTTCTTAATAAAATCACATGACACTCTCAGTCAGTATCTATGCAAATACTATTTGAGTTACATTTATAGGGTTTTTTTCTTCTGAAAAACATTGTATCACAAAAATATCATATCGAATTAAGCTTCTCTACATTCAGGATTCATCTGTTATGAACTTAATACGTAACAACGTCGTTGTTTATCTTAAGTGCAATATTTATAATTTATATTTAATTTCCTGTAATCTTACTGTCGATCTAAATTGATTTCACCAGACTAACATATTATGCTGATTATACCATTTTGTAAAACCAAATCTAATAGATTACTCTTAGTTTAGAGCATGCATAGAGCCTAAATAATATATATATATGAAACACTAACTCACATCACTTCTTCAGAGTTGAATTAAATGTAATTGAAGTTTTTAAATAATCATAAAAATGATGGAAAGAAAAAACCTAAATGGGAAGCATTATAAACGCAAATATTTTTAGAACAAAAAATTTTTAGTGCTGCGCAAAAACAGCAAACATAATTTTTTTTTTTTATAAGGTTAAAGCCCCTTAAGGTATTTCATGTTTTATTTTTCGGAAGCTTCTCATTTAATGACTCCAAAGGTCATCAGCTACCAAAAAATAGTTTTTTTTTTATATTTTTTTTGGGATTCATTATGTGTGTGGTTAAAATTTCTCAATCTAAATTTTTATAAAATACACTGAAATTTAATATCAAAATATAAAAAGAAAAAAAAAAAAATTTTTAACATGACCTTTCTGGTCTTAAAAAATCCTTTTAATATTATCTATTTTCATTTGATATAACATCCAATAATATGATTTTAAATTTTCAGGTAGTTAAGTTTTAATAAACTATAGATTTTTATAAAAAAATCCGACAAAACACATATTTATATTTCCAAATTAGATACAAACATTTGTTATTTATATATTCAATAAATTTCTCACATTTTAAATGTACTAAAATCTGGGTGATAAATTCTTCAAACTACCGCTTTTACAGGCTCCTAACCATATATAAATTATATCATCATAATCATATCATAAACCTGACAATGACTAAGAAAATTCCCAGATAATTCACTTAAAAACTTTCAAGTTAATAAATTTACAAATTTTACAACATAAAATTTATATACTTTATGTACAACAAATTATAATAAATTTGCATTGATATGACGCTATATAATTTTAACTTCCAATTTCAAAGTAAAATGTTTTATGAACTATGAATCTGAAGCTGTTGAAATCTAAATTATTTATAACATTAAAGTCAAAATAAAACATTACAAAAAAAAAAATATATATATATAAATAAATAACTTTTATAACAAATGAGTATTTAACATTATCGCGTAAAATATATATAAATTTTACCCAGAAAAAATCAGTAGTTTTTATGGTAAAAAAAAAAGAAACTAAGAAAAAGAATGAACGGAAAACATGTCTTAAAATTGCATGAACATTTTGAAGAACGAAATCCGGTTTTATTGTTCAACCATATAAATGATTTTCTTTATATTTTATGGTGTTTATGATGATGGACTGTTGCAAATGTTGATGAGTTTTTTTTTTTTATTTTACATAACACTATCACGTTAATCTTGGATTTAACATCATGGGGAAACGGGATTTAAAAATATATGTATATTACTTATTTATAAAAGATTATACGACCAAAAAAAAAATTATTATAACTATTATGGTTATTAAATAAAAAGTTTTGAATAGCATATACTAATATTATATTCGATTTCAAGTATAAAAAGTTCTTAGAATGAATATTTTAAAAAAAATCCATATCTTAATTTGTTTACTGTTTACAAGAACTTTTCTTATAAACAGTAATATTCGAGAATTTATGAATTCTAATATTTTGGTTAAAATAATCTACTATAAAAGAAATCAGAAATCTCTGTCAATCAATGAAATACAAAATTTTGTTAAGTCAACAGACGATAATCTAGATCTAGAACATTGGTGGTGGGTGACGATAATTAGAGAATTTATGTTCCTGAAACAACGCAATGTTGGACAAGTGTTTTGTATTGCATTTGGTTCGTTTTAAACATTTCGATTAAATGAACTTTAAGATACCTTTGTCACAAACATTATTTAGCCATGTATAGTCTAACAATTTTTTTAAGTTCTCTAATCCACTCAATCACAGAAAAAAATTTGCTCGTACTAATAACTAAATAATTCGTTAAAATCAACGAAAAATTCGTTATTTTGGCTACAACGAACATTTCGTTGAAAAAAGCTCGTAGTTCGTTAAAAAAGTTCGTTATACCCCAAAACCAAAAACCTTTCAAATTCTTCAGCAAAAACACCGCAAATACGAAAGAAAAATTTTACTAGACTAAATTTTTTTTTTTATTTATTTAATTTTTTTTTTGTTTTTTATTTTAATTTTTTTTTTATTTTTTTTTTTATTTTTTTTTTTATTTTTTTTTTTATTTATTTTTTTTTATTTATTTTTTTTATTTATTTTTTTTTATTTATTTTTTTTATTTATTAATTTTTTTTATTTATGTTTCTTTTTTTATTATTTATTTTTTAAATTTTTTTATTTAATTTTTTTTTAATAATTTTTTTTATGCCCGCTTGTGGCTTCGAACCACTGTCCTAAACATTGCAATCCATAAACTCTGCCACTGAGCTATGAACTAAATTTACGGCAATGTGTAAAATGGAAAATATAAGTTCTGTATGGATTGAAATTTTTGTTTCCCGTATTTAACGATAACGAACTTTTTTAACGAGTACTAAAAATGAAAAAAAAGGTTCGTAATAGAAAATAAACGAAATTTACGTTACAAAAACGTATTTATTCATTATTTTTCGTTATCTTAACGAGAATGTCATTAACGAACTTTTTTGACGTAATGAGTACGAGCAAATTTTTTTCTGTGATATACTAAATTTCATTGAAATACATTAAAACATTTAAAAAATTGAAAATTATATATACGTTTTTTAGGAAAATTATTTAGTTTAGACCCTTGGCTGGATGAGAGCTTCTTAATCCAAAACGCGAAATCGTAGAATTTAAATTTTTTGATTTTATTCAAATCGAAAGTTAACCAGATTGCGCATATTTTGGCATTCAACGAAAATAAATAGTCCGTTTTTTCATTTTTGATGGTTTCGTTCTTTCAACCATGTTTGTTTAGACTATCTACAATTCGAAATTATATTTACAATATTATTACTTAATATAAAAATATAGAACAGAAAAAGTATAGTTGAGCATTGGTTATTAAATAACTCAATAAAATAGGAGATATTTCCACTTCTGCTTACTGCAATTCTAGTTTTCTACAAAAAAAAATGATTGTTGTTACCTGAACTTCTAATACCTAAAAATTTTAATGAATATGTTATCACTAACTTCTTTATTTATTTCCTTAATGTGCTGAATCAATTAAATTTATTCATAAATCATAAATTTAATAAAATAATATTAAATTTTTATTCACCTTTATGGTATAATCTTTCAATTTTTATGAAATAATTTTTTTTTTTCATTATTTATAATTCTTGTATGCACATTATTTGATATTAAATTTCATTTAAAAAAAAAAATATGTTTATAATACATGCGCTCGATATAAGTTTTAATTTTATTAACTGTTTACTAAATTTAACTGAAATCGAATACCGTTTCTTGAACTCATATAATTCTGACCCGATTGAGCATTTTTATAACCGGCGCGGACTATTATATATATAACATTTATTATACATAAACTAACTAATTTTTAATATTTCCTACAGCAAAAAAATAATGGAAAATAAAATTATATGTATTTTAAATTTAATATTAAAAAAGTTTAACTGAATTTTTACAATTTAGCAGAAGCTATAATAATTTATATTTATTATAAATAATAATGTGCTTATCGCACTAAAAATAAAACTATGTATATGTAAATTAAGTAAATACAAAATAGTTTTAAAAATTAACTAACGTCCTGTGATTTGTGATATGCAAAATCTTAGAGAGGTAAGGAAGGAAAACTAACTGGTCGACTGTTACGGTCTCGATTGCTACTTTGGGCTTGAGTTTGTGTTTTCTTTTTTCGAATGTTCACTAAATTTTTGTGTTGATGGACATTTTTCATTCATCGAGTGTGTAATTTTTTTCAGTGTTAGATTTTTAATAAAATTTTTCCATTCCATCGTTTGTATTTGAAACGGCGGCGCGACTTACATATGAAAATTAGTTTTATAGTGTTTCAATTTTTTTTTTATAACTGTTATTTTTTATTACTCATACACGAAATTTGATGATAAAAAAATTTATTAGAAATTTTTTTTTTTTTTAATTTATCTGAAAATTAATAAATTTGATTACTGGTTTTTATTTTTCTATATTTTCTTCTTTTTTTTTTTTTTTTAAATATGAATCGAGACGAGAGGTAATTTTTTTATTCTGTTTTTTTTTTTGATATTAAATACTTAGAAAAAAAAATTCATTAAATTTTTCACACGATGCTTGTCCACAAATTAATAATAATAATAATAAAAAAAAAAAACTAATGAAAAAATAAATCAGTAACTCACAATGTTAAACTTTATTATATACTCACATATTAACATTTTTTTTTTGTATTTAGTCGTGTTAATAAATGATAAAAAAAAACGTTTTCCAAAGACCACCATAAAGTATTCAACCTGTTTTATATTTTAAAATATAATGATATATTTAAATTTATAGATAAGTGAAAGAAAAATATTTCGAGCAGTGTAAAAATATTTTTGATTTATATCTTAAAAACACTTTTCATTAAATTAAAAATAATTAATATTTTTCTTATTGTTTCTGGGTTTTTAAAGTATAAAGAAAAATATTTTCAAATTTTTTCAAAGTTTTCCTTAAAAAATCAATAAATATTTTTAAAAGTCTGACATGTCGATTATAAATTAGAATTCGCTAACTGATGACATAGATATAATAACATTTTTTTATGCATTTAAAATAATTATTTATGAACAATTCATAATTATCATAATTTAATTTGAACAGAAAACCGTATATAAAAAAAATTAAAACTTAAATTTCTATCTTCAAATATAAAATAAGAAGTTGACGATAGATCAGAAACCAGTGCAATCGATCTTAATTTTATCACTGTTAGAAAAAATTCCTTTTAATGAGAAAATTATAAAACTATTAGTGTTATACTGTATTCTATCCAGCATATAAATATGCTATGCTATACTATAATATACTTTAGCACACTATACTATAATACACTATACTATACGATACTATACTATACTATAAATACTTTACTATTATACTATACCACCTATAGTTTACTATTCTACACTTTACACTATACTGTAATATACTTTGATTGATATTTTAATACTATAAGTATCACTTTCCATATGTTGTGAATTAGCAACACAGCTATGGCTGATACTGAACAAACTAAAGCTTACGCAAAACTTTTTGCTGCCTGTCTTGGATTTATAACAGATGTATCTTCAAGTAAATATATATGTGCCTAATACATAATTCTATGTGAATATAATAAATAATAAATAAATTTTCAGTAATTCGTCATTTCTAAGGTGCATTAACGTATTCTACTACGTATGTGGTTGTAGATTTCATTCCCATTCCCACCATTATTTCATACGTATTCAACTTGTCCATTGTCCTCTTGCATTTATAGTTTAATTTTAAAGAATATTTCAAGTATAATATTACATAGTTCATTTTTACTTTATAAAAATTAAAAAAAAATAAAAATGATTGGAATTTTCTCTTTTTTAATAATAAAAAGTTGTTTCACAATAAAACCGCATTATATCTTTTTCCACTTAATTTATAAAATACTTCAAATTCAATTAAAATTCTTACATTATTTTAATACCGAATTTCTGCCAAAATATAAAATAATATCCATTAATCATTTTCAAAGCTATCTGTCTAGTTGTATTATTATTATTATTTTATTAGTTTTGGAAACAGAAAAATACAAAATTCCATATTTGAATAACAATAACGTATAGTTTCATTAATGGGAAAAAAATGGTTGTACAGAGTATTTCGATTAGGCGTTTCAGTTTCATTTTATACTAATAAATAATTCATCAAAGTTTAATGGGAATTATTTATAGTATTCTTAACTATATGGCTTGTTAGAAAAAAATATGTATATTAATTTAGCATAAAAAATATGCCAAAAGTCGATATTGTAAATTTTTCTTGAAAGATTATAATACAATGTAGAATTATACATGTACATAAACAAGTAGCTCAAAGAATATAATGTTCGTGTTATTGTACTGAACCACTAAGCTAATAATTACTACTTACTTAAATTTTTTTTTACAATAATTATTCAAAAATTCAGTCCACTACTAGTTAATTGATGAAAAAAAGATTGAAAATACGCCAAACTTAGTTAAAGATAATTTTGTACTATTTGAAATAAATGCCTTCAACCAACAAAACAAAGAAATTTTCAATGGGAAAAGCATTTATGTAGTTATAATGAAAAATTAATTTAAATGTTACCGAAATTCGACTGGAAGCAAATACATAAATAATTTCTAGATTGTGTATTTGACTAGTTGAACTTCATGTCGTCAACTGCTTTACTATTAGACCTGCATTATCCTTAGACCTGTATTATATTTTTAACTGTTTTGAATTAGAAATCGAAAAGAGTAGATATCGAAAAAAATTCGAGAAACCAGGAAATCAATATAAATTTTAACTAAAAGTTTATTTGTTACCTACACAAAAAAATAAATCTTGCAAAACATTCTGTCACATGAAAAATGGACAGATAAATAGATGTTATAAATAGTTTGAAATTAAAAAAGCTATGTTAAACATATAACTATTAAGATAATTTCAATTCGAACGTGATTAAAATTTTTATACGGCGTCATTGAAAAGAATCTGATATTTTGTTATATATATGTTCAATGTGCATATAAACACATGTACGCATACAAACTACCTTACTTTTAATCTTTAATTCACTTACATTTTTTCATATTATTTGTGATGTTTCTTCATTAAATATAGTGTTTGAATAAAAAATTAATTATAATTAAAATAATAACAAATTACAATTTATATCTGTGAATGAATGTTTGTTGTACTATGTTGAAGTTGATATTTTTACCATATTAAAATTTGTTCAAAAACTGTGTATAAATAACAATGTTGGTATAAAGTTTATTTGATCGAACTATCTTTGAGAACTTTTTGCTGAATAAAGAAAAAACTAACATTTATATTCAATTTTTCGGAAAATGCTTGAACTCTGACGTAATTGGGAACGCGAAATAATCACATAGTTCAGTAATCTAAGTACACAATAATACACATTCTTTGCAAAAATTATAGTCTTTAGACCCTCTAATACCGTCTTCTTAACTTTCATTAGCGAATATGAAGACGTGTATTATTTTTCTCAAGAAAACGAATTTATTTCACCCATATACTATATACATAACATAAGGGTGATCACGATCAGTACGCAAAAAATAATTTTTTTTCTTAATCTAAATATCAATTTAGTATAGGTATATATTCACACATTGTAGGTTTAAAATTTTTAGAGACTTATAATTTATTCTTATATAAATATAATATAAATAGTAAAATATAAATTGAATATAATTTATAAAAAACGACGAAAATATTACCTGGAATTAAATTAAATAACAAAAATAAAATAAAATTAAATTCAACGCTGAATTTTGACAAAAGAGTTTTGAAATTAAAATTAAAAAAATGATATTAACAATTCTAGAATAAGTAATATTGATTAAAAACTTAAAACAAATTTTAAAAACATACATAGTAAAACCTATCCTTATTAAACAAAATGATTGGGAAATATATTAAATTAAAAACAGAATTTAAGTTTATTGAACATTCATCAGAATTCAATTTGAAATAAAATTTCAGTTAAATTAAAATATTTTTGTAATTGACACACTATTAATTTTATTTTGCTTCATTAGACACGATCAATTTTTATTCCATAGTATATAAAATAAAAAATAATAATAATATTAAAATATTTTGTTTTAGTCATGTTAAGTTGCTTGACTTTAAAAAATTTAGTTAACATAATATATTGAACTGACAACTGTGGTACTTGTATTATGTTTAATAAACTTTTTTTTTAAAATGTATGTATATATATATATATATATTTGAATATCATATTCTTTTAAAATTATTTCTCCAAATGTTATTCTTTAAATTTTCATATCTAAGCAAAAAACGATATAAGCTCACAGTTTAACCCATAAGTTTTGATCAAAAAAAAATTTCAATTATTTTAATTTAATTTCAATATATAAATTTAATACTTAAAATATTAATGTTCTAATACTGTAGAACTCAAACATCTTTTGTAACATTTTTTATGTATTTATTAGATTAAAAATAATACTTATAAAGTTTATTCCGTTTATTTAATTCTAATTCTATCCCAAAAAGTGAAAAAAAATGTAGTAATATTCCTTATAGTTATGTAAAACTTGTAAACTAAATTAGAACAGAAAAGGTAGGAAAGAGATGGTGCGAAATGGAGTTGAGGTTACTAGAGAAATAATTATAATATGTATATGATTATATACATATTAGTTTAGAATAGTTTAAAATAGATCTCATAACCTCTAACCCTAAAGCCTCTTTGTCTTTCCTTCCTGACAGTAATATTTTTATTTGTCTTCTTCTATTTCTGAATGTTTTTTTTTCCAATTTTGCCTACAAATAAGAATGCTTTCCGTTTAAATAACTTTTGGATCATTATAAATAGAGTGTCAAATACAACATAACAAGCCCTTCCTTATTTCAACTGCAGTATGTGAAAGCGAATCTAGTGTATAAAAGAAAATAGTTAGAAATAAATGTAAGCGCAGCCTAAAAAGTAATATACATAATTGTAAATTGTATAATGTTATTTCCATCTTCTCAAATTGTATAATTTAATATTGAAAACAAAAATTTAAGAAATTAAAAATAGTAAATATATGTAGATTAATATTCAATAATAATAAAATTATTATTTTAATAAAATAAAATTAATCTATAAATAAATTGATTATAATATTAATTTTATAATTATAATTGTATTCTTTTTTCTCTTATCATGGAAAGTCCCTGTATATAAGGGTCAGTTGTTAAGTTCATATAAAGTGACAATATTGTTGATAAACAAAAAATATTCAAATAAGAAATCTTATTTAGTTTTATTTGAGCTCTTGATGCATTAAATAGTACAAAATGAATAAAAACTTAAATAAATTACTTGGAATATTCTTAATTTTAATAATATTTTATAAACAAAAATGTGCAGCAGCTGATATTGGGGTATGAATAATACTTACAAATTCAAATTTTCATTCTTTTCCTACTTATATTTTGTATATTTTCAGGGAAGTTTCACTGAAAAAGTAAGAATTTAAAATAAGCTATATATTTGATTAAAATTTCAATAAATTTAGAGGTAAGTTTTTTTTGAGTAGCTGTGAACGGAATTTAAAATTGTTAACTCATGTAAGTGTGATTTTTTTATGTTCAAAGAAATCAACTATAGGTCTAAGGTCTATAGCAAACTTCAACCAAAATAAAAAAAAAAACTTTTCATCTGAACCAAGTGCAAGATTATAAATTCATTCCTATACTTATATACTGTCTTCTAATATCATCGATAAAATTATAATTTAAACTGTTGTTTAAACTGTTCCTATCGTTATCTTTAAGATATAAGTGTGTATATTATTCTCAAATAATAATTTACTTATTAGTAGATATTAATGTAATCTGAAAACTGAAAGCAATTATTTATATTACTATCTACTAATAAACATTAATGTCTAGTAATGAACTTCAGAATTGAGGGCCTCGCTAAAATCGTCTGAAAATAATAATTTGACTTAGTTTCTTAAATTCTTTCATACGATTTAAAGAAAGGCTCAATTTATACAATTTATTCAGTTATGCACAATATAATATTCAATTACGTTTAAAAGACGGTAGAAAGAAGAACATAAATAATTTTATGTTTTTTAGCTTGATGTTGATTTATGTCAACAACTTTCAGAAGGTGAAACAATTATAATAAGTGGAAAAATGTCAGTACTCAGTCCTTATGAGTAAGTACATTATATAATATTATTTAATCAAAATTTATCGAAAAGTAGGAAATTTTAATTAATAAAATTTTTTCTGATCTGATATTCCTCTTGGGATTCGAACCTTGATAATGAGCACAGCAATACGCGAACTGTGCTACTCAGGCTCAGCCAAAGTATTGAAATTCTCTGTATTTCTTGAAATTCCAAAAAAAAAATTATTTTTAGTTTTTATTTTTTTGTTATACAAAAAAATATATGTAACTTTGGTGCAATAAGTTTTGCTAGTATTTATATGTCAGATATGACGATTTTTTTATGATTTATATATATTTAATATTATTTGCAAAATTTTGAACACATACTGCATGAAAATACTGCAGCTTTAGTTACAATTCTTCATATGTTATATTATAGCTACCTAGCTTTTTTTTCAGTGTATCTTCCGAACATTAAGTTTGTAGATTTTACGGAACACGCAATTTGTAAATTTATTTATTATACAAATTATATATTGCATTTTTTTGACATATTATTCAAACTATAGCAAAAAAAATCAACAGAATATAGTTTTCATTAATTTATTCTAGAATTCTACAGTTTGATTTATACAATGGAGATAAACCTAAACTTAAGGAAGTAAGCTTGCATATTCACATTGTACCATCAGGTGTATTTTTAAATTGGAGAAAGAATAATAAATTTCAAAAGCCACAATTCAAATTTATCAAACAATCAAAATTATTTAAATTGGATGAAAATTATGAAATTAAAATCAAAGTTGATGGTGAACATTACAAAATAACTATAAATGATCAATACGACGAAGAATTTAAATTTGATATTTTACCTGAAAATGTTAATAAACTTCAATTAAAACATAATGCTCAATCGATATCAATTGATACAGTTAATGTTGAAAATGATAAGAATATAATTGAAAGACTTCTTCCCGAGAAGCAATGTACAGCACCATCCAATGATAAAATAGAAGCTATTTAAAAAATAAAATTTTATGTGTACTTATAAACTTTATTACGACGATATTATATTAAAATTTAACTTAACATCAACTCTTAATATTATAAATTTACACATTCGAATAGCGCAATTGATCTTTTATTTAAAATAGGAATCATCATTCAACGTCATTGCAAGTGAATACAAATTGTAAATTTTAGGACTAAGAATCAGAAAAGAACAATAGAAGTGGATTTCATGTAATAACTACCACTAATTTCCAGCATAAGTTGTTAAGGTCAATTCTATTAAAAACCCAAACCATATTCCAAACAATATCTCTAGTAAGATTTTTCGTTATAGAGATTATTTCTCCAATTTCATTTCATTCATTTCACCTGAAAATTTATTTTATGTGGAGATACAGAGCAGAATACATTATGTAGGGGAGATTGCAGGTTGCCACCCCATAGCTTTTTTTATCATAACTAGTCAAAAAATGAACGTATTGTACAAAAAGTATATGCGTTGGAAAGAGGTACTAAAAAGCTACAATCCTGGCCTAGAAATCATTTGAAATCTCAAAAATAAAAATTCTATAGGAAATTTTCAAAAGTATCTAAAATCGAACTCTTCAAATTTAGGCTTGCAGTTGCCACCCTTTGGAAAATTGCTGAAAATGTTGAAAAACTGAAACTGAAAAATGTCTCATTTAGAAATGTATTCAAATTTATTTAATTTCACTTGCACCCAGTGGATGTAAACATAAAGAAATAACTGAAAATTGACATAAAAAATAAAATTGCAATATGGTATGGAATGATTCTAAATCTTCATCGGAATCAGAATTCGGTCAAGTTAAATACTGACACATATTTCGCGTGAACGGCTCTTCTGCATTTGTGGCACATAATAGAGTTGTGTCTACTTCCGACATTTTCTTCAAACAAATCATACAGTCATCAGTGCTTTAATCAAGGTGGCAACCTGCAAGCCAATAAAGGTGGCAACCTGCATTCTGACTTAATTTTGTATAATCCATTTAAAAAAATTACCAATTCATAATATATTTTTAATTCTTTTTGGATATGTTAATTGAATGAAAAAGCAACACAACCCAATTATTTATATTGATTTGCTGATAAAAAAGTTCACTTTACGAGCACAGGACAAAAACACAATTTTTAATTTTTAAAGTTTTTGAAAATAATAATTCACACTTTGCTCAGTAAACACTGTGTTATTACGATTGTCCGCTCCAAAAGTAGATTAAAAGTGACAACTGTTCTTTTGACTTCGATGTCACTTGGAGTTTAGTTTGTGAGATTGCTAGAATGTCAAAATACATCAGTGGTGACAACCTGCAAGCCTATTCCCT